>CM019717.1:57669503-58114503 GCA_009760885.1 Achatina immaculata | reverse complement strand
CAAGGTTTTTTTTTTTGTCTCTCCAGCTCCTCTCATGCATTCTTGATTAGTTATTTTTGCTGTCCATGGGATTCGCAACATTCTTCTAATAAACCACATTTCTGCTGCTTCCAGTGATTTTTGTGCAGACTTGCCTATTGTCCATGATTCACTTCCATATAACAAGAAGAAGAAGAAGGAGGAGGAGGCCTCAAGACTAAGGCATGACAAAATATTCAAACTTGAGAATAATAACACTGTTGTTCTCTGTCGGAAAGTATTCCAAAAAATCTGTCAAGTCTGTATCGATTTAACACCGCAAAAATGGCGGAGGAAGAATATGCTTTTTACTTAAAAAAACTATAATCGAATAGAACCCAATGTCTTCAGTGCGAGAAGCAACACCACTGTTAATTTAAACAGCTACAGTTGCCACAATTTTTGTTGTTATTATTATCATCATCTGTTTGGGAGGCAAAGTTCCGCAAGGGACATGCAAATGAATGCATGAATGAATTATCATCATCTCGCTGAGCAGCTTTTATCGCGAATGATTCTGATATATTTGATTGGCATAATCATTCACATTTGAAAGTAAATGCTACAGAAGAGTTCTTCAAATATTATGGACACAAAAAAGAACAAATATATCCATACTACAAGAACTTAATATTGAAGAAGGCTGGCTAGTAAAGAGGATTAAACAGAGAAAACGTAAATATTTTGGACACATTAAACGTCATGATAATCTAGAGAAAACCGTCTTGGAAGGGTACATAATGGGAAAAAGAAAGAGAGGAAGACCAAGGCGAAGATGGCTGTAAGACATCGCTGATGATCTGCAAATGGATGCATCAGCAGCAGGGCATCTTGCTCACAACCGAGAGGCCTACAGAAGTGCTGTTAGGGAGGCAAAGTTCCACAAGGGACATGCAAATGAATGAATGAATGAACCACTCACAATAAGGACAAGCCATGTTTTGTTTGTACGATACCGTCTCTTTGCACTTATGTCTTATGACTTCAGTTTTCACCCTCGTTTTCTCCTAAGAATGATGCAACGTCACTGGGCAGAATCGCTCTCTTCTTCTTCTCCTTCTTCTTCTTCTTCTTGGTGTCATGCTAAATAGGAAGCCCGGTAGCTAGGATGAAGTCCACAGTCTTTTCCAGGTCCTCTTGGCAGCCCCATAACTTCTGCCTTAAGTCCGAGCCCTGTGGTCATGTCTGGCTGCGTAGATCTGTAAAAAGTTTGGCGCTCATGGAGAACATGTTCTGGAGTCTGTTCTCCGTCCATACAGGGACATTCGTCTGTATGTGAGATCATGACCTGGTAGGGACGACTCAGCAGCCTGCAGTGGCCAGTTCTTAATCGGAACAAGATCGTTTGTTGTTTTCTTTGTAACTGGTGAGTTGGATCCGGCTCACTGCCTGCGCCCAGCCTCTAAGCCCACAGCTGATCGTAGCGGCTTCGTATGATGGTCTTGGCCTCCTTGTAACTGACTTGATGAGAGGCGCTCTCAGTGTCATAGATTTTCGCTGGTTCTTCCCAGAGCAAATGGTCTCTTTTAGATGGCTTTTCTGTTATCCGTCTATACCAGTATGAGACTACCAATTACCTCCTTCCCAGTATTTGGGGATATGACTGTCGCTCACTTTTGCTACGCCCCCCCCCCCCCCCAGCTGTTTTGTAGTTGTCTGATGAAACTTTAAGATGGAATACAACATTGTTCTCTTGCTGCCTGATAAAGCAGTTGTCTGGCTTGGACAGATGTAATATCGATATATCTGGCAAGTTTATTTTTGTGTTATCGCATAATACTAATGTCTCCTAAAATATAAGCTGATACCGCTGATGTCTCATATAATTTGTGCAGATACTGCTGATGTCTCCTAGTGTTCAAAGGTTCAAAATCAGACTCCAGCGTCATTGCATTCAAGACAGCCCCATGTATGCTCCATCACATGTCGCAGCTTCGACCCAGGAGTATATCTGCTAATAGTTCTCATCAAGTGTTGGTTCTTTGCGAAATGTTTTCTGCCACACAGATCAGATTTCCTTCCAGCATCCTTAATTTGTCTTAGATCCGCCAATCGCTTCACAATTACATTGTTCTTCCATTCCTGCTCTTCTTTTTTGCCGCAGTCTTTCCAATACATGGGATCCTAAATAGACCAGCACCGATAGAAACAGAGGAGATACCAGCAGCAGAGAATACTCTAGATATCAATGTAGAACCACCCAGCAAGGCCGAAATTGAACACGCTATCTCAGATTTGAAGAGAAATAACGCATCGGGTCCAGATGGAATTAATATTATCTGAACTACTACTTTTACTATTTAGTAGGATTTGGGAAGAAGAGAAGGCCCCAGAGGACTGGAAGTATAAAACCCTCTAAGAAAGGAGATCTATTAGAATGCAAGAACTATAGAGGCATTTCCCTGCTCTCAATACCCAGCAAGGTCTTCAGCAGGATTTTGCTAAATAGAATTAAAACATCAGTAGATAATAAACTAATAGAAGAGCAAGCAGGTTTCAAGTAAGGAAGATCTTGTACTACTGACCATATTGCTACAATGTGAATATTAGTAGAACAGTCAAAGGAGTGGAATTCTTTACTCTTAGTTACATTTATTGATTACGAGAAGACATTCGATAGTTTAGATCGTAGAATGCTATAGAAACTACTAGAACACTATGGTATCCCAGCCAAGATAACAAAGCTTATCCAGATCGTATATGAAGGAACAACTTGTAGAATCGTGTATGGGGGAACTCTCACAGAAAGTTTTAAAGTGGAAACAGGCGTGCGGCAGGGATGTTTGCTATCACCATTCCTATTTCTTCTAGCAGTTGATTGGATCATGAAAACTACCACATAAAGAAAAAGAAATGGGATTCAATGGACATTGTGGAACCAATTGGAAGATCTTGATTTCGCAGATGATGTGACACTTCTGGCACACAGCCACACACAAATGCAAGAGAAACGTCAGATCTTAAGCAAGGATTCAGCTAAACCATGACTATATATTAACTGACAAAAACTAATATAAAACAAAGATAATAAAAAGTAATAGTGCAAGCAATAGCCTCCTGATAATTGAGGGAGTGCCAACTGAGGAAGTAGAGTATTTCACATATTTAAGCAACATAGTGAATAAATACAGGGGAACGGAAAATGATGTTCAAACTAGAATAACCAAGGCCAGGACACCATTTGTCCAACTTAACAAAATTCAGTCATCTAAGAACACCAAAACAAAAACCAAACTTAGGCTTTTCAATACAGATGTTAAGACTGTCCTGCTGTATGGTTCGGAGTCATGGGTTATGACTAAGACAATACAAATGAGGATACAAACATTCATGAACCACTGCTTGAGGAGGATTTTAAACATTAAATGGCAGGACAAGATCAGGAACGACGAGATCTGGGAAAGGGGAGGACAAAAACCTATGAACTTTCAAAGCATGTCTAGGAAGTGGAGGTGGATTGGCCACACTCTGAGGAAACCCGACACCAGCATAGCAAGACTGACACCGACATGGAATCCTCAAGGAAATAAAAAACGAGGAAGACCTAGATTTACTTGGAAAAGAGAAATTATGACAGTGCTCAGAGACAAGGGATACACATGGAAGGAAGCAGAGAATAATTCCAAGAACAGGGATGACTGGAGAGCGTTTATCCGTGGCCTACGCTCTCAAGGGAGTGAAAGGGGTTGATGATGATGAATGTTATTCTTGTCCATTCTCAGTCTGCCTTTTATTTTAGCCTGTCCAGCAAGTCTATCTGCCATTTCATTGCCATGTACTGCCGCATGCCCTGGACAATAAAGCCACATTAGGCTCGCCACAGTTGACTTGCTTAACAGATACACTCATTCTTTTCGAAACATTTTTTTTTCAATTTCACGAAGCATGCTCTGTGAATCCGCCACACTGACGCCATGAACTACGTCATGGGCAACTAGCCATTCCATTGCCGCCCGCCGACACAGCATCAATTTCCAATTACGTGCTTGATGTGGTGACTTCAAAGGCTCCCGAACCCTGTGCTACTAATATTCCATTTCGGTAGACAACAACACCCCTACTTCTGCTGTTCCGAATCATTGAGTCATCTGTATATATTACCGGGTCGGAGACCCACAGCGATGCTGGATGAGATCTTGAACCCAAAGTTCAACTGCCCTCTATGCCCAGTCGCTACATTCGCGGCCCTTCTGTTTAACAAGCCTTGTTATTTGAGGCCAGTCCTGTACCCGTAACCAATCATCACCTTTAGAGACCTTATCTTGATCGCACACTGCCATTATTGTATCTTCAGCCTCAGCCATCCAGGATCTGCCTCGTTTGATGCATCTGCCCTTTGTCAACCCCAACTCCCTATAGAAAGGATAGTCCTTCGTTCCACCAATCCTGATGTATTCCTTTACCTGAGCGTACTTGTGTTTTGACCTCAGATTCAGCATATCAAACAGAAAGCGCGCATAGCCGCTTCAGGATTATCACTGGTACAACCCAGACCAATCTCTTTGCCTCGTTTTATCTCCTAGTGTACGTGCTAGTACTGTGATATCTCCTATAGTACTTCTGATATCACTTATGTCTCCTATAGTACGAGTTGATACCGGTGATGTCTCCTATAGTTCATGCTTACAGCACTAATATCTCCTATAGTACGTGCTGATACCACTGATATCTCCTATAATACCTGCTGATACCACTAATATCTCCTATAATACCTGCTGATACCACTAATATCTCCTATAATACCTGCTGATACCACTGATATCTCCTACAGTATGTGGTGATACCACTAATATCTCCTATAATACCTGCTGATACCACTGATATCTCCTACAGTATGTGGTGATACCACTAATATCTCCTATAATACCTGCTGATACCACTAATATCTCCTATAATACCTGCTGATACCACTAATATCTCCTATAATACCTGCTGATACCACTAATATCTCATATAATACCTGCTGATACCACTGATATCTCCTACAGTATGTGGTGATACCACTAATATCTCCTATAATACCTGCTGAGACCACTAATATCTCCTACAGTATGTGGTGATACCACTGATATCTCCTATAATACATGCTGATGCCACTGATATCTCATACAGTATGTGGTGATACCTTTAATATCTCCTATAATACCTGCTGATACCATTAATATCTCCTACAATGCCTGCTGATACCACTAATATCTCCTATAATACCTGCTGATACCACTAATATCTCCTATAATACCTGCTGATACCACTGATATAGGAGTGAAGACGCTGTCTGATTAGGCAATCAGAGACCCATAGCTGATATGACAGCATCAGGGTTAACGAACCATAGCTGACCAAGACCCTGTCCCACCTCTCCGTTGGTATCCCCAGTAACAGGCCTAGGCTGGTTACCGGGACAGGGATCGCCATAATCCCCATGGTTGTGGAGTCTGTTAAAGAAGCATTGCACATTCCATGCTTTTTAGGCGTACTCCAGGACTGAAAAAATATCTGCCATAATCCGCTCCAACGCCCATACGATGCTGTGCATCAACGCCTCTACAGCATCGGTTGCAAAAAAAAAAACACCATCTCGCAGTTACAGGGAGATAGCATAAAGCAAGACAGGACAAGAAAAGACAAGATACCACTAATATCTCCGCTAGCACTTGCTTATACCACTGATATCCCCTATAATACCTGCCTGATACCACTGATAACGCTTACAGTATGTGTTGATACCACTAATGTCTCCTATAGCAAGCGCTGATGCCACTAAGGTCTCCTATAGTAAGCGCTGATACCACTAATGTCTCCTATAGTAAGCGCTGATGCCACTAAGGTCTCGCTAAAGTCCTGACAGTGGTGGTGTCTGCTGGAAAGCTCTTTTCATGACTCTGCTCTGAGCCTTCGACCAAGAATGTAGAATCCAGTCACAGTTTTAACACGACGCTCGTACTTTAATATCGGAGCTGCATCTTTTATAAACAAAGTTGTGATTAAACACCAAGGTCCATAGAGGGCGCTACTTTTCTGGATGAACGTTTTAAAATACGTCTTTCTCTCAAGTTTACGTTTTTTATTTTGAATTTTTTTTTATTCAAGAAGCATCATAAAAAATGACTGGTCATTTGTTAGTTCAATTTATACTCCAATCTGCAAGGAAAAAGCTACCCAGTTCCATGAAAATTAGAATAACAAACAAAATCACTCTCCCCTATGTCCAAATTCCATATCTGTAGATACGCCTTTGAGCTGACCTCAAGTGGTAAACATTCATGACCTTACAAACAGCCAATCAAAAGACTGTATTTACTTTGATGCTGACACAGAAGTCCTACTAATTCATTAACTTTCTCCAGCGTTTAAACAAAATCTAAGTTTTAATAAAAACCAGGGTGTGATATTTCAGTATGTGCTAACGATTTTGCGAGTTTAAATCAGTGTGCGTGATTTCCTTGATTTCTACAAATGATAAAAGAGAGTTAGTGAAATCGTTGACATGCGTGCCTCCATTATGGCGGACATGGTGATCGGTTAACGTTAGATCTACAAAACGTGGATGGATTTGTGTGCATGCTGTGTCGAAGAAAGACACAAAAAAATTATATATAACACAAGAGCTCTTGGATTTGTGTGATCTATGATAGAAAAAAGTTTGGGATTGTTGTTTAATATCTATTTGAAGCGATTATTTCGTCGATACACACACAGGTAGGCTACCGTGTCGAAGAAGAGGGATCAACTTTTTGTGTGTGTGTGAGACCTCTGTCAACAGAGGCACACAGGTAAGACATCCATTCTTAAATAGAATGATGTGATTTTTCCCTAGCATATTCAGAATTATGTCTTATGCATACATACTTAAGCCCACTTGACAGATGTGTATTCTTATTATTTTTAACGAGTGTAGACATGGAAAATGTGTTTTCTACATTCGATGCCCGGCGGACGGGCCAAACGGCTGTGGCTTTTCTTTATGCAGGACAAGATATATATGCATACCGTTATTACTGTTGTTATTTTTACAGGCTTTCCCCATTATATTAGATACAATACATGTAAATAAGAGTTTAAACAATTATATTCTTTCGTGAATTAGCGTAAAATGAAATTGTTGTGTTTTTCCACATTGATTATACTGAAGGAGTGGTCCTTATACGATCTCAGTGTTAAAACAGGCTGCCAGTGTCAGTGGTGTGATGTCCATGCATATGTTTTCTCCAGTCTTAAAATGTGATATTGAGGTACATAACAAACGTTTAAAACTTTCCTTACAACTTGTTTTAACTACCTGTTAACGCATTAAAAAATAAAATCCCCCAAAAAGTGTAAAGTTTGTGTTTATTGAAACATCTTGACTCTTAGGGTTTAGTCTTCTTATGGACTCCACTAGCTTCATCATCATCATCATGTAAATAGACACTGGTGATTTGACCACTCCTAATCATTCATTCTTTAGTAACAGTATTGCCTGTCATGTAGATAGACATAGGTGATTTGACCTACCCTGTTCATTCATTCCTTAATAACAGTATCATCTATCATGTAGATAGACATAGGTGATTTGACCTCTCCTGTTCATTCATTCTTTAGTAACAATAGTTGAGTTCATTACAGGTGATTTGACCTACCCTGTTCATTCATTCCTTAATAACAGTATCATCTATCATGTAGATAGACATAGGTGATTTGACCTCTCCTGTTCATTCATTCTTTAGTAACAATAGTTGAGTTCATTACTCTTCTCAATCTCAGTCATTTGGTTAGTGATTAAAGTTACCTGTTCTGTTTTTTTTTTTTCAGACTTCAGTTAGTTCAGTGTTTTGTTATGAAATGACCAAAGAATTATTGTTGACTTTACTCGATAACAGTAATTCGTTGGCAGAGATCTTCATCTTCCTTGAGAATTTCTTTGCTGCTTCCTTTTTTGATCATCCAGGAAATATTGTCTCAGTCCTCAATGCTTACATCTCATTTATTATTTCTGTGGCAACAAAAAACATGATAAAGAAATAAAGAAGGAAGATAAGAGGAATGGAGGAATAACACCATATATTGGGCAAGAAAGCATTGGGTCTCTGCATTTCAGAAAATTTCTTAAGATTGGCCAAAAGTTCTGAAACTTCACAAGATTTGCTGACATGATCAGCCAGGTTACGAAAGTGGTGATGATGACAACGAAGATGATGATGGCTTAGAAACTGAGAATATTTTGAGAGCTTCCTGTATAGCACTGTGCTTTTCATTATTTAACAAACAGTATTTTATAACATTGTGGATGAAATGAAAATAGATCAGGAGAGTAATTTTCCTCTTTCTTTCACCTGTAGCACTGTAGTATTCTGTACCTCTTCAGTGAAGACAGTTACTGTTTAAGGCAGTTCTTGAAGTGAAAAAAATAAATGTGTTTTTCTTATTCTTGGCATCATTTCACTAACTGTTGCCAGCTGTTTTTGCATTTCAACTTCACACTTTCTCAAAGGTTTCCATTCTGCATAAATGGTGTATTTGTTGTGTGTCACTTTTATTTTATTGTTTGTATTTGTGTTTATTTTTATTATATTTTTTTTTCAGTCATTTGATGCTGGAACATGTACAAAATGTTCTATGCCATAGATGATTGTTGTTTATTAGTTCTTTATTTCATGCTTTACTTAACTCTTGAACTACCAAACATTCATGCCACATACACGTTGTCTGTTGTCATTTATCATGGCAGTATGTTCTACATGAAAATGAAATAATGCTTTTCTAGGATTTATGGCAGATTTAAATCACAGACTCCCAAAATATGAAACAAATTCATGTGACCACAGTTATTTAAAATTATTTAAAAAACCATTTAAGCATCCCATGATGTGAAAAAGTTAATGATTTGTTAATATTTTATGTGGACTGCTTTCACTCTCTGGTGTCATTGATGTATTTCCACAATAAGAGCAAGTTCCTATTATGGAATGATCCAGTTGCAACTTCTTGCTCAGTTTACTTTTAAATTTAACTTGCTGTCTGTGAATGATTAATGTCTCCGCTTTGGAAGATAGGAGCAGAATAATTTTTCTCTTGTGGCCTGTTTTTAATGATGGTGGCAACAGATGGTGATTTCATGGCTTTTCTCATTGCTGGGCTTTTGCACAAAATCATGATTCCTAATTAAAATAGACGTCAGCAAAGGATTTCCATCAGCTGCATATATGTGCAGGAATAGGTAAAATTCCCATTTCCATGCCATTAAGGTATATTGGGGAATACGGTGTTAGGCCCATTTTTAGAGGCTGGGTGAACACCTGGACCTTTTTGGTGTGTACCAGAAAAAAATCCCACTGCTGGGACTGAACCCGGTACCACTGGATTAGTAAGCCGAGTGCCTAACCACTCAGCTAACCAGGCTGCCATGTGCAATTTTTATATATATATATATATATGCACACACAGTGATCTCAATGTTTTTATTTTTGTTTCATCGTTCTGGAACTGCAGATTTGATGTTTTTTTTAGCAGCCCAGCCACACAGACATTAAAAGTGTATGTTAGAGGCATGCTTTGAGGACTTAGAAAAGACCCAGAGGACAAACTTTTGCAGCTGGCTGTACAACTATGAAGACTATGGTGAGCATTGCACTGCCATCTGCATTGAGCCTGTTACAGGGAACCAGCAGGGGAGAAGTGGAATAGTGAATCCTGGCCAGATGGAAGTTGTGCTAACACTCTAGTACAGTCACTATTGCTGCGTGCCATTCTAGTAGCAGATTATTGTGATCCTGCTGCAACCACTCTAGTGTGGTTTGGGGTTATTGTACTTCTTCATTGAAGTGAAGCCCACTGAGATGCTGGTTTGAATTGGCCTCTCCAGGAAATACAATATGCTACCAGAGCTGCTGTCCACCTTATTTACAGGCTCTTCACCACTTCATAATCTGCTAGGAGCTGAGTTGTGGGCACAGAAAGACCCCACAACAGCGCCTATCATTCTGATGATCAGTAAAACTTACCTAAAAGAAGATGGACATATGTCAGTCATGTGATGAGTAACTTACCTAAAAGAAGATGGACATATGTCGGTCATATGATGAGAAGAAACAATCAGAGGATCCCAAAACAGGCTATCAAATGGAACACAACAGGCTGAAGAAAAAGAGGTTGACCACGTGAAACTCTAAAGGCCATTTCAGTGGGCATAACATCCCTTGATGAGATTGAAAAAACTCGCGGAAGACAGGAAATCTTGGCAGGCTACCATGCGGGTCCTGTGTGACGTTTAGCGGCACGGGAAGGATGTAAGATGTAAGAAAACTTACCAATCAAGTTTTAATATTTAATTAAACATACTGATGGTTATGGTCTTGATGTAACGGAGTAATAAGCATATGTATAAATATCTTTGACAGGCTAAGTATATGTACACCATATGTCAGTCATCATCATCATCATCATCTGGCATGCATAACCGAACTTTTGTTCTTGCTCTTGGGGATAATTTCATTTTTGTTGTGAAATAATTCTTTGTGCATTAAATATTCTTGATGCAATTTTGACTGTGTAAAAACGGCATGTGATCAGTGTGCCATGTACAGTAGGAAGCAACTTCTTTTTTCAGTATGCCATATTTTCATGGTGGGAAAACAACCTGTGTTCAGTGTATCATATTATTTAAATAAATAAATACATAGAGTTGATCGTTGTGCCAAGTGCCACATTCTTGAAGGAAACAAACTTGACATCTGCCATGTGCACAAAAAGAAAGCAGCCATGTTTAAGGGCATGAATAACAAGGAAGTTGGGGGGGGGGGGGTTATTGACACTGAGTGGAACAATACCTGGTGTCTGGTAAGCTCGTATGTTGGATTTTAGCATGTTTGATGAATAATACAGTCATGCATTGACTTAACGACAGCGGTTCCAACTTACAACCAGGTCTCACGGGAGGAAAAAAAAAACAAACTTGAAAATATTTAATGTGTTGCGGTTCATTTTGTGGTTATTTCACAGACATTTACTGTTCTGTATAAATTCACTACAAGTCAAGAAAAGAGGATGAACAAGTACTCTGCGTTATCTTTTGGTTGAGTACGGAATTTTTATGCATGTGAGCGTGTATGTGTATGTATATTTTTTGCGTGTGTCATTGAATAGTTATTGCAGTGCGATTCTTTATTTAATGTGTTGAGATTCATAATTTTGTGATTTATTTCCGCACAGTTGCTGTGCTAATCCGTACTCTGTTAGTATTTTAAGATGATGGTAAATATGTCTCCTCGTAGTGGCCTGTACTTAGTGTCAGACCTCCCTCCCCCCGCCCCCCGTAACAGCCAGCTTATGGGGAAATGGACTTACGCCCTGCTGATGGATGGCCCCCCAAATGTTGGCTTATGACTGCATTATGAAATTTTTTCTTCAGAGCCAAAATTCGGACACTGATTTATGTCCTATGTCAGAAACTAATACGAGGGGAGGTCAAAAAGGAACCACTAATCAGTGGATGTAACCACAGAAAAAAAATGTAAAAAAAAGAATTTCTAACTTGGCCTCGAGACTATTCGCGTATTTTAAAATGGTTACGCCCCTTGATATGCGGCTATTTTTTGACTTACCGTCGTATTAACTGTCATTAGATTGTGCCCTGAGTTTTATGCGTGTTGTTTAATTGTTGCTCTTAGCTACACACGCTGTTGTTTCTTCTTTTGTTTCTTCTTCCTGCTTGGACTATAAAAGATTGTAACATAGTTTAATGTCAGTGTTAAGAGTTGCATCTTATATCTGATATAATAATTTTGGAAGTCTGGGTGTAGTATCCAACACGTCACGGAGATTTGTGTGTATGTGTGTGCTTGTATATTGTTGCGCAGTGTGCAGAGGTGTTAGATGTAGTGAGAAAAGGTTGTGTGTGTGTGTGTGAGGGAGGGAGAGAGAAAGAAAGAGAGAGACAGAAAGACAGAGAGAGAGAGAGGGGATTTTCGGTCGCAGATGTCACTCGAATGGTATATTTTTGACAAAGTAGAGAATTGTAAGCTTGTTGATGATGGTTTGCGGGGCGAACAGTGGTTAAAAAAAAGGACAGTAACTAATGCAGGCTTTTTCTTCTTCTTCTTCTTCTTTCTCTTCCTCCTCCTCCTTTTTCTCCTCCTTCTTTTCATTCTCAGACGTAGACTTGTGTATTCCTAAAGCAATCGGTGGTCAGTTGGAGTTGGTGTACATCCCCATAAAGCTTCTCTTGAACTGATATATGTGTTGGCCACATCTGATTTTTGTTCTCCACATACGTTGGACACTCCGGCAGAATGTGTTTTCCCGTCATCTTACCAGTGCCATACGTGCACGTGTCGGTTGGGCCAGTCTTGAGCTTGTTGAAAAGATGGTACCTCAGATTGTTGTGAGGTGCGGAGGCGAAAAATGATCACTTGGTCTTCTCTGCCAAATAGAGAAATGATCACTTGGTCTTCTCTGCCAAATAGAGAAATGATCACTTGGTCTTTTCTGCCAGATAGGGAAATGATCACTTGGTCTTCTCTGCCAAATAGAAAAATGATCACTTGGTCTTCTCTGCCAAATAGAGAAATGATCGCTTGGTCTTCTCTGCCAAATAGAGAAATGATCACTTGGTCTTCTCTGCCAAATAGAGAAATGATCACTTGGTCTTTTCTGCCAGATAGGGAAATGATCACTTGGTCTTCTCTGCCAAATAGAAAAATGATCACTTGGTCTTCTCTGCCAAATAGAGAAATGATCACTTGGTCTTCTCTGCCAAATAGAGAAATGATCACATGGTCTTCTCTGCCAAATAGAAAAATGATCACTTGGTCTTCTCTGCCAAATAGAGAAATGATCACTTGGTCTTCTCGTAGAAAGCACCAAATTTCTGATGCTAAAGTGTTCTTGTGTCCATTTGTTCTTGAATGTTACTTTTATCACAGATTTAGCTTCCACAACGTCACATAGGGCTCGCAAGGTAGTTCACCAATTATTCCTGTCTTCTGCCAGTCTTTCAACCTCGTCAAGGGATTTTATGCCTGTTGATTTGGCCTCTCTTAACAATGTCCTCTTCAGAGTTTTACGCGGTCTGCCTCTTTTTCTTTGGCCTGTTGTGTTCCATTTTATAGCTCGTTTTGGGATTCTCTGACTGTTTCTTCTCATCACGTGACCAACATATGTCCATCTCCTTTTCCTGATATATACAAATACTATACTCGTGTAAATATATATATATATATATATATATATATATATATATATATGATACACTCTTCTACCGTCATTTTTAGTTCGGTTACATATTACTTGACGTATTTGTTCTTTGTTGTGTATTTGTGTGCCGGCGTATGCCAAGTAAAACAATATTTTTTTTTGAGGGGAACGACTTAATATGGCCTACCTGACTATCATATTAGTCGCGGGAGGTAATGCATACTTTCATGAATTAGTTTTCAGCTATTACCCTTTCGCGTGAAAGCCAAGTCGAACCTTGACATTATCCCGCGCATAGATCTGGCGCACTGAGGTTTTGCAGTGACGTTCCATACATTCCTGTGTCAGCAGCTGTACTGTTGCAACCAGTGATTCAGTGGTATTGGTGTAACAGAATCATTAACTCTTTCGTATCCGTTTACAAAAGTATTCAGTTTTTAGCAGAGTATTTTTCATTCATTCATTCAGCTTTCATAGCCAATGCGATTCACTGGTTCAGACAAGACTATAGGCCTCAACTCCTCTGTCTTCTTCTGCCGAGGGCACGTAGGTCTTCTTTCAGGTTGTCACGCCGTTGTTGTCTCTTGTTCTGTCTCTGTTTATCACTTCTGTATAAACATCTGTCTGTCTATTCTCGTCCATCCTCTCCACGAGTCCAAGTCAGTTGTTTTTCATAATGGTAGTTATAAGTGGAGACTGGAATAGCATGTGTATTTCTTTGTTATTTTTACTTTTCCATTCTTGTGATATAGGGTCTCTAGTTGGTCCAAAAATTCTACTCAAGATTCTGTTTCCAAAGATCTGTAGCTGTGGTTCATCTTGTTTTGTAGTGCTCTATGTTTCTGACCCATACAGGGCAACTGGTCTAATCTGTGTCTCTTGTACATATTTAATTTGGTGTTGTGGGACATGATTTTTCTGTTTTTATTACAAGTGTCTAAGGGCAAAGTAAGTGTTATTTCCTGCTTGTACCCTAACCCTAATTTTACCTCTCACATTGTTGGAGCTGTTGAATAGTGTCCCTAGATGTTTATATGAATCTGTTCTTTTAACCCTTGCGCTTTCTATTTGGATCTGATTGTCTTGTTTTTCATTTTTTGGCCTGGCTATTCTCATCTGTTCATTTTCTCATAATGTATCTGTAGCCCCACTTTTTCTGCTTGTTCTTGCAGATGTTTGCAGACTTCTGTGGTCTCTTGCAAAGTTTCTCCTACAGTATCTGTATCGTCTGCATATCCTGTTATTCTCGTTCTGTCATTGATTATTTGTTCTTTATTTATTGTTCTTATAATGTTTTCTAGGACCGGATTGAACAGCACTGGGGGGGGGGGGAGCAGGGTATCATATTGCTTCAGGCCTGTATTAATTTGGAATGATTTTGGTTTCCACCCTTTGTATCACACCTTGTTTTCTCTTTCCTCCTTGCATAGATTATTTCTTAGGTGTCCCAAACTCCTTCATTATATTCCAGAGGCTGTTTTCTGTGGATGCTATCATATACCTTTTTTGAAATCTATGAATGGACGTTTTTCCATACTCCCAGCTTTTCTAGGCTTTCTGTCTTAACAAGAATATCTGGTCTAGTGTAGATCTGTTCCTTCAGAATCCGCCGTGATAATCTCCTACAATTTCCTCCACGTGAACCTTTATTCTGTTCGGTAATATTATTGATAGTATTTTATAGCTTGATGGTACTAATGATATGCCTCTGTGGTTCTCATATAATCTCTTATCTCCTTTCTTGTAGGTAAAGGTAGCCCTGTTATGACTTAGAGGCACATAGGGATAGGATGTTAGTGTTCATATTTTAATTGGCCTGTCAGCACACTAGAGGGTGAAATGGTCAGCATCACGCCTGGCCGCCTTTCCTTCCCCAGCTCCAGAAGAAGTCGGGTGCCTGTTACTACAGCTGGGCGACCGGGGTGCCTCCGGCCGGATTCGAACCCCCGATCTTCGCCATGAGAGACTAGTGCATTAACCACTTCGCGAATTAGACGCCCCCTTTCTTGTAGATGGAAAATATCAACGCTTCGTTCCATTCGTCAGGTAGTTTCTCTTCTCTCCATGCAGTGCCTTTCCTCCTCCTTTAATTAATTCTGCGTAAATTCCATCGGACCCTGCCGCTTAATTGTTTTTCATCTGTTCTATAACTTTCATTACTTCTTTCATGTCAGGTTCTTCAGTACTAGGATCACATGTCACCGTTTGTGTACGTTGTAATTCACAACAATTTGCCACAGTTTCCAGTTACCAAAGATTTGTTATACAAGCGTTTTATATTAGAAACACATTTTATTACTAATTAAATAGACAGAAAAATAACGATCCTTTCAGGATAACGAGCTGCTCGTTCGTGAATGAATTTAACTTCGGCATCAGAACACAAATAACGTGGAAAAATTTGCGTCTAAATGAAACAAAATGGGCGAACGAAATTGCAAATGAAGTGAGTGTACTCGGGATGTAATAGGGTTAACGCTTTTATCGCTTTGTGTTGAAAATTTCTTGGACAAGTCAGTTTTGGCATTCCAATATTATGTTAGCTATTTGTCTGGCACATGAAAAACAAAACAAAACAAATGATATTATAAATTATATCCAGGAAAAATAACTTCACCCTGCTATTTATAAACCATAAATATAATTATATAAACATAATTGTCCTTCATGAAGTAGTCAGCATGTCAGCTGGGGTCTCTTCACTATTCTTACGGACTGACATAATTAGTTTTTTCTATATACCAATTAGAAGGACATTAAAAGTGTGAAAGAGATAGTGAACTGTTTAAAGAAATGAAGACATTGACGACAAATGTCACACCTAAGCTAAATGTAATTTGTGACGAGATGGGGAATACCTTGACAGAGACAGAGGAAATTCTAGAAAGATGGTAGGAATATTACAGAGGAATGTATGATACAGCTGACTGTGAAAGCAGAAACCAACAGTGTGAATTATTATTGGAGGAGAAAGAACCCGAACCGACAATAGAAGAAGTTTTATGGGCAATAAAGAATTTGAAAAATGGTAAATCACCAGGATGTGATGAGATAGCAGCTAAACTTATTAAAGCAGGAGGAAAGGAATATGCAACAATCTGTTATGCACTGTGTAAAAAAAGATATGGCATTCGGGTATTTGGCCAGAAGAATGAAAAAGAACTTTTCATACCACCGCCAAAAAAGGATGACTTGAAATTATGCACAAACTCCAGAACCGTTGCCCTGATTAGTCGTGCCAGTAAAATTCTATTAAAAATCATAATGGGTAGACTTCGTAAGAAAGTAGAAGAAGAAGTCAATATGGTCCAAGCTGGTCTTAGACAAGGAAGAGGATCAAGAGATCATATATCCAATAAAGGATTAATAATAGAGAAATGCAGAGAGATTAATGTGAATCTATATTTATCTTTTATAGACTATTTAAAGGCATTTGATTGTGTACAACACCAGAAACTTTGAGAAGTAATTTAAAAAAAAAGGATTTCCAACACATTTAATATAATTAATTTCACTGCTATAGAGACCAACAGACAGCTGTGGGAATAAATGGTGAAGCAACTTGATTTGACATAAAACAAGGGATGCATATTGTCGCCTTACTCATTTAATTTGTATACTGAAAATATAATGGGGAATATTAGTGAAGTTGTATGCAAAGAATATTATGATGCCATAACAATTAGAGGTTATGAAATACCAGAGATTAGACACAGTATTACTGTCCAGGACACAAAAAGGAATGGAAAAACTATGTCAGTCCATGAGAATAGTGAAGAGCAAAATCTTATCTTAATGCGAAGAAAACTAAATTGATGACGATTGACAAAACAAATAAGGCATTTGAAATAGTTATCAGTGAGGAAAAATTGGAAGAGGTGGAGAGTTTTGAATATCTTGGATCATTACTAACTAATAATGGAGATACGATGAGGGAAATTAAAAAGAGGACATCTATCGCTTTTCAAAAAGTAAAACAACTAAAGAATCTGTGGAGAGGAACAGACGGAACTACAATAGTAAAATTTTTAAGGGCATGCATCTTTCAGATCGCAAGCCTGTGAGACTTGGACATTTAACAAAACAGCCGAGAAACACATCAGTGCCTTTGAATGTAAATACTACAGAAAAATTCTTCAAATATCATGGACGCAAAAAAGAACAAATATATCCATACTACAAGAACTTAATATTGAAGAAGGTTGGCTTGTAAAGAGAAACAGAGAAAACTTAAATATTTTGGACACATTAAACGTCATGATAATTTATAGAAGACCATCTTGGAAGGGTACATAATGGGAAAAAGAAATGGAAGAAGACGAAGGCGAAGATGGCTGCAAGACATCGTTTATAATCTGCAAATGAATGCATCAGCAGCAGGCCACCTTGCTTACAACCGAGAGGCCTACAGGAGAGCTGTTAGGGAGACAAAGAACCACAAGGGACATGCAAATGGCTGACTGATATGCCGATTGTTGTTACTTCCAGTTCCATATGTTTTTTTAATGTCCAGGTTTCAAAAGCACACAAGATTTGAACAGGAAATTGACAGAAAATTACATACGGTATAATTAATGCAAAATTGGCGAACTACTTTGTGAGCCCTATGTGACGTTTTACGGCACGGGAAGGATATAAGATGTAAGAAGAAGATAAGTAACGCCCTTTCTTTCATCAGTGATGAAATTCTTTTACTATCAGGTTTGAGTGAAGAAGGAGCAGTTCGATATGGCCGACTGCTGTCGTTAGAATTATCTAACCATCTCTGACCAACACCCCGTCCCCATGTCTCCACCAGTTCTCTCCCTCAGCTCTCCCTGGAACTGCAAGCTACTGTTCTTTGCAGCCAGTTTGGGGGTGGGGGGGGGGAGGGTGGAAATGTTGAGGCACGGCGTCGTGTCGACTTAGGAGCGGGGTCATGGGGGCTAGCTTTTGCCCCTGTGTGCAGCTAAAAGGGATGTGCAGTGTTTCTGTAGCAGACTACACCACCATGAGGGCAGTTCCTGTCCCGTTAGCCAGGCTACGACTGTTATTGGGAATGACAACGGAGAGCTACGATAGGGTCTTGGTTCATCAACCCTGACTCCAGCATGGGTGTCGATTGCCAAAACGGATAGTATCTTTACCCCCCCCCCCCCCCACCCGGCTAACGGACCAGGGATCGCTATACCTCCCCCCCAATGGGGTCTCCTAAAGAAGCATTACACCTTTTCCCGATTTTTAGCTCCATTGAGGGTCTGGAAAAACTTCGTATTCCACACGATGCTGTGTTTCAAAACGGTCACCGCCTTGGCTGCACAGAACATCCTGTTTGTAGTTCCAAGGAGATAACAACAACAATAACTCCCGGGTTTATCACCACGAGACAGACCCAGAGTATCTACTTCTCTCTCCATAAATGCTTTTGAAATTTAAATTTGTATTGATATATCAGCTCTTCTCTTAGCATCCCCCCCCCCCCTTTTTAATTTGTTATTCCTAGCTGTCTCATCACAGCTGACCTCTTCGCTTAATGTTTACGTCATTGTGCTTTTTCAAGTCCCGAAACATCTAAAGCAGTGACTCCCAACCTGTGGCATGAGAACTACAGTGGTCCTCGCAGCATTATCAGATGGTCTGCGGGTGCGTTATCAGTTTAGTATTAAGCGGCATTTGTTGAGTAAGAACAATTAAGGGGTATCCCGGCTTCATCATCATCATCATCATCATGTTCTCTGTACTCCCAATGGAGCATAAGGAATCAACAGAGGTTCTCCAGCTAGTCATGTCCTGAGCAAGGCGAGATACCTGAAACCATGGCTTTCTGGCTTCCTTTAGTTCTTCCTGTATTGTGCATCTCCATGTCCCTGATTGCCTGCCCCTCTTCTCTTTTCGCTTAAAGTGATCAAGTTAAGGCGGTATAGGGGTGTCTTGTCCTTTCCTTTCGTAGTATGTGGCCCAGCCATTTCCATGTTCGTCTTTTGACCTCTTTAGTAATGTTCTCAGTGCCTGTTCGTTTGGTTATTTCCTCACTTGTCACGTGTTCTTCCCAGAGTATTCTTAAATTTTTTTTTTTTTTTCTGAGGCATCTTCTTTCAAATCCTCTCAGTCTGCTTTCAGTTCTCTGACTGGTTCTCTATGTTTCGGCTGCATGTAATAACACGGAGCGAGCATTATATTTATAAGCTTGAGGCTTATGTGAAGAATCGGTTTATGGCATTGCAGTATTGGACTTATTTGCCTGCGGCAACAGACACCACATCACATCCCCCAGAATTGCCAGTCACACAACACACCAACTCACCCTGGGACAAAGGATCTGGCCAGAGCTCAGCTCGTCACAGAAGCTCCTCGGCGGCGCTGAAAAGCTGAGGCGAACTGCCTCTTCTGTGAGAGAAACTGGTGTACGTCTGATGGAACGACGGAGAAACTGCATTACTGCATGTAATAAGATGGTGGTCAGCAACTTAAATGTAGGTGGGAAAAGTGATCCTTAAATGTGAAAATGTTGGGAACTACTGGTCTGATGAATTTGTATGCATCTGTCGCAGCGGCCCTTCTTGTGGCATGTATTCACTTGTACGAATAACCACATGCAGTCTTCATGAGGCGTATAAAAATGTCAGTTACATCAGTATTCAGTTTCTTATGGCGAGTCAGTATTCAGACACTGCTACAGTAAATGGCGTGCATGTTTTGAAATGTTAAGTGCGGCACATTTACGTCTGGTGTAAAACGACCTGCCATTCTTTATTTTAATGCTGCCTCGTGTGTTGCTAGCGCCAGGGATTTAAGCAAGACTTCCAGCCCAGCACGTTGTCTGTCAGCAGAATATGGACTAAATTTATTTGAAAAAAAAGAGGGGGGGGGGAGGGCGATAGATAAAGAGGAAATTCAGTTACAGAGGGCAGAACAACTACACAACTCCCTCCATCACCGGAAGACGTAGCAACCCTTTCCTTTTCGTACAAATATCTGTTCTCTCTAAGCATCTCATGTTCTAAGACTGCAGTAAATGCGTTTGTGTGTGTGTGTGTGTGGAAAAAGTGTGGGGGAGGGTAAAGAAGAGGATGTGGGTAGTAGTTCTGGGCGCCGTGTAAAGAAGGAAAGCCCGAGTACTGCCCGTCTCTCTTTATTAGTCTTGTTGCTTCCTTTCCAAACTGGCATTCGTAAACTTTCCGCCTTTACAACGTAAAGGGAAAAGGGCGCGAAACTTCCATAGGCGAAAAGTGGGGAAGGAGGTTGGGGAGTGGGAGTTTTTCCGTATCCCAGTTCATGTCTAACGATAACTGAAGCGCACTAAGGAAAATATCTTCAGATACAGTTTTATATGTGAAGATCGTGTGGCGTACAGCCGCGGGAAAAATCTGGAAAAAGGAAATTTAGAGTTAAATCAGAATATGAGATTTCTGCGAGGTGCGTCAACACAGGAACGTATGAAGTTTTTCATGTATCTAAGACACGTGATACGGGATAGTTAGGGGGGGGGGGGGAAACGTGAAACTGAAAGTAACAGAAGAATTGTAAGTGGCTACAAACAGAATGTTCTCACCCGGGGAGGGGGGGGATATCAGGGATATTGAGAATAGGTAATCATCGAGTACTGTGTGAACTGCGTACTCTTGTGTGAAGTACAAGTGTTAACGTTCATGAAGAAAGCTGAAAAGTAGCTATACATAAGAGTAATAGAAGACAGCAGTGGTTGGTTAGAGCAACAAAAAAAAAAAGATCTTTTAGAACATAAGAGTAATAGAAGACAGCATTAGTTGGTTAGAGCTAAAAAAAAGATCTTTTAGAACATAAGAGTAATAGAAGACAGCAGTGGTTGGTTAGAGCAAAAAAAAAGATCTTTTAGAACATAAGAGTAATAGAAGACAGCAGTGGTTGGTTAGAGCAAAAAGAAAGATCTTTTAGAACATAAGAGTAATAGAAGACAGCATTAGTTGGTTAGAGCTAAAAAAAGATCTTTTAGAACATAAGAGTAATAGAAGACAGCATTAGTTGGTTAGAGCTTAAAAAAAGATCTTTTAGAACATAAGAGTAATAGAGGCCAGCATTAGTTGGTTAGAGCTAAAAAAAGGTCTTTTAGAACATAAGAGTAATAGAAGACAGCATTAGTTTGTTAGAGCAAAAAAAAAGATCTTTTAGAACATAAGAGTAATAGAAGACAGCAGTGGTTGGTTAGAGCAAAAAAAGATCTTTTAGAACATAAGAGTAATAGAAGACAGTATTAGTTTGTTAGAGCAAAAAAAGGTCTTTTAGAACATAAGAGTAATAGAAGACAGCATTAGTTTGTTAGAGCAAAAAAAAAGATCTTTTAGAACATAAGAGTAATAGAAGACAGCAGTGGTTGGTTAGAGCAAAAAAGATCTTTTAGAACATAAGAGTAATAGAAGACAGTATTAGTTTGTTAGAGCAAAAAAAGATCTTTTAGAACATAAGAGTAATAGAAGACAGCAGTGGTTGGTTAGAGCAAAAAAAAAGATCTTTTAGAACATAAGAGTAATAGAAGACAGCATTGGTTGGTTAGAGCAAAAAAAAGATCTTTTAGAACATAAGAGTAATAGAAGATAGCAGTGGTTGGTTAGAGCAAAAAAAAAAAACAACAGATCTTTTAGAACATAAGAGTAATAGAAGACAGCAGTGGTTGGTTAGAGCAAAAAAAAGGATCTTTTGGAACATAAGAGTAATAGAAGACAGCAGTGGTTGGTTAGAGCAAAAAAAAAGATCTTTTAGAACATAAGAGTAATAGAAGACAGCAGTGGTTGGTTAGAGCCAAAAAGATCTTTTAGAACATAAGAGTAATAGAAGACAGCATTAGTTGGTTAGAGCTAAAAAGATCTTTTAGAACATAAGAGTAATAGAAGACAGCATTAGTTTGTTAGAGCAAAAAAAAGATCTTTTAGAACATAAGAGTAATAGAAGACAGCAGTGGTTGGTTAGAGCAAAAAAAAGATCTTTTAGAACATAAGAGTAATAGAAGACAGCATTAGTTGGTTAGAGCAAAAAAAAAGATCTTTTAGAACATAAGAGTAATAGAAGACAGCATTGGTTGGTTAGAGCTTAAAAAAAGATCTTTTAGAACATAAGAGTAATAGAAGACAGCATTAGTTGGTTAGAGCTGAAAAAAGATCTTTTAGAACATAAGAGTAATAGAAGACAGCATTGGTTGGTTAGAGCAAAAAAAAGATCTTTTAGAACATAAGAGTAATAGAAGACAGCAAAAGTTGGTTAGAGCAAAAAAAAGATCTTTTAGAACATAAGAGTAATAGAAGACAGCATTGGTTGGTTAGAGCAAAAAAAAAAGATCTTTTAGAGCATAAGAGTAATAGAAGATAGTATTGGTTGCTTATTGCTAAAAAATATCTTTTAGAACATAAAATTAATAGAAGACAGCATTGGTTGGTTAGAGCTAAAAAAAAGGATCTTTTAGACGTGATAAAGATTAGAAGAGAATTACCTGGGGCTTGAACCACCGACTCCGGTAGGACGAGCGCCATCTAGCCACAGGAGAGCAGTGCATTAATCAACCTAAAAATTGGGCGTGGGGGTCGGGTGAACGAGTGCAAGTTAGCTAAGTTGATTAATGGGATGCTCTCTCGTTTCTAGACGGCGCTCGTCCTACCGAAGTCCGTGGTTCAAGTCTCAGACAATTCTCTTGTCATTTCTCACGTCTAAAAATGCTTTGTCTATGATTTTTTTGTTGTTGTATGTTTCAATTTCTAACGATACAGTACTGTGTTCTGTTACTTTAGGAAGCCTTGTTGCTTCTTATTTGTAGAAATCTATACATAAGAGGTATTCCATTTTTGGGCAGAAAGAAAGAAAAAGAGTTCTTCGTCGATGGGGCTGGATATGAAAGATAACGAAACATAAGAACTAAATATATATATTTTGACTAAGGCAAGAGGTATAGTCCTTAATAATGAGAGAGAGCCACACTTACAGATACCGCGGACGCACACGTTCCATGCCAGCAACTGCCTTGAAATTAACTTCGTTTATAGCGACTTCAGGAAATCTGTGTTCCCACAATGCCCGGTGCTGAAAGTTGTACTCCGCGGTTTGCACTCCGGTAGCCACGTGTGAGCTGTCGTTTAGTAAATTGTCATTGATTTAAACATCGCCAGAGAAGTGATAAAATGGAGGAGTGAAGATGAAAATCAAAATTATTTTGCCAGCAGAAAGAGGGTATATTAAAAAAAAACAACAACAAAACAAGCAAACTGGAAAATATTAAATGTTGCATCTTGAGCATTCCATATCGCACTTCATATCGTACTTCATAACGTACTGTATGTTGTATTGAAGCTTTGTTTTTTTTAAACATTCAAAATAAGAAAGAAAAGAGACAGAAAAATGTCCTATTTCTCTTTCTTTCTTTCTTTCTATCTCGTTCCCTCTGTCTCTTTCTTTATCTGTGTCTTTCTCTCTCTCTCTTTCTCTGTGTCTTTCTTTCTCTCTCTCGCTCCTTCTCCCTGCTTCTTTCTTTCTTTCTTTATCTGTCTTTTTTTCTCTCTTTCTCTCTGTCTCTCTTTCTTTCTTTGTCCGTCTATCTTTCTTTCTCTGTCTGTCTATCTATCTTTCTCTCCCTCTCCTCTCTGTCTATCTTTTTCTCTCTCTCCTCTCTCAGCCTGTCTATCTTTATTTCTCTGTCTGCCTGCCTATCTTTCTTTCTACGTCTACCTTTCTTTCTCTGTCTGTCTATCTTTCTCTTTCCCTTCTTTCTTTCTTTCTTTCTCTGTCTGTCTATCTTTCTTTCTTTCTGTCTGTCTATCTTCCTCTCTCTTCTCTCTGTCTTTCTTTCTCTATACCCACCAACCCCTCAAACCCGATTTAATTCAATTTAACGAAATCTCAGCATTAAAGGACGCTCATTAGGCCATATTAGTCCTTAAAAATCAAGGGTTTTTTTAAATGTAGATTATTTCTTCAGTTATCAGCGAACTGTTAAGGAAACCAAATTGTAAAAAAAGGATGATGATATACAAGGAAATGGAAGAGATAGCGCACACATTTCATACTTGAAATACTGTCGTTCTCAGCTTATGATGGGTTGGCCAACATTCATGCTTTTATTGCAGGATGGATAAAGGAGACGGCACGTTTTCATATGTGGACTTTACAATGAGTCTTATTACAATGAGGCTTATGTAGATGTTAGGATTAGAGTCTGTTTCACCGTCCAGTTGCTGGTGTTGAAGTTTGCGGTGGTTCTTTCTTCAAGTAGGAAATGTGGAACTTTTCCATGTTTTATTTTCTATATTGCATGCAGTAGGGTTTAGAAGGATTGAAAAACACCTTCTCATTGCTTTTTTAAAAAAAAATCTAAACTTCCTTCCATTTGTATTTAATAGTTTTAAACCCCTTCTCTTCTCCTCTTCTTTTCTTCTCTTCTTTTCTCTTCTCTTCTTTTCTTCTCTTCTTCTCTCCTCTTTTCTCTTCTCTTCTCTGCTCCTCCTCTCTTCTCTTCTCCTCCTCTCTTCTTTTCTCTTCTTCTCTTCTTTTTTTTTTCTTCTCTTCTTTTCTTCTCTTCTTTTCTCTTCTCTTCTTTTCTTCTGTTCTTCTCTCCTCTTTTCTCTTCTCTTCTCCTCTCTTCTTTTCTCTTCTCCTCTTCTCCTCTCTTCTTTTCTCTTCTCCTCCTCTCTTCTCCTTCTTCTCTCTAGATTACTTTAATCTAAAGTATGGCTTGATTGTTGCATTTCATATCATGCTTTTCTATAAATTTGTTAGTTTAGAATGAATGTGATAATATAATTACGTTTATTAAATGTAGTTGCATAAATCAAAGTTTGGAATATTTGGACAAGGGATGGTTTTATTATTTATTTTATTTATTTGCTTCTTCATGCTTATTATGCTCAGTAACTAACACTGAACGACTGTGTCTGAGTGAAAGCTGTATGATGAAGGGCAGAATGTTAGACGGACTCGTGTGCCGTGCCCAATTCATATTTTTATACTTAAGGAAAGTGTGCGTAGAACGACTCAGTAAAGCTGCAGTGCCTTCAGTGTATTTATCTACAGTGAGTCAGCCAGATCGTAAAAGTCTATTGCATGAACTTGATCACTTCATTACATTGAACTTTTGGTGATAAGGACTTCAACGTTAAAAGACTTTGTCCCTGAAAGTTGTGCATAAGACTTGAACATAAACTTTCCTGTTTGAACTTTGTCCTCGCACGGTACGCTGGCACTGAGATGACGTTGGACGTCTAGATAGAGCGAAATGTGAGAGACGGATACGGAGTGTCAGACTAGCATGCATGCTCGATTATTCGCTCTTGAAAAGTAAAGATAGTTTGTTCGTCTCCTCTCTCCTCTCTCTCTCTCTCTGTCTCAGACTCTTCCTCGTTCTTTCCTTCCATTTTTGCATTCAGAGGCAGAGTGGAGGGAAGGATGGGATTTTTAGACTGATGAAATCAAGAGTGTAGAGGATGCATTAACAAATTAACATAAAGGATGAGTAACAAAAGAGCGGAATGGCCGGTAAAACAATGGAGCACAAAAACTCTGGAAATCTGGAAAGAAAACAATGGCCTACATACGTATAAGATCTTGTAGGCAGGGTCAGTTGTTGTTCTTGTTCACTTCCTTCTCCTCCTCCTTTTTCTTCCTCCTCTTTTTCTTTTTCTTCCTCCTCTTCTTCTTTTTCTTCTCATCCTCCTCCTTCTTCCTTTCCTTCTCCTCCTTCCTTTTCCTCCTCCTCCTCCCCCGCCCTTCTCCTCTCTATTCCTCCTCCTCTTTCCTTTTCCTCCTCCCCGCCTTCCCTTACCTCTTCTTCTTCTTCCTTCTCCTTCTTCTTCTTCCTTTTCTTCCTCCTTTTCTTCTTCTTCTTCTCATCATCATCATCTTCTTCTTCTTATTCTGGAAGTATGAGAATAGGATACAGTTTCTTAACTATCATAGTTAAACAAAGGGATAGGCTTGTCATAATAGACGAGCAAGCTGGCTAATGTTCAGAATCTGGATGTTGTCACACAACTTACATCTTGGATAAAAGCTGCGATCCAGTCGCTGGAAACAAAGAGAAAGCTGCCAACCAACCATATCCCATATCGTGTTCCCGCACACGTTTAACTGTTACCGTATATCGACAAGCACATACATCAGTGGGTGCTCTAGTGGCGTAGTGCTCTGTCACTGGTGTCTCTCTCGACAAGATCAGTGGTTCAGATCCAGCCGTACGCGTCCCGGCAAACCCAACTGAAGAAATTGGTACCTGGCGCCACTTAACAAGTGAGGAAGTAAAGGCAGCCAAGCGTGATGCCGACCATGTCACTTTAACATATACTAACTGATTGGGGAAAATATGGGCACTAACGCCTTATTTCTTAGGTGCTTCTATGGCATGACAGGACCATCTGGAGCTTTTTGCAGTTGGCAGCGACCTTAGAAATGACCGTCTCGGGAAATCAGTCTCAGAGATCATGAACCACAGAGAACTATCCTTTACAGATCGCTTTTCTCTGAGCCAAGGCAGTTTTTTACAATCACAACAGAGGCAGCTCTCGCAGGTTAGTTGATCTCCAGATAATTTAACATATATATACCAGAAGTTCTTAAATTGGGTTGCATGGCCTCCGAAAGACACCCTAGCGGAAGGAGGTAAACTACCACACACAGACACCAGCATATCATTTGAGGAAGCCAAAACTGATAAATCTCAGCTACAAGAACAAATGGGAGAAAGAGCACCCACACCACCAAAGAAACGATGCCTACTACCAGCTAAACAGAGAAGAGCAATTCACCATCCTAAGGCTGCGTACTGGGCATAGCAGGCTAGGATGCCATTTGTACAACAAATTCAAGATAGTATCAACTGAGGAATGTGCATGTGGCACCAATAAGATGACAGCAGATCACATATTGCAGGAGTGTCCAGTGTATGAACAACAGAAAAGGCAAACACGGCCAACTACCACACCAGTCCAGAACAAGCTGTGTGGGAGTGTCCACGCCCTCCAGATGATCAACAGTTACATCAAAAGTATACAACTCGACGTCTGAAAATGTTCGAAGAAGAAGAAGAAGAAGTTCCACGACGTAAAGGAAGCGAAGAATTATAACAGGAAATGAGACAAAGGCGTGTCTTGTCACTTGACCTCTTCTCGGTCTGACAATGTTCGAAAAAGAAGAATCTTCGAACATTTTCATAGGTCGAGTTGTATACTTTGATGTAGTTGTTGATCATCTGGAGGGTGTGGACATCCCCATACAGCTTGTCCTGGACTGGTGTGGTAGTTGGCCGTGTTTTCCTTTTCTGTTGTTCATATATTAAAAAAAATGAATTGATTTGCTTTTAGAAATCAGATTTTACCATCCCCACAATCCCAACAATATTAACAGCGTTGGAAATTTAATCTGACATAAAAGGAAATGTATTAATATGGAACATTCAGTTAGACGTTTCTGAGCTGTGCTCACTACAGCGGAGTCTCTGTGTAAGCTTAAGCCAAGGCAGTAAAGTGGATAGATGTGCATACGTACCAACTAGAGGTCGCTGAACACAACGAAGATGTGATCTCTCAGAAGAATATGAAGACCGTTGTGGACAGCTACGATGACAAACAAGGGATAATAGCAGTAGACACAGGAATTTAAATCAGAAAAAAACATGGGATTTAACATAAACTATAAGAAAAAGGCAAGCAACATTCGTATTAGATATAAGTAGAAGGGGATGATTTAAAAATGTGACAACAGGTAAGAAAAGTGGGGAAGAGAGGCAGAGGGACGCCAAGAGAGAAAATAATAGGCAGTCAAAGGAAACGCATGGCATGACAGAAAGTCACCAGTTGAGCTGGCTGAGAGAATAGGGTTCTCCTGAGAAGCACGGCCTACATGTCGGCTGGACAAGGGACCTGATGATGACTGGAATCAAAGGTCAGTAATGAGAATGAACAAGGACGTAAGGGTAGCGAAGAGATATAACAGGAAATGAGACAAATGCGTGTCCTGTGGCCTGACCTCTTCTCATACATTGAAAACGTCACGTGACACACTGAAAATTTAAAGGTATATTGTAAGTGAGAAAGTCAGCAATGCAAGATATATAACACAGTTCAGGTAATAGATAGAAAGTGAAAGCAGTGTGTAATAACGAATGACAGGGTTATCTCAGAGAAAAATCAAAGACCATTCTTCTTTTTCTGCTTCTTGAAACGGCGAACATGGTGCTCTTAACAGCCAGTGCGGTGAATATGTTGAAGCACCGCATCGTGCCGGATTGGGAGTGGGTAATGACGGCGGGGGTCACTGAGTAGAGCTAAAAAAGCAAGAGAACGCGCAATACTTTCTTCAGCACCGTCATGGCAGCTATGACGAACCATGCCCCGTTAGCCAGGCTAGTCCTGTTACTGGGGGTTATAACCTATAGTTTGCCAACCCTTGACGATAGCATGTCAACCATGGGTCGCTGACTGCTATATCGGATAGTGCAAACACAAGAGTATCCATGTTGTTTACCTCACATCAACAACTGAAGCGGATGGCAAAAAAAAAAAAAAAGACAGCAGAAAACAAGGCTACATAACGGTAATAAGCATTACTGTACTTTATAAGACTCAGTACTACGCTGTGCTTGTGGGTCTTATTGTAAGCAAGGGCCGTGTCGTTGTGGAAGGCAGATGTAACGTGTTTCCTTTAACGAGTAGAGGAACAGATGAAGTTCCCAGAGGGAAAACTGGACGTGGAACGTTTATTAAAGCCGTAATATGCAGAGACATGCCATTGGCCTTGAACATTTCATGTGAAGAAACCAGAGAAAGTAGAGAACCTGATCAACACTGCAAAACTCAAAGGGAGAAAAGGAATTATTCTCTCTTCTCTCCCCATCTGTTCTGTTCTGTTCCCTTCTCTTCCATTCCCTTCTCTCTTTTTCTCCTCTTTCGCTCCCCCTCTCCTCTCCTCTCCTCCCCTCTTATCTCCTATTCCCTCCTTTTCTCTTCACTTCCTTTTTTCTTCTCCCCCCTCTCCTTTTCTCTTCTTTTAAAATACAGTCAGAGACTAGTAGTTCCCGGGCGAGAGGGAGATAGAGAGAGCGAGAGAGAGAGGGAGATAGAGAGAGAGATAGAGAGAGGGAGAGAGAGAGGGAGATAGAGAGAGATAGAGAGAGGGAGATAGGGAGAGGGAGATAGAGAGAGGGAGATAGAGAGAGAAAGGGAGATAGAGAGAGAGATAGAGGGAGATAGAGAGAGAGAGAGGCTCCCTCTGCTGACCACATAGTGAATAAAAAATAACAAGTACGAGAAGCATAATCACATCCACATATCGTATGGAGCCTAGCCAAATCTTGAAAGTCTTTACACTCTCTCTTTCCTATATATATATATATATATAATATATCTATAATATATATATGTATATAATATATATAGTGGTCATACTAGCAACAGATCATATAGTGGCATATATATTAAAGTATAAAATTAATCTTGCACTAATCTTTCAAAGTTCAAAATTCAGACTCTTGCTTCACTGCATTCTGGACAGCCCCATATATGCTCAACCGCATGCCACAACTTCCATTGAAGAGTATGTCTGCTAATAGTTCCTGTCAAATGTTGGTTGTTTACGGCGCGTTTTCTGCCACACAGTTTGAATTTCCTGCCAACACTTTTAATTTGTCCTAGCTTCAGCAATCTCTTCAGATCTACAATGTTCTTTCATTCCCGCTCTTCATTCTCCCGCAGTCTGTTCAATACATCCTTGGCAGTGTACCCCTTGTCCATTATCAGTCTGGCATTTATTTTTGACTGTCCAGCACGTCTGTCTGCTACATCATTGCCATGTACTCCCGTATCCCTGGACAGTAAAGCCACGTTAGGCTTGTCACAGCTGACTAGCTTAACAGGTGAACCTTTTCGAAGCAAATTCTTCTCAGTCTTACAAAGCATACTCTGTGAATCCGTCACATTGACACCATTAACTACATCATGAGCAGCTAACCATTCCATTTTTTGTTTTGTTTCCATTCAACAAGCAACAGTTACATAGTCGAGTGAAATAGTGTGCATTGGGGATGATTGTCCATGAGATGAAATCATGAAATGATGGGCTTTTTATCCATGAGATGAAATCATGAAATGATGGGCTTTTACAAATCATGAGAAGATAGTAAATCGTATGATGAAGATAGTAACTTTATACATGAAATGAACATTTTTTACAACAAAGGGGGTTTACACAAATTTCGTGACTCTCTCTCTCTCTCTCTCTCTCTCTCTCTCTTATGCTTCCTGACGTCAAGGCTTTGTTTGAGAATTGCAGCACGTCATAGTTTTCGATTCCCTTTGTCGGAACAGATCCGAGAAAATTCTAGGACTAAACGTGCAGAACTTAAGTCTAGCCCTGTTTCTGCACGTCCACACCAAGTGCCTGAACTCTGCGAGCAGGGCCAGTAACTTGATGTGTGTGTGTGTGTGTGTCCGGGTGAGTTATAGGAATATTTAGCATAATAGCTTTGTATATGTCTGTCCTTTGTGCTGTGTGTGTTTCTATTATGTTCCGTAGTGTTGTTATACTGGGTGTGATTGTACTGCATTTGTAAAATATGTGTTCTTCTTTTTCCGTAGGAGAGACTGCGTTCGCGCTATCCGCTGACACAAAACAAGTAGAATGATTGGTTAGAACCACACTCCATCAAAATTGTATCTCATTAACATACACCTCATTTCATCACAAACTTATATGTAATAGTTTCAAAACATCCTTTATTATGCAACTATGCATGTATATAAATATGTACCTTTTCATTTGAATGACATGTAAAAGATTTCTGGAAAAAAATTTTACTAAAGATTTCCAACATGCACTAAAAAAAAAAAAAATTACCAAGAATTCCCTTTAATCTCCCGCCAGACGCCGCCCGCCTCTGAAAGGAGAGACGATGGCCGTCGGGCAGACGGAGTCCAGATTATTAGCTAAGTGTTTGAACAAACATTTGAAACATTGATGTCATTTGGCTTTTTTTTTTTCATCTACACTCCCATCAAAATTGTATCTCATTAACGTACACCTCGTTTCATCACAAACTGATATGTATTAGCTTCAAAACATCCTTTATTATGCAACTATGCATGTATATACATATGTACATTTTCATTTGAGGGTAGTGTGAAAGATTTCTGGAAATATGAGGTAAAATAGTCGACATTCCTGTGTTGCAGGCACAGCCTGAATTTCCTTTCGCGTGCTTAAAATGGTAATTTCAAATGGTCTCGAACCCTGTGCCACTAATCTTTATCTTCCTTTAGCAATTCATGCATAGGAAAATGAGAAACATACGATTCAGTATCCTATTTATTAAGAGTACTGGATGAAATTGCCTGGGCAAGACCAGATACCTTTGGTGGTAATTAATGTTTATAGTAGATTATTAGGTTCTAAGGGAAAAGCTATGATGTGGTAGTGAAGTTCTATAGACGCTATGACGGAGAGTTATGTCCTCTTGAGAGTGATCGGACATGTCAGCTGTGTTGAGGACTTAATCAGATTAGCGTGGAGCTGAGACTTAACTAGACGCCTAGTGCTGTGTCTGAGTTTCACGTTAATATTTCATTACATTGATTTGTGCTTTTGTAAATGGAAAGTGTGCCAAGCCAAGGTGCTGGTAATTGCTGGCTGACTCCACAGTGGATATGTCTACCAGTGGTCCCTCAGCGATGCCATGTTCTGTACGTCTTGTGTTTTTAGAAAAGCTGTGGAAGCGTTGGCCTGCTTCCCTAACCAGACTGTGAGGACGGATGGAAATGAAAGTAAGTGTAATGACCTTTTATCATGCTCCTGGGTTGGCGTGAAGACTCGGGTCCCGTGTAGTGATCAGCCATCTACAGCTCCTTGCTTGCGCCAGGGTTGGCAGACCATAGCCGACGTAGACCTTGTCCCAGCCTTCCGTTGGCATACGCAGTAATAGGCTTAAGTTTGCCAAACGGAGCAGAGATCACTGTAGCTTCCGTGGTGGTGGAGTCTGCTTAAGAAGCAATGCACCTTCTTGGTTGTTGTTGCTTTTTTTTTTTAGCTAAACTCTGAGCCCACAAAAATAGCCGCTGTAACCTGCTCCCTATCCGTTTTGATGCTGTGCCTCATCACACCGGCTGCAAAGTGTATCCTGCCCGCATTTCCGGTGATATGTACCAACAACATATTCCAGGGCGTATAGAAGAAAGAAGGAAGATGCCCTTCTGGTGACCACCAATGCCAGATTTCTCGGTAAGATTTAACAACAAGGACCTTGCTTTCCATGCTATTGTAACACGGCTTTTATTTTCTGAGTAGTACTTCCGGTAAAGAATTCGAACCCTGGAGAGCAAAAACATATGAAGAACTCCTGTTGATAGTGGGTTTACGGAGGACACCTATCGCTTTGTCTAGATGGTTGAGAATGTTCAACTTAAGGAGGAGTCGAAGAAAGAAAGAAAGAAAGAAAGAAAGAAAGAAAGAGGAGGAGGCAAAGAAGAAGATTCTTGGCTGGCAGTAAGTGAATATCTTTAACCAGCGTCAGACAGAAAGCCTTTTGCTGACCATCAGCTCTTAAAAGTGAGTTCCCAGCTGACTCTCATTGATGCACACGGAAAAACAAAATCGAGAAGGTAGAGAATGGAGAGGTGAACTAAGTCAGAAATTGGTTGTAAGAGGTGGGCAGGCCACAAGAGAAGTCTGTCTCGTAAGTTGTTACCTTACCGTGGTGAGAGAGCTTTTGTGTCCCCGTGACCCAGAGAGCAACGCTGACAGGAGCAGCAGCTCCTGGCAGGGTCACCCAAGCCTGACAGGTTTGAGGTTAGGGGCCAGATGAAGCGCATCTCACACCCTGCTGCCTTGCAGGATGCCAGGGGACAGCCAAAGGCTACGGAAGCAAACCCGAAAGCAATGCGTGCTGAAGACGTAAGCACCAGGACCAAGGCGCAAAGGGACGCAGATATGCGGAGAACCACAGTACAGTGCAACGCTCGCTCACATGACACAAGAGAAGTCATAGTTCTCCGGACTTTTGTGTGATAATATGACACACTCTTTTTTTATGTAACTCAATAAGGAACACAGAATATACAGGAGACCCCCGCTTATTCGTCAGTTAGGGGTTAGTGCACTAGCGAATGACGAATATCGCGATTAACGAAACATAGTCTTTAGCTTGAAAATGCACTTTAGTCACACACACACACACACAACGCGAATTACGAACTATATATAAATCTAGCAAATGTGCACGACAGCTAGATACAGACACAAAAACAAAGGCGTACTTCTAAATGTACAAAGAGCAGAAACTTACCTTTAAATATATTGAATCATAAGAAAGAAGAAATGATGCAGTGATCTCAAGAGAAGCATCCATCTCCCTGCTTTAGCCTTGTAATGGAGACTGCTAGAGACGTCAGAGGCAAAAAGTGACGAAATAGCGAACCACACAGAGAGTGAATAAGGGATGGTTTTAATTGATAGTGGCGAAAGAGAGAAGCGAAGAAACGTGAGCGGTGAAAGAGCGGGAGGGAGCGTGTGCTGTATATTTTAGTAGATGGATGTAATCTTATACAAAGTCACTGGAAGAAGGCTTGGAAAAGAGGAGGGGGGAGAAGAGGTTGAAGTGAGGAAAGAAAATGTGCTGAATTATTCTTGTAATTAACTGCATTGCTGTATCTTTTCCAGTCTCATCTGATGCAGCAGCTGCTACTTGAGGCATGCAGTGTTGGTGGTTGTGAGTCATGGTATACCTAGTGTATAACATTTGTAGGCTACTGGTGATTCTAAGTGCCACACCGTGTGGCGTAGGCGATCATTTCTCTCCACATTTCCCTGTCTTCTGCGTTGATTATGAGATCCGCCGGTGACTTTCTTCATATAATTTTTATTTCATTAAATCCACTGGTGATAGCAGCGTATAAATAAGACCTTCTTCTTAACATCTGCTTCTTCTTCTTAACTTCTTTTTCCTCCTTCTCCTTCTTCTTAACTTCTTCTTCCTCCTCCTCCTTCTTCTTAACTTTTTTCCTCCTCTTCTTCCTCTTCCTCCTCCTTCTTCTTAACTTCTTCTTCCTCCTCCTCCTTCTTCTTCTTAACATCTTCTTCCTCCTCATCCTTCTTCTTAACTTCCTCCTCCTCCTTCTTCTTCTTAACTTCTTCTTCTCCTTAGCTCCTTCTTCATCTTAACTTCTTCTTCTCCTTAGCTCCTTCTTCTTTTTAACTTCTTCTTCTTCTTAACTTCCTCCTCCTTCTTCTTAACTTCTTCTTCTTCTTAACTTCCTCCTCCACCTTCTTTTTAACTTCTTCTTAACTTCTTCTTCTTGTTCCTAATGTCCTCTTCATCTTAACCTCTTCTTCTTCTACTTAACTTCTTCTTCTGAAAAAAAGGTGATATTTTCAATAAAAGCAGCTAGTGCAAGGTTAACAGGTTTAGAATTTGCGAGTACAATAATGAAGATAACTTGCTATGTATTGTATGGTAGTCAGTGGTGCTTGTAGTGTAACTACGGCGGATAATTGTGGCAAATGTAGCTCAGAATTTTTTTTCCGTTGCTGGTTTCCAAGTTAGTGTGTTTTAATAATAAAACAACTGGGGCTCTGTGCCGTCTGGTTTGAATTTGGGAGTGAGTTCATGAAACTGGAGATTTATCTCAAGAGTAAAGGAGCGTTATGGGAGAATTATTTCAAGAGTAATGGGAGAACTGCTTCATGGCAGTGATTAGCGGAGTTTAGTCTTGTGATGCGGTAATTTGAAGCCGCAAGAAACGAGGTATTTTTGAAGTTCTGGGGGACAGATGCGTCTGGAATTATAGTCGGCTAAAGCTGTTGGAACTTTCTGGCGCTGGTTTCTCATATATGGCTGCATAGTAGAAACCCAACAAAGTGGAGATCAGGTCATGGTGGAGCTGGTTAGATAGCTTGTCATGACAGCTCGAGGACAGCTTGTCGTCTGTGTATTCATTCGTTCTGTATCGCCACTAGTTGATGTTTGAGACTGCAGTTTTTGTTTCCATTCTGCGGTGTTGCTGGCGTTTCCAGTCAGTTAGGTTGCTCACAACATCATGTACCACTTAGGCAGCAAATTCATATGCCTTTATAGTAGTCTCTTTTTTTTACCTTGAGTTTTTCAAGTAGGAGATTTAGACAGGATCATCATCATCATCATCATCGTCATTATCATCTTGGGTTCAGCATTGGTAGCAAGATTTAAAGTGTTTCAAAAGTATCTTGTATAACTAAATAAAATTGATATCGCTGTGTTTTATCGTATGATCTAGTATAGTTGTCTGCTTACAGTTCCGTCATACATACAGTAGGGAACATGGACACCACAGGGGAGCAGAAGTAAGGGTAGACCAAAAGAGACATGGAGAAGAACAACAGAAAGGATGTTGAGCAATAGAGGGCTCACCTGGGCAAGAGCAGAAAAAAAGGCGAAGGACAGGCATTTGTGGAAAACCCTTGCGGAAGCCCCATGTGCCCTGGGCACTTAAGGTTCAGAGAGAGAGAGAGAGAGAGAGAGAGAGAGAGAGAGAGAGAGAGAGAGAGAACTGGTCTGTTTGCAATCATCCGACGGGGACAGATATTTGAACTGTTAACGTAAATATTTGGTAACTTCATATCGATGCTTCCATCTGGCGTGTCCAGTTGGTAGATTAAGTTCTATGACTGTACAAGACTGTATGGAGGTCATTCGTATATCCGCAGTTAGGCTGAGCAGGATTAGGCCTATGTGCCCAGGGTTAAGCCTAGATGCGCAGAATTAAGCCTAGGTACCCAGGATTAAGCATAGGTACTCAGGATTAAGTCTAGGTACCCAGGATTAAGCCTAAGTACTCAGGATTAAGCCTAAGTACCCAGGATTAAGCCTGGTGCCCAGGATTAAGCCTAAGTACTCAGGATTAAGCATATGTACCCATGATTAAGCCTGGTGCCCAGAAGGACCGGTATCAAGGAGGGGGGGGGGGTCTACAAAAACAGAGTAAACTTGATTTACATGAAAATGATTGGAAAATTAAGCATTAAATTTCTTGAGAGAGCACATGACTGAGTATCAGTGGTACTTGGTATGTACAATGCAGAGTCATACTGTATTAGTGGGAGATAAGAACTAGAGGCCAATCAGGCCCTATATTAGGAACAGTGTGCCGTCTAAAGTTTTGTGCTTCGTGCACAAAATCTTCAGCCCGTGTGTAAACATATATTCTCTCTCTCTCTTCTCTCTCTCTCTTTCTCACTCACACATACTCACACATGTGCTTCATACGTATTACCACAGAATATAACCTAAAGTTCACTTGGGAAAAATACTAAAATCCAAAAACTCCAGAAAACAAATTCATGTAACTCTGTCATGTCTTTATTCAGAGCTTACTATAACACAAAGTAATATGAGGAGATTGAAAAATGAAAATAGTAATTTTATTATTTTAGCCATGTATACAAAATTTCAAGAGCGGCATGATTTTTTATTCTGTGCGTCGCAGTACCGCGCAGCTTAGAGGGAACATTAATCTGGATATAGACGGAATAAGCTGAAGTCAGTGCTGAGTTTAGCCTGGGGAAAGGAGTCTTATTTGTTTTTCTTTTTTAAATAGTGTTGTCCATAATACAAGTAATGGCCAGAAATGTTACGAACATATGGGAGCACTGTAGGGTAGATGTAAAGTAGGTACGATAAAGATAGACCTGTTATGCCCTGGAGGAACTTAACGGGAGTTGGTGTTTAATGCTCGTGTTTTTCTTGATCAGAGGACGCACTAGGTGGTGACGCGGTCAGCATCACACCTGTTTGCCTTTACGTTCCCAGCTTCGTCATCAGCCAGGCACCCGTCTCTACAGCTGGATGACGTGAATGCCACCGGCCCGGATTCTGACCGCCGATCCTTCGCCATGAGAGACTGATGTTCTTGCCACTTCACCACTCAGGCATCCATAGAGTAGGTGTAGGAATAAATAAAGAAATTCTGAAACGTGGTCAACATCATTCACTTGCAGGGCCGTGCTGGCATGATCGCCTTCTGCTCAGTATTGACCTTGGGAGGGGGGGCACCGTTATGCAGATTAGTTAGACTTGCCTGATTCACAGATACTAGAGGGAAGAAGAGCCAGGGGAAGACCAAGAGAAATGATACTGGACAGTCTGATGAGATGGTGTGAGAGGAATCACCAACTGAGCCAATGGCCTGCATGAAGGATTGGGTATTCTGGAGAAGCATAATAGCCAAGGCCAGTCGGCACGGCACCTGATGATGATGATGCCTGATACAGAAAGTGACCTAACGGTGGCACTATTCCTATGCAGCTCAGACCATCCGCCGAGTTGAAAGTCCATCTGTGACAGTAGATAACGTAGCTGTTCGCCATAAGCCGCTACAATATAAGCCAGTCTGTTTCCGAGTTTGCTTGACCTTAGCTGGATAGTTATTCTTGCATGCCTATGGTAGAACAGCTGTAAAATATTGTAAGATTATGCGCAAAAGCTGCACCTGATGCGCCGTAGGATACAGTAAAATGATATTCGGTTTTACACCTATGCGGTATAAGATACGGCAAAGTGATATTCAGAAGATGGACCCCATAGGGGGCTAAAATCACGCAGTCACAAACAAGATAAACGTGATCCTCATAGTGATGTTGTGGCTTACTGCTTAAGTGTTATGTTATCTCTCTCTGGGAGGGCATCCCTCTCAGCTTTCTTGGGGGCACGCCACAGGAGGCAAAGAAAGTCTCTACAGTTAACTATCAGAGTCGCCTTGTGTCACTGTTATCATCTCAACAGCAGCTTTACACTCCCCTCCCCCCCCCCCCCAGCACTGGCTGGAACAGAATATGAGAGCAAAGTCTCCTTCTAGTCAGTTAGCGAGTGTGTGTGTGTGGTAGTGGTGGTGTTGGTGGTTTCTTTGCTTTTCTTATATTACAGAGAACGTTCTGTAAAGGTTTTAATACGGTCAGCGTGAGACGGGGATTAGCTTCAGAGAGTATGTAATGGCCGCCAGTGACTAGGATAATCCCCGCTGTCTCTGTGACTGTCAGCCGCTGGATGATCTTAAGAGGAGAGACCTTCGCCGGGAGGTTTTTGGGAGGACCTGAGACCGCCTCACAGATTTGATGTATAAGAGAGAGAGAGAGAGAGAGAGAGAGAGAGAGAGAGAGAGAGAGAGAGCGAGAGAGCCATGAACAGAGTTATATAGAAAATAATTGCAAGGTGCTAAAGATAGTAGGTTTTGAATCTAATGGAGTTAGTTTCTTTATAGATGGAAAATGTCTACTTACCCCGACTCTAGTTTCATTATAGATAGTAAATGTCTATCCATTCCGACTCTAGTTTCTTTATAAATGATAAATGTCTACTCACCCCGACTCTAATTTCTTTATAGATGATAAATGTCTACCGAGCCCGATTCCATTTCTTTATAGATGACAAATGTTTACCCACGCCTAATCCAACTTCGTTATAGCTGATACTTGTCTACCGACTTCGACTTCTCGATGACTCCGACTTCTTCTTAGATGGCACAATTTTATGGACTTCGACTCCTCGACTCTGGCTTTCGCTAAGACTCCACATCCCTGTAATGAAATGAAATAAAATGCATGGTCTTAGGAACAAGTTTACGGCCATATACTACAGTTTGCGCTGCTACGACCGAATAGCTTGCGGCCATATACTGCAGTTTGCGCTGCTACGACCGAATAGTTTGCGGCCATATACTGCAGTTTGCGCTGCTACGACCGAATAGTTTACGGCCATATACTGCAGTCGACGACTGTTATACCCAAACGGTTTACGGCCATATCTAGTCAGCGGCTGTTGTACCTGAATAGTTTACGGCGATATACCGCAGTTTGCAGCTGTTACACCTGAACTGCTTCGTACTTTTACCTATTTCCTTCATGACCACCTAAATCACCTGGAGAAATACCTAGACCAGGTGGATAGCAGACGTTTTTTTTTTTATATGGTCGTACCAGTGTGTGTATGAGAGAGAGAGAGAGTGTGTATGTTTGCTGGTGAGTATCAGTTGGTAACTCGTTACGACAGTCGGAACGTTGTCCTGTGCTGGCATGCACCGAGCCAGGAGGTTGAGGCTGCTAAAGGTTGATCTGGGTGCAGGTCTCGGAGTTTACCTTTTTGGCCCGTCGAGTTGTCTTGTGCTGCTCACCTTTAGCGTCGGTTGTTTGGATCAGGCATCGTACCTCGCCACGGTAAACTGCACTTTAGATGGTGCAGGATCTTTTCATAGAATAGGCAGTGTTTAGTCGCGCATCATTTGGCACCAGACATGGCTTTCGTCTTGTACGATTCATTTGTCTGTCTGTCGCTGTCTCTCTGTTTCTCTTCTCTCTCTCTCTCCCGCACATACGTTGTCATGTCATTATGTAACTTAAATCCTTCCCGTGCCGTTAAACGTCACATAAGGCTCGCTTGGTAATTCGCCAAGTTTTCCTGTTTTCGGCGAGTTTTTCAACCTCATCAAGGGATTTTATGCTTACTAATTTGGCCTCTCTTAACAATGTCCTCTTTAGAGTTTCACGCGGTCGACCTATTTTTCCCCAGCCTGTGTTCCACTTGATAGCTTATTTTTTGGATTCTCTGATTACTTCTTCTCTTCAGTTGACCGATATATGCCCATCTCCTTTTTTCTGATCAGAGACAGGTTATTGTTCACTCACCTGCCTTATATCTGCGTTGTTCTTGAATTCGTTCCACTTTATACGAGTATTTTCCTCAGGCATTTGTTTTCAAAAGGGTCAAACGTGTTGTATATTTCTTTAGTTGTTTTCCGTCTTTCGCATGCATAAATAAGGGTGGATATTACATTTATATTGAATAATCTTAGTTTGGTTTTTGTGTATAGTAACTATACCCGAATAATTAGTGTATACGTATATAATTTATAAGTATATAAATCTATGTATATAACTATACACGAAGCCACTGCAGTAAAGCTGTGATAACAAAATGTATAGACTGGGAAAAAGTAGGAATTGCTTTATTAATTAACGAACACACAGTTGTGACGTTTCACTGTGAACCTTAATCATACAGAAACACACAAAACGAAGAAATAGAGAACGAAGATAAAATATAAATTCAGACGAATGCTATGTAAAAATAGGAATGAAAAAGGTAGAATCAAATAAAATGAATGGAGCAGTTATCTATGACTTACAAGATGTGACTTGTAAGAGGCTGTGTTCACATGCGGGCATGGTGGAGTGTAGAGAATGTTTAAATGGAGACTTGTGATGCGTTATAGTTGGATCATAATTGGGAGGGGGAGGGGGAAGGGAACCAAGAAAAGGAAAGGGGGTGATCTGTACTGGCGGGAATGGATAAATAGTTGAAATGCCCCCCTCCCCGTAGGACACGATGCTGTCCCTCAACATCTTCACAGCATCGACATCAGCTCGCAGGTGTAGGGACATTGAAGAAGAAGAAGACTAGAAAGGAGGAATTGAAAGGAAGACGGTGATACTAGAAAGAAGGAAGCAGATGGAAGGTTGTGATACCAGAAAGAGGGAGATAGAAGGAAGATGATAATATTAGAAAGGAGAAGACAAGACAGAAGGAAGATGGTAGTATTAGAAAGGAGGAGATTAGAAGGCTGATGATGATACTGGAAAGGAGATTAGAAGGAAGATGGTGATAGAAATAACATTGTAGTAATCGGAAGATGTGACAGAAGAAAAAGTGTAGCATTAGAGAGATGGTGATACAAAGAGGAAGGATATAAAAGGAAGATGGTGGGAAGATAATAATAGTAGAAAGACAGTGATAGAAGGATAGTTGTGATAAGAGAAAGATAATGATACCAGGAAGAAGAAGATAAAAGGAGTATAGTGATAGTTAAGTGATAATATAAATATGGTGTGCAAGAAATGACGCTAGTGGGATAAATATGAGCCGAGAATAGAAAAAAGACCTGTGGCTATCTCTAGTCGTGTGAAAGAGCAGTGTAAGGGTCTGGAACTATCGGGTTGCAAGAGGGAGGGAGGGGGAGAGGGGGTGATTCAGGCTTTGTCTGCATCAGTGAACGCCGTGATTGGGATAGGGTCATTGTCTCGCCGTACACTGGAGCGTATCTGGGGGTAGAGACACTCCCACGTATGAAGTGGTTTGTTTTCTTTAACACCAGCTGGTGTTGGTGTTAGCAGAGCATGATTACCGCTAGCCATTGCCAACCACACAGATATCTGTGGCCACCAGGATGTGCACATTGGAAAACATTGAGTGAGTTGGCTTTTGAAAGGGGTATGACGACCAGTGTTCCCTCTAAAGGTTTGCGGTTTGTGTGCAAAATGTTCAGCTCATGTGGAAAAAAATATTGTATGCAGATGTGTGTAGTAACAAATGTCCATACATTTAACAACAGGGTAGACCTGCTGGGTTTTTCAGCAGTGGAAATTAGTCTGCCTGTTTAATAATTACTCTGTATTCTCTGTGAGCCCGCTTGCCTCGTTACGATTCTGCTACAGTACAACCGAAACTACACAGTAAAAAAACCGGTTGAAACATCCGATCCGAAAGTGATATCTGAAACAAGAAAGAAACATCACAGGGAAAACATCTGCCCTCATTGTATTTTTCGTGATCTCAATTATAGCATGGAGTAACATCAGTAAATTGAAAAATAAAAAGTTTTTTTTTTTGCTGGCTCCAAAAATTTTGTTCGCGGTAAGATTTTTTTTCTGTGCGCGGCCGCGGAGGCGCGCAGCTTAGAGGGAACAGTGGCGACGACCCATATGTTCGTAATATATTTGTCCTCTCTCTTTCTCTCTCTCTCTCTCTCTAAGCGAGTAATATAAGAGTTTGTTTAAAAACATTCTTATACATCCTTGTTGTGTGCAGCTGATACGAAATATAAAACAGCTTGTCACAAATATTCTTTTCCTGGGGTGTCTGTCAGAGCTATTTTTTCTTCTTTTTTTCTGGGGTGTCTGTCAGAGCTATTTTATTTCTTCTTTTTTCCTGGGGTGTCTGTCAGAGCTATTTTTTTCTTCTTTTTTTTCTGAGGTGTCTGTCAGAGCTATTTTTTTCTTCTTTTTTTTCTGGGGTGTCTGTCAGAGCTATTTTTTTTCTTCTTTTTTTCCTGGGGTGTCTGTCAGAGCTATTTTTTCTTCTTCTTTTTTCTAGGGTGTCTGTCAGAGCTATTTTTTTCTTCTTTTTTTTCCTGGGGTGTCTGTCAGAGCTATTTTTTCTTCTTTTTTCTGGGGTGTCTGTCAGAGCTATTTTATTTCTTCTATTCTTCTGGGGTGTCCGTCATAGGTGTCATTTTTTTCTGGGCTGTCAATCATAGGTATTTTTTTCCTGGGGTGTCCGTCATAGGTGTCAATATTTTCTGGGCTGTCAATCAGGTATTTTTTCCTGGGGTGTCCGTCATAGGTGTCATTTTTTTCTGGGCTGTCAATCATAGGTATTTTTTCCTGGGGTGTCCGTCATAGGTGTCATTTTTTTCTGGGCTGTCAATCATAGGTATCTTTTCCTGGGGTGTCCGTCATAGGTGTCCCATTTTTTTTCTAGTCTGTCCATCATAGGAGTTTTTTTTCCAGGGGTGTCCGTTTTTTTCTAGTCTGTCCATCATAGGAATTTTTTTGATGGGTATTTTTTTTAATGGGGGGGGGGGGATAGTTTTTTTTCCTAGGGTGTCCGTCATCGATAGTTTCCCTTCCCCCCTCCCCCCCCTGCTCCCCTATCCGGGGGTGCCCGACATAGGTAGTTCCCCTCCTCCCCGTAGTATCCGATATAAGTAGTTTTTCTAACGGGGACGCCATTCATCATTATTTTTTTTTCTGGGACGTCCGTCACAAATAGTTTTAAAACTTTGTTTTCTTTCTGGGGGATGTCCCTCATTAATAGTTCTTCCTTCTGCATGTATTTCTTGAACAGTTTTCCTTCCCGTGTGTCTCTCATGAACATACTTTTTTTTCCTCCATGCCCCTCATGAATAGTTAGGGCACCTGCTAGCGTAGTGGTTAGAGCACTTGTCCAGCAACCGAATGGTCGAGGGTTTGAATTCCCAGCTGAGCTGGATTTTTTTTTTCTGACCAATACGGCCCCGTGGTTTACCCAGCCTCTGAAAATGGGTATCAGAGAAATCTGAGAAGGTAAAGCGGCCGGGCGTGATACTGACCACATCAGACTTTCATGTGCCGAAGATCATGGAAAATACAGGCCTAACACCGTATTCCCCAACATGCCTTAATGGCGTGGAAACGGGAATTTTATCTTTACCTAGTGAATAGTTATTTTCCCTCCACATCTTTTGACCTTATAAACAGTTTTCATCTTGCTCGTTAACAGTTTTTCCGTGATTTTTCTGGCCCGGTTTTTGTGTGGCTGTGTCCATCATATATAGCCCTCCTCTCATTTGCTCTTTCATAGTTTTTCACTGACGGTAATACAAAGGTAAACACCGGTGAAACCTCTTCAGTGTTAAAAATAAAGTTGGAAAATGTCAAATTCTTCGCCAAGACACCATGTTCAGAGAGAACGTGCGTGTATTGGAGAATGTTGTCACATAGATTAGCAGGTAAATTTGTCTTTTTACCCCCCCTTTCTTCATCCCAGGTAAACATTGCTAAGCCGAGCACACCGAGGGAGTGAGGCGTCCGGACAGATTCCTGGAGGGTTTTAAGATCGGGAGAGAAAGGTAGTTTACCTACGAAATCTTCCAGGTGACGTGTTGACGATCAAGGCCGCTTGCTGAAGTTACCGAAGGAAAGCTCACGTCACCTGGCCCCTGCCATCCCCATCACGGACAGCCTCAGGGAGACCTCCATCCGGCAGAGAGGTAAGAATCTTCCCATAGACGCCTGCTCCGCTTTTCCACGTGTGTGTCTTCCTGTGCTTCAAATACAAACCAACATACAATCTTTGTTGTTTTTTAAATAGCTTTCCACGTTTTCTAGCTTTGCTTTCTGTGAGTTCCAGGAATGAATGAGTTGATACGTAAGATGAATCCTTGCAATCCGATGTGGATGCCAGTTGGTAAGTTGGTGATAATATCTGGTTGTTGGTTGTTTGTAAGTGTTGGAAAATGGTTGTCGTGATCATGAGATTAAGGTTTATCAAATTTCGTGTGTTTTTCTTGATTATTTTTTAAATTGGTCTCGCTTCACTGCTGTTTCTGTTTTAATAGCATTTAAAAAGAAAAACCTGACACGAAGAACTTTTTATCCTACCTTTTTATCTTTATATACGTCTGTCTTGTCTGTCTGTAAGCTTATATCGCCTTTCCCCACAACGTTGACATTTATCTTCTGCTACACAATTCTTTGTTATCTGATCTTGAGCAAGGGGTTCTCAAGCAAGGCCATCCATGCCCCTTTGGGATACGAGAATTAAAAGATGAGGGCATGAATTTCAGTTGCTGAACAATTTGGGGGGAAAATATTATTATAATAGAATTATACTTCAGCTGTTCTAATCTTAGCTGTCTTTATGTGAAGTGAAATCAAGCTGTTGACAGTTTTAAAATAATGCTACTGGTACATAGTAGGGCTAGTGATGATGATGATTTCGTCAGCATGTTTGAAGGGGTTTGGTGATATTTTTGGACAATCCATAGTGTTGTGTATATATGCTACTGGACACAAGTTAAGGGCCGGTAATTAATTTCAGGCATATGTTTATTTTGATTGCCGTACTAAAACTGTAAATAAATTTATTGTAGAATCTTGATTAAATTGCATTCTTAGGCAGTCATCTATGCAGCCGGGGCATAAACAACACCAACTGTTCATCACAGCAAGTGTAAAAATCACGTGCAGTAGCATCGTCATAGACAAAATGTTAGGGCATTTTAAAAAGTGTCAGCATGACCCACCAGGTAATTAAATCGTGCTGATTTGTGGTGCACGTGCAAGAGGGATCCGTAGTGAACACTTCTCACCTTCCAATCATTTTTATTAAAGCGGTTTAGGGGTGTTTTTGTCATTTGAAAAACACCATGCCACCGCGAAGGCGTTTTTAGCACCTGTGAGCGTCATCGGGTCATAGCCTTGGTTGAAAGCGGTTTACCTGGCCGTGAAGTTGCACGGCGTTCGGGGATGTCCCATTCTACCATCCAAAGGCATTTGGAGCGATTTCGCGCAACCAGAGGAGTAGAAGACAGGCATTGTTCAGGTCGACCTCGTTGCACGAGTAGACAAGATGACAGATATCTGCAGCTGTCAACATTTCGCAACCGGACAGTAACGTCTTCCACTCTCAGAAACCAGCTAATGAATACGGCAAACGTCAGTGTTAGCGGCAGAACAATTCTCAGGCGTTTAAGAGAATCTGGACTGACTTCACGACGACCAGCAGTAAGAATACTTATTACTCCATCTCACCGCAGAGCTAGAGTTGCCTTGTGCCGGCAGCACATCCGTTGGACGAGGTGCCAGTAGGATGAAATTCTTTTCACGGACGAATCGTGCTTCAGTATGTCCTTCAATGATGGCAGAATCCGTGTTTAGAGAAAGCCAGAGGAACGGTTTCATGACCCTATTATCAAAGAGGTGGATCGTTACGGAGGGGGAATCAATCATGGTCTGGGGTGGCTTCAGCAAGCACGGCAGGATTCCCCTCCATGTCACCCTAACCGCCCAGCGATACCTGAACGAAATTCTGCAACCCATTGTCCAGCCTACCTTGCAAGCCATGGGTGCAGGGGCAATCCTACAAGACGATAACGCAAGACCACATCGGGGTCGTGTCGTAAAAGATTTTCTTCAACAGCAAAGGACCATTAGAATCGATTGGCCAGCTCGGTTGCCCGATCTGTCGCCCAATGAGCACATTTAAGATGTCATAGGCAGACTTACTAGAGGAAACCAGGCTTTTACAATGTTGCAGACTATATTGAAATCTAAAAAAAACTAAGCGTGAAGGCGAAAATCAGGATATTTAAGAGTTATGTTCTAAGTGTACTACTCTCTGGAAGCGAATGCTGGAAAATCACCAAAACCATAGAAAACAAGTTGAATTATTTCCACACTAAATGTTTACGGAGAATTAGAAAAATATTTTGGCCAAACACCATAAGAAATAACATCTTGTTGGCAGAAATGCAGACGAAACCACTGACAGCAATTATTGAGGAAAGACGCTGGCGATGGTTGGGACATGTGCTCCGAATGACTGACAACTCACTACCAAAAATAGCACTAAGATGGACACCACAGGGGAACAGAAGTAAAGGTAGACCAAAAGAGACATGGAGAAGAACAACAGAAAGGATGTTGAGCAATAGAGGGCTCACCTAGGCAAGAGCAGAAAAAAAGGCAAAGGATAGGCATTTGTGGAAAAACCTTGCGGAAGCCCCATGTGCTCTGGGTACTTAAGGTTCAGAGAGAGAGAGAGAGAGAGAGAGAGAGAGAGAGAGAGAGAGAGAGAGAGAGAGAGAAAGAGAGAGAGAGAGATGTTATTGTTGTCCATGTTCGATACAGCATGCTATACAAGAGCTTCTGTGTAGGTTATCTGTGGCGGCCTCATGATGATAGCAACTAGTAGTATTAGTTTTCAGAGATATTTTGAAGTTTGAGTGCTTGTTGCATATAAGTTTGGAGTTTTCAGGGATATTTGAAGTTTGAGGGTGCTATTGCATATAAGTTCATGAGAAGAGCCCTTAAGTGAAGTTTCAGTGCTGTTGCACATACATGGCTTTACAGAGGCTTTCAGTAAATGTATAATATTGTTAAGATTTTCTTGTGTTACGAAGTGTTCTTTCTTCCTCTTGTACGCTCTGACGTTCGACTGAGATGGATTTGCAAGCTTGGAAAGCTAGGATGTGCCAGCGTCCGTCAGATTGCAAGCATATGTTGTATGTTACGTAAACGATACCGCTAGCTTTGCCATTGCTTGAGTTTCAGTTTCACGTCTGCAGGGTCATGGGATCCTCTAGGTTTTGCATGGCTTTTTAACTCTTGTGTTTCTCCTTTTTTTTTTAACTGTCTGTCTGAGATTTCTTCTTTTTTTCCCATTAGTTCGAGTGTCCGGGATGATAGTGTTGTTCTGTCGTGGTTCAGAGATAAGTGGTTCTGTATAGTTGAAACCATTGTGTTTTGTGCAGCTCGGCATAATGGGAGCCGGAGATTCCATCGCTTCCTACTCCTCCTGCTCTTCTTCTTCTTCTACTACTACTACTACTACCACCTGCTATTACTACTACTACTACTAATACTACAACTACTACTACCTGCTATTACTACTGCTAACTACTACTACTACCTGCTATTACTACTGCTAACTACTACTACTACTACTAACTACTATTCCTCCTAACTGCTACTACTACCACTACTGCTAACTGCTACTACTTACTACTACTAACTACTACTACTACTAATTGCTGCTACTTACTACTACTAACTGCTACTACTTACTACTACTACTACTAACTACTACTACTACTACTACTAACTGCTACTATTTACTACTACTAACTACTACTACTACTACCACTACTACTAACTGCTACTACTTACTACTACTACTAACTACTACTACTAACTGCTACTACTTACTACTACTAACTGCAACTACTACTAATACTACTAACTACTACTACTACCACTACTACTACTGCTACTGCAACAACTAACTACTACTACTACTACTTGCTACTAACTACTATTATTACTACTACTAACTACTACCACCACCACCACCGCTACTACTACTACTACTGCAACAACTAACTACTACTAACTACTACTACTACTACTACTACTACTTCTTCTTTCACCATCAGAAGGTTGCGTTGCGTCGCTGCAGAGTGCATTGTGGCATCATGGAGTATTTTTTATAATCAACTTCGCTATCACTTGCGATGCCAATTCACTTGGCCAGACGTGGAAACAAAGGGGCAGAACAGGAAGGTAGAATAAGGTCCTGTTGATCGACAGTGCTATGCCGACCTTAATAGCAGCGTTGTTGTTTCCAGGAGCAGCAGTATGAAGTACAATAGGGTCTTGGTCGGCAGTGTGCTGTCTTAACCCTGAAATTAGCGTTGCTGTTTCCGTGGACAGCATTGGGGGGGGGGGGGGGATTGAATAGGGTCTTTGTCGGCAGAGCTATCCTAGCCCAGATACCAAAGTTGCTGTTTCCCTGGACGGCACTGGGAGGTAGAATAGAGACCTGGTCGGCAGTGCTATCCTAGCCCAGATACCAACGTTGCTGTTTCCCTGGGAGGCACTGGGAGGTAGAATAGAGACCTGGTCGGCAGTGCTATCCTAGCCCAGATACCAACGTTGCTGTTTCCCTGGGAGGCACTGGGAGGTAGAATAGAGACCTGGTCGGCAGTGCTATGAACGACCGGCGTTTCTGTTTGCTCGTTGTCTTTAGTTCAACTGGTTATTGTCGTAATCATCATCGCGGTCGTTTTGTGTAATATCTGGAACTCCATTCTTCACATGCATAATCGCTTTTTTTTTCACAAGTCGCCTTAGTTATCAGCTGTGTACCATAATAAGAGCAGGTATCAGGTGTGTATCATAATTGTTCTCGCCCTCAGTAATATCCCTCCGATCATCATCATCATCATCATGACTCCCTTGGGTGTATATCTTATATATCTTATATCATTCCCGTGCCGTTAAACGTCAAATAGGGCTCGCAAAGTAGTTCGCCAATTTTTCCTGTCTTCGGCGAGTCTTTCAACCTTATCAAGGGATTTTGTGCCCGTTAATTTGGCCTGTCTTAACACTGTCCTATTCAGAGTTTCACGCGGTCTGCTTCTTTTTCTTTGGCTTGTTGTGTTCCATTGTATAGCTTGTTTTGGGATTCTCTGATCATCTCTTCTCATCAAGTGACCAACATATGTCCATCTCCTTTTCCTGATCACCCATGAGACTGGTTGTTGTTCAGTCATCTGTCTTATCTCTGCATTGTTCTTGAATTCATTCCACTTGATGCCGAGTATTTTCCTTAGGCATTTGTTTTCAAAAGAGTCTAATTTGTTGTCTATTTCTTTAGTTGTTTTCCAGCTTTCACATGCATAAATGAGGGTGGATATTACACTTGAATTGAATAGTCTTAACTTGGTTTTTGTGCTTATAACTTTTGAATGCCATATGCTCTCAAGATTCTTGAATATCGATGCTGCTTTTGCAATTCTAATTCTAATTTACTTTCTGGTGTCACCATCCTGGTCTGTGTAGCTGCCAAGGTATGCAAATTGATTGACTTCTTCAGTATCTGTCCCTTCTATGTGAATTTTTCCATTTTGATTAATGGGAATTTTCATTATTTTTGTTTTGTCCTTGTTAATTTCAAGTCTTGTTTTGTTAGCCAGTGAAGACAGGCTGTCTGTTTTTTTTCTTGCATGGAATTCACATTGTTACTGATAAGAGTTATATCATCAGCAAAATCAAGATCTTCTAGTTGGGTCTCATGTACCCAGTCAATACCTGTGTTACCTGTGCAGCATTTTTTCTTTATGAAGTCTGTTGTAATTCCAAAAAGCAAAGGAGACAGTATACATCCTTGTTTCACACCTGTTTCAATCTAGAACCATTCACTCATCCCTTCTTCTGTTTTGACTGCACAAACATATCCATTGTAGAAGTCCTTAATGATGTTGACAGGTTTATATGGTATTCCATATAGACTTAAAATTCTCCACAATGAGTCTCTATGTATGTTATCAAATGCCTTTTTTAAAGTTGTGAAGTTCAGTATCAGTGGTTTCTGCTTTTCAATATGTTCTTCAAGTATTATTCTTAGAGTAAAGATCTAGTCGAGACAGCTTCTCCTTTTTCGAAATCCTGCTTGCTCTTCTCCCATTGCTGTATCCACTATATCTTTAAATATATTCAAAATGACCTTGCAAAATACTTTTGACACAACTGATATTAAGGTTACTCTTCTCCAATTGTTACAGTCACTAAGGTTGCCTTTTTTGGGTATTTTAACAGTGATTCCTTTTTTCCATTTATAAGGGACCTTTTCTTCTTGGGGGTATAGGTAAAGATAAAATCAGTGTGTCTATGCTATTACGGAATATTGGGGATACGGTGTTAGGTCCTTATTTACACTACCATTCCCACATGAAAGTGTGATGTTGTTAGTACCACGCCTGGCCGTATTTACCTTGCAAGACTTCTGTGGTACCCGTTTTTAGAGGCTGGGTGACCAGTGCAGTCTAGATAGACAACACCCTCTCACTCGGCGGGGATATATTCATATCCTGACCACGTCGAGGTTTTCCGATGGGAAGGTCAAACTCGAGGCTAAACTGGTGCAACGAAAACTAGTGCCACCTCAGCACTAGAGGCCGGCCACGTCCTGTATACACCAAAACTGGGATAATATGCCTAAACTGGCTCAACTTAGGGGTGCAAGTCACTTGTGGCGAGGATTCGTCTTCCTCGACAAAAGCTCCATCCTGGTCACTACCAGGAAGGGTAGCGGCCACTACCACAAAACGCTGAAGTCGGAGACACTGGACCAGTGTAGCCTAGATAGACAACCTCCTCTCATCCTGCAGGGATATATTCACATCTGAACCACGTGGAGGTTTTCCGGTGAGTAAAGTCAAACTCGAGGCTGAACTGGTGCACCGAAAACCACAGTGTCACTCACTGCCGCTTCTGTGACCCACCGAGAATATAGGCCCAAGCCCCACGATGTTCTGAGCCTCCTTCCTAAATGAGACTATCGCGAGGACCACAGGAGTAAATTTAGTAGGGTCACGGGGTGATCTTGATGGTAGAAGCGAACAAGGAAGAAGAAGAAGCTAGGTCGACCCTGGGGCCTTTTTTTGATGTGTACAAGAAAAAATCCCACTGCTGGGAATTTAACCCGGTGCCACCTGTTTAATAGACCGAGCGTCTGACTACTGAGCCAACCAGTCATTCCTGGTCTTGGGTTTGTTCTCTGCTTCCTTCAGTTGTGTAGCATTTCATGCTAAGATTTAAAACATTCTCTCGGATTTCCGAAGTACCGATACTCTGATGTCAGGTAAACTATACCTTTTCAGTAAATGAAGGAGTCTAATAATTAGCTACCTTCTTCTGCAGCGTTTGACCACTACAGTGTACTTATCTCATTGTATATGAATCTGCCATATAGAATGTTGTCGTGTAGGCATCATAGTAGGAAAGCTAGTCAAAAAGTAATCGCAGATCAAAGAGCTTAGTCGTTGAAAAGTATATTAGAAGACTCAAGGGAGTCAAAAAGTCTTTTCAGATATTTTTCATTGGTTGCATCTTGATTTGCGGTTATTCCCCCCCCCCCCTTTCTCTCTCTCTCTATTTCCCCCCCCCCCCTCATTTTTAAAAAAAACTCACTATTTTAATAATACTTTAGGTGTGATCTTGGTGCCTTTTGAAACGAACTTGGTGGCTATTCAAGGTAAGTTGATGGCTTTTCAAGCTAACGTGGTGACTGTTCAAGCTAACTTTATGGCTGTTCAAGTTACTTGATGGCTGTTCAGGTTAACTTGATGGCTTTTCAAGATAACTCCTTGCCTTCGTCACTTGGTGGCTGTTCAAGCTAGGTAGTTGGTTTCGATCGCGTGGTGCATATGCTCAGATCTGAACTCTGTTGTGGCAGAATGTCTGCTGTAATAGGAGAAGACGTTTTTCTGAGTTATGCCTTCTCCCTCTGGACAGGTTTTTCTTACCAAACTCTGGGTAGTTAAAAAAAATGAAGGAGAAAAAAAAAGGGGGGGGGGGGGATGATTCATGATTTCAAGTGAGAATAACGATTCACAGCCTTGGAGGTAATATTAGGAGACATGAAAAAAAGCCAGATATTTAGAACGTAGAATGAAGAATTGAGAGTAATATTTTTGACTCTTTTTCAAAGAAAAAAGTTCTTACTGTAAACTGTAAAATTAGACAAAAGCATTTCATAGACAGGGGTATAATCAAGAGTCACGCAGTCAGAACTGATCATAACCCTTCGCCTTTTCCTCGTATTGCTGCTGTAAATGTCCCTCTCATGACACTGGCAATTGAAGCGCAAATGTCCTAATTGATGTCTGCGCGGCTTCTATGATTGGTCTTTGTGTGGTGCTCACCCAGCCTGCTTCTGTTTCCATTCGTTAGGGTTCTTTCCGGAGTACTTTCAGCATACAGTATTCCTCTTTCAGAGCAGGAGAGAGGAGCGCCGTTGAGCGTGTCCGATGTGCAGTGATGAAAAGCACTGAACATCAGGCAGGCGAACAAAGTGAAGATGGATCATTTACCTGCTTGGGATGCTGCTCCATAAGCTGAACAGGTAAAATAAGGAAAAATTAGCTTATCACACGCTCTACACCACGGCCATATCACATGCTCTTCACCATGGCCATATTACATACACCTCACCACGGCCATATCACACTTTCCTTGCCACGGCCACATCACACACACCTCACAACGGCCATATCACACTTTCCTCGCCACGGCCATATCACACACACCTCACAACGGCCATATCACACTTTCCTCGCCACGGCCACATCACACACACCTCACAACGGCCATATCACACTTTCATCGCCACGGCCATATCACACACACCTCACAACGGCCATATCACACTTTCATCGCCACGGCCATATCACGCACACCTCACAACGGCCATATCACACTTTCATCGCCACGGCCATATCACACACACCTCACGACAGCCATATCACACTTTCCTCGCCACGGCCATATCACACACACCTCACAACGGCCATATCACACTTTCCTCGCCACGGCCATATCACACACACCTCACAACAGCCATATCACACTTTCCTCGCCACAGCCATATCACACACACCTCACAACGGCCATATCACACTTTCCTCGCCACGGCCATATCACACACACCTCACGACGGCCATATCACAATTTCTTCACCACGCTTTTCATCATGTCATCATCAAGTGGTAATAAAATCCCAATGCCAAACCATGAAAATCAAACAGTAACATCGAGTAATCTAACACTGAAAATAGAGTATCAATTTTTTCCTGTTTTAAAGTCTCCCCAGCCTACGTCAAAAACCTTGAATGTAACGTTTACTGTCATCTGACGAAAGCTCGTGGACTTCCTTGTCCTGATAATCTACAGTGGATCCAGTTTCTTCAGAAGCAAATTTGTCATTGTTGCTTCTTTTAAACGTTTCTTTCCTTTCATCCTTGTTTTGTGATTGTTATATGAAATCTATGAAAGATTAATATATACATGAAATTATGTCGATACGTTATTTCTTACCTATAACATTATTTGTTTTGTCATGGGTTGGAACGCCAGAGTGGGTTTTTTTTTCCCCCGAAATATTTGACTAAAGATAAGAATGGTTTAAGGATACATTGTAGCTTGGCGCGAATTGTCGTTCTAAGAATTAGAGAAAAAGTATCTTGTTTGTAATACTGTGGATGAGTTTTTGGGCACCTGGGTGGCGAAGTAGTTAGTGCACTAATCTCTTAAGGCGAAGGTTGGTGGTTCGAATCTGGCCGGAGACCGACACCCCCCCCCCCCACCCCCAGTCATCCGGCAGTAGAAATGGTACCCAGCTTCTCCTGGGAGCCGGGGAAAGGAAGGCGGACTAGGTGTGATGCTGACTATGTTATCCTTCATTGTGCCGATAGATCAAGGAAAATCTGAACACTTAACATCATATCCCCTAGACGCCTCCATGGCATAACAGGTCTCCTGAACGTAGACGAGATTGTGTTGTGCTTAGAGCGGAGGTGCTGTTAGGTGGATGTAGATTGGTGGACAATCAAAACATGAAAACTGGATTGAGCCTGGCTCAGGGAAGGATAACACGTTGAAGGATCATTGCAGTCAACAGGAGAGAAGAGAAGAAGAAGATGATGATGATGATGATGATGATCTCGTAATGCCCATGCGCAGGTTTTACCGCTGTTAGATGGAGCCGCGATTCAATCTTGTACGAGAAGCTTGTCACTGAGGACTAGCCCACTTAACAAGGTTTCAGAATCTGAAGTGACTCGGAGCTTCGTTTTGTCGTAGAAAGTGTTGATAGCTCTCTTTATTATGTACTCTGAAAGTCTCCTTGTATGGATGTGTATTCGTAGCCAAGACGAGACTTGATGTTTTATTTATTTATTTTTTTTAAAGATCTGACTTTTATATCACAGCATAATCAGTGGCTGCACTCCGGTAGGTCCAGTTCTGGGAACTTGTATGTAATTCGCCACGCAAACCATCATTATAAAACCATGTGGTTACGAGGGCTGTCAGGTCTTTCTTTCTTTCTTTCTTTCGTTTTTTCTTTCTTTCTTTCGTCTGACTTTTCTGTGTAATTCTAACCGTTAAACTTTCATGTGGTTATATTTTAAAACGGTAAAAAAAGTAAAGGAAAGTGTGGACACTAACACCATATCCCCTAGATGGCTCTATGCCATAACTGGCCGTCCTATTATTTCCCAGCAAATGAGCAGTTTGTTTGTTTTTTTTTTCTCCTTTTCAGTACTGTGTCGTCCAGATTTGTTGAGGTAAACAATTTTCCAATTGTTTAGTAAACTCCGATTCTATATATTATCAGATTTATTTTGTATGTTCACAAGATTTGTTCTGTTTTCTAGTTGTCTGTTCAGTATTTCGTCAGAAGTTTATTTTTTGTATTGTTTTGTTTTCAAATTGTTCGGCAGCCTATTAATGGAGTTTCCGATGTGTATTTTATTATATTTGTTGGGAAAAGTATATTGTTCAGACTTTTCAACTGTTTGACTCTCTCTCTCTCCTTTGTCTCCCTCCCTATCTCACTGTCCCTCTCTTTGTCTCTCCCGGTCTCTCCCTATCCCTCTCAATCCCTCTCAAATGAGTGAAAGCTGTATGATGAAGGACAGAATGTAAGACGGGCCTGCGTGCCTAATTCTTTACCCTTGAAAAATAAATATTATTAATTCATTCATTCTCTCTCTCTCTCTCCATGTCCCTATCTTTTTCTCTCCTTCTGTCTCTCTGTCCTTCGCTTTCACTTTCGCCCCCTCTCTTTTTCTCTCTCGACCTCCCTATCTTTCTGTCTCTTTTCTCTGTGCCCCTCCCTCCCTCTCTCTCTCTTTCACACACCCACTCCCATCTTTGTGTCCCTCTCTTTTTTGTTCCTCGCTCCTTCCCTATCTCTTCCTCACTGTCTCTCTGCCTCTCTCCTTTTTCTCTTCTTCTCTCTTTCCTTCTCTATCTCTCAGTTCTTCTCTCTCTCTCTCTCTCTCTCTCTCTTTCATTCCCTTTTAAATTATAAAGTAGCTTCTTATTTATTTGGTGAACTACTTGTTATTCAAGTGTTGAACAGTGTATTATTTAACCGAACAATGTATTGTTTAGTTGACGATCAGTTAGATTGTTATTCATGAGCCAAATGTTATTTAAATGATGAGGAATTTGCTGCTCAATTGATGAACAATTTAGTTATTTAGTTAAAGAGCAGTGTTAATTCTCAGTCTTTGGTTCTAGGTGGTCGACAATGCATTTCTGTTAATGGTTGCAACATTTAGACCATGTGGTCTAATTTGGTCATATAATGTTTACCGCACGACGTGGCTGTATGTTGGAAGTGTGAACACGACATGCATGTACGTGTGTTGGCCGATGGCAGGCAGAGTCAGGTGTTGGAATGCTAGAAATCACCTAGTTCTTGTCACTCGTCTCTGAGTCGTTTGGCCCCCCTCCCCCCTGAGTCCAGCATTGAGTGATATGTTGGCCGGTAATGATCACTGAATGTTTAAGCAGTCACACGTGCCATGAGCTGGCGACTTGGTGGCAATTAACAGGCGCAGATTAGCCAGCGTTTTTTTAGCTCTAGAGTCCAAGGATGAGGAACGTTTGGTGAGATCGAGACAGGCTTACGAGAGTGCTGTTGGAAGCAATGTCCCGTATATGCTTCGCGGCCGCAGCATGGATGCGTGAAATTTTATATGCCACGCACTACTACTACTACTACTACTACTACTACTACTACTACTACTACTACTACTACTACTGTTGTTGATAATAATAATAATTGCTACTTTTAGTTTCCTTATCTTACTCTGTGCTAATAGCACGGCTGAAGCTGAAGCAAAATATGATAGCACTACATGAGTTTGTTTTAACCCTTTCTTCGGATTTTAATTTTTTTTTTCCTATGAGAACTTTAAACTACCTTCTATACTTTGACGTTATGTCGCATATTTGCACACAGAATATTTTTGAGAATGTGGTTGCACACGGGTTAAAAATTTTGCACACGAACTGCAGAACTTTGGAGTGAACATTGGGTAGAAGTATCTTAATGAATATTTGACATTTAAGATTTCATGTGTGCTTTAGATAGAAAATGAAGTACGACACGTGATTTATCTCCCCTCGCCTGCGGACTTAAAAAAAGTTTTTGGCAGATTAGAGAGACAGAGGGAAAAAAGAAACCAGAGAATTAAAAGGGTTAAAACGGACGAGTTTGGTTTGTTTTAACCCTTTTAAAACTCCCCCCCCCCCCTCAAGCCAGTGTGCTCTAGCAGAAGGAATATTAATGAGTAAAGTTCCCCTTCGCTTTGTAGCGCAAGGTGTTTGTAAAGGCATAGACGCTTAGTTGATGATGTATTCGCACTTGTAGTAATAACTTTAATAACTAACGGGGTATCTCACTGATACGTTTAAGAACGTATCTTGCTAATGGTTATAGGAAATAAATCGAATTAAAGCACACATGCTCACGGGTACAGTGAAAAGATATGGCGTCTTGATGCTGAGATGTCGAGTGTAGTTTTCAGGAAAAGAGCATGCCGGAGCCAGTCTCTCTCCAACGACTTTCTGGAAAACCTACGCTGAACGATATTTTCACTTTTCATCAGTTTTATCCGGATTTCTTTCGATTAGTGGAAAAAAAAAACATGTACTAATGTAGGTCATTGGTAAAAATAAAGTGGCGTAAAGCGAACTTTCGCAAAGCGGGGGAATACCTGTATGTGAATATCAGGCTCTGGCGAATATGATTAAATGCAGACATCTTTAGGCAGACTTTTCTTCTCCGTATTTAATTATCTCGCTCTTTGCTTGGCGTGATATCTTGAAAAGACATTAATTCTGGGAATTCACCTTAGAATCGGTGGTGGCGAACGTTAATATTTCGGGGTGCTTGCGAAAACTAATTTGAAATTTCTTTCACACTTTCGTCGCGTGACAATAACAGTTCTACTACTGTGTATTTTAACATGTGAATTTACTTACTTACTTACTTATTCATTTGAATGCTTCACTGTTCTCAGAGTAATTTCCTCTAAAAAAAGTATCGGGTACCTATTTTTACAGGTGAGTTCACCGGTACCCGACGCAGTTGGAATTGAACCCATTCCCATTGTCCTTGGAGGAAATGTTTCAGTCAGGCATACTGTTCCTTCTCTAGCTTGGGAATATACTTTACAACTGTGTGTGATTTGACCCAGTTCGATTCGTTTTATTGTCTCGCTGGCTATTACTGTTAGTGCTTGCGGTGATCTTATGATCACTGTAACAGTGTATTCTTATCTTATATCTTATATCCTTCCCGTGCCGTTAGACGTCACATAGGGCTCGCAAAGTAGTTCGCCAATATTTCCTGTCTTCGGCGAGTCTTTCAACCTCAACAAAGGATTTTATGCCTGTTAACTTGGCCTCTTTTAATAATGTTCTCTTCAGAGTTTCACGCGGTCTGCCCCTTTTTCTTCGGCCTGTTATGTTCCACTTGATAGCTTGTTTTGGGATTCTCTGCTCATTTCTTCTCATCAAGTGGCCAACATATGTCCATCTCCTTTTCCTGATCACCCGTGAGACTGGTTGTTGTTCAGTCATCTGTCTTATCTCTGCATTGTTCTTGAATTCATTCCACTTGATGCCGAGTATTTTCCTTAGGCATTTGTTTTCAAAAGAGTCTAATTTCTTTTCTATTTCTTTAGTTGTTTTCCAGCTTTCGCATGCATAAATGAGGGTGGATATTACATTTGAATTGAATAGTCTTAACTTGGTTTTTGTGCTTATAACTTTTGAATTCCATATGTTCTCAAGATTCTTGAAGATTGATGCTGCTTTTGCAATTCTGATCCTAACTTCCTGTCTAGTGTCACCACAGTGTATTACAGCTTGTATTTATCAATACGCAAAAAATACTTCCGTACAATGACCACCCCCAGAGCTATACCAGCGAAAGTTTTACTCCTGGCAGGTCCAGCCAGGCAGGGAAGATCTGCGCGGGTAGGGGTCAGACTAAACTTGCACCCTGGTCCTCCAGGGTGGGGGTTGGAGCATGGTGCCAGCGACCCCATCTCCGTAAAAAAGATTAGTCTTATGGAGCAGATAGAAAAGCCTCGAATGGAAAGACAACATAGAAGAGGTTATAAAAGAAATTGGTGTCACCAACCGGAGGGAGAAGATTAGGAATAGAGAGGAATGGAGGCGAACTTTTTCTGCAGCAGTGAGCCTTAATGGCTGGGAAAGCTGAAGAAGAAGTAGTCTGCGGTGATGGGTTGCTTTCTTTTGTATATTATTGCAGACAACTGTTCTTCCTCTTTAAGATTTTTTCATCAGTAATTTTGTAGAGCTGTGACGGCAAAGATATTTTCCGGCCAGTCTTGTACCCGCGCTAGGTACGACATTACAAGTCTTCAGAAGGGAGCGAGAGCGCTGGCCGTTTCGGTCTTCAGCGACCTATGGCTGACATGCTAGCGTCAGGGTTGGCGAATCATAGCTGTCAAAGACCAGTGTTCCCTCTAAGGTGTTGCAGTTCATGTGCAGAATTTTCAGCTCGTATGCAAATATGAGACAGAACCACAAAAATAAGATTTTAAAGGACATGCATCTTTCCCATCTGTGAGACCTGGACACTTAACACAACAGCTGAGAAACACATAAATGCCTTTGAATGTAAATGCTACAGAAGAGTTCTCCAAATATCGTGGACACAAAAAAGAACAAATATATCTATACTACAAGAGCTTAATGTTGAAGAAAGCTGGCCAATAAAGAGGATTAAAGAGAGAAAACTTAAATATTTTGTACACATTAAACGTCATGATAATTTAGAGAAGACCGTCTTGGAAGGGTACATAATAGGAACAAGAAAGAAAGGAACACCAAAACGAAGATGGCTGCAAGACATCGTTGACGATCTGCAAATGGATGCAGCAGCAGCAGGCCATCTTGCTCACAACCGAGAGGCCTACATGAGTGCTGTTTGGGAGGCAAAGTTCCACAAGGGACATGCAAATGAATGAATGAATGCAAATATGCTTTAAAAAAAACATTGTGTGTACAAAATGTACGTCGTAGAAGTCCAATTACGAAGTACATTTTAAAGTTCTTATAGAAAAAGAAAAGAAATCGGGAAAACGAACTAATGTAACTGTCAAATGTTTTTCCTCAGCACTATTACAGCACAGAGTAACATATCATCATCATCATCATGTGCCGTGCCGACTGGCGTTGGCTGTTATGCTTCTCCAGAGTATCCGATCCTTCATGCAGGCCATCAGCTCAGTTGGTGATCTCCTCTCACACCATCCCGTCAGACTGTCCAGTATCATTTCTCTTGGTCTTCCTCTTGATTTTCTTCCTTCTGTTTTTCCTGTTGTTATAATATTTTCAATGCCCCCTCTTCTCATTGCATGTCCTATGAAAGTACATTGTCTCTCTCTTATCCTTTTGACAAGGTTTTTTGTCTCTCCAGCTCTTCTCATACATTCTTCATTAGTTATTTTTGCTGTCAAGGGGATTCGCAACATTCTTCTAATAAACCACATTTCTGCTGCTTCCAATGATTTTTGTGCAGACTTGCCTATTGTCCATGATTCACTTCCATATAACAAAATAGGTTCAATATAGCATTTTAGGGCTCGTTTTCTAACATTCATTGATAAAGATGTGTTGGTTAATATGTTTCTCATTCTCTGAAATGCAGTCTTTGCTTGGCCTATTCTGTTCCTAATTTCTGTTCTGCATTTCCCATCTGAAGTTATTACTGCCCCAAGGTATTTGAATTTCTGCACCTGCTTTAGAATAGTTCCGTTTAATTTTATACTGCATGCTGGTGGATTCTGTTTCTTAGATATAACCATAGTCTCTGTCTTTTTGATGTTCAGAGTAAGGAGTAACATAAGGAAAGTTAAAAGTAGCGATATATATATATATATATATAGCACGGGCGCTCTGCCGCGCAGCTTAGAGGGAACAGTGACCAAGACACTCTGTCCCACTTCTCCATTGGTATCCCCAAGCAAAGGCCCAATCTGGCTGATGACTTTGGAGTCTTCTAATGATGTTCTGTAAATACCTTGCTTTTTAAACTCACCGCAGGGACTGACAAAAAAAAAACCGTCATAACTCACTGACAGTCCGAGGTGATGGTACACAAGCCATCATGTCTGATAGGGAGTGGGTTACGGTGGCGACTTTTCAGACGGAGTGGGTTATGGTGGCGCCTTTTTCAGACAGGGAGTGGGTTATGGTGACGGCATTTTCAGACAAGGAGTGGGTTACATGGGGAATTTTTCAGACAGTGAGTGGGTTACATGGGGAATTTTTCAGACAGGGAGCGGGTTACTTGGGGAATTTTTCAGACAGGAGGTGGGTTACTATGACGACTTTTTTCAGACAGGGAATGTTTTAGTTTGCGACTTTTTCAGACGGAGTGAGTTACTTGGCGACTTTTTCAGACAGAGTGGGTTACGGTGGCGACTATTTCAAACAGGGAGTGGATTACGTTGGCGGCATTTTCAGACAGGGAGTAGGTTACGGTGGCGATCTTTTCAGGCAGGGAGTGGGGTTACTTAGGGACTTTTTCATACAGGGGGTGTGTTACTGTGGCGACTTTTTCAGACGTGGAGTGAAGCCAGCAAGCAGGGAAGGATAAAGTGGTTCTTTAGTGGATTAGACGGCCGTGGTGCTATAGCGATTCATACCCCGTTAGATAGATCGACCCTGTTACTGTGGTTGGGGGGGGGGGGGGGCATCTGCAGTGAAATAGGTCCTGGTCTTTGTCAGTCATGCCGACGCCAGCAGTCAGCAGTGAGTCGCTTACAGCAATTTCACCTTCCATTCTTTCGCGATGTACAAAAAATAATAAATGGTTTTAAAATGTAAGTTTACTGTTGGGACTCCAGGTTAAAAGCCGATGTTGTTGAGGATATTTCTTGGACAAGGATGTGTACTAATGGTGAAGTCACAAATGCACACACAAACACACGCTCACACACATACGTTCTGTGTCACTGTGTCTCACTCATTCACACAATACAAAGGCACCAAGAAATGGGGAAGACATTACAGAAAAAGCTGGTAATATTACCACGGGGGAAATAGGGTAGCTTTTATGCCGCAGTGATTCTGTCTCGCTAATACTTTATGTCATTCATGTGATGTTACTTCATTTAACAGCAGTCATACTGGTTCCATACGCCCGTCTCACAGGACACGCAGGAACTCTGTAAGCTCTCTCCGGGACGTCTCCGGACTTGGAAAATGCTGCAGTTAATGACACGCTTTCTGCCGGTAGTTCCTCCTGAGGTTTGAACTTAAGGAGAGATCTTCTGCGTATTACCAGTGCAGGCGTACAGAGGTCACACGCTTTTGGTGGCCCTGTTGCGACATGCTGGGTCCAAAAGTTGAGTTTTACTGAGTGCGTTTTAGTTATAACGTCTCCAGCCGGGTCTTGTACTGGACTGCTTTTTTGCTTCTCATTCTCAACCTGTTTATATGTTGTGTCACTTTATTTTTGCCTCCCCCTCCCCCTCTCCCTCCTCTTCCTTCTCCTCTTCCTCCTCCTTCTCCTTCTTCTTCTTCTTTCAGTTTATGAAGACCACTTGCGTACTTTTGAAGTAGTTCGTGATCATCTGGAGGGCGTGGACTCCCGCATACAGTTTGTTTTAGACTGGTGAGGTAATTGGCCATATTTGCCTCCTCCGTTGCTTATAAATTTGGCACTCCTGCAGAATGTGGTCTGCTGTCATCTTATTTGTGCCATATGCACATTCGTTAGTTGATCATATCTTGAATTTGTTGTACAGATGGTATCAGCCTATTGTGCTCGGTACATAGTCTTAGGATGATGGCCTGTTCTTCTCTGTCTAGCTGGTAGTAAGCATAGTTTCTTTGATTGTCTGGGTGCTCTTTCTGCAGTTTGTTCTTGTAGCTGAGATTTAACAGTGTTTTGGCCTCCTTAGATGATATGATGGCGTCTGTCTGTAGTAGTTTGCTTCCTTTTGCTATGGTGTCTGCTGTTTCGATGTTTCTATCCTGATAGTTTAGTTCTAAAATGTTCGGAAAGAAAACCTTTTTGTTGTTGTTCTTCCCACATCTAAAAACTCACCCCCTCTACCCGTATCCATTCTTCTTCAGTTCGTTTACGAAGAAAGTTTCCAGAGAGTTTACAGAATACCTTAGACTTGTTAACAAAAATCTTCAGCGATATTTGAGGAGATGGCCGTCACTAGGAAATTCTGTTAAGACTTCCTCTCAGAAGTTGAAATCCATACTTTGCTAGAAGTCACCGTCCTTGGGAGTCGGGAAGAGAGATTGAACCAATACTGTTCTTTGGATGCGAATCCTGGACGGTCAGTAAAGAGATATAAAGAAAGGTGGAATCATGGACAACGAGAAAATCGAAAGAAGTTCTGAAAGAGGCTTAAGAAAGAAGGAAAATTATAATGAAGATCAGAAAACCACAATCCAGTTTCGTGGGGCATGTTTGGAGGAGAGTCGGGCTAGAGCACCTAATGGCAACAGAGAAGATGGAAGATAGAAGAGACAGAGGTAGACAGAGAGAAAAGATGTTTGATGGTTTGGCATCCTGGCATGGAAAATACTCAGTGACAAGCCTGTTGAGATGCACAAACGATCGAGGATTATGGAAGGACATGATGTCCTACGCCTGTCATCAGGGATTTTGAGAGGGAAATTCGTATAATATAATATAATATAATATAATATAATATAATATAACTTCACATGAATGTTATGTTAAAAATCAAATCAAATAAAATGAATAGAGCACTTACATATATATATATATATATATATATATATATATATATATATATATATATATATATATATTTAACATTCATGTGAATTTATATTTTATCTCTTCTCTCTGCTTCCTCATCCTGTATGTTTTTATATGATTATGTCTCGCGCCGAAACATCACAACTGTGTACTCGTTAAGTAATAAAGCTGTTCCTACTTTTTTCCCCCTAGTTTATACATTTTGGTATCACTGCTTTACTGCAGTGGTTCTGTGTATAGTCATATACTCATACACTAATTATTGAGTTTTTACACCGTGAGCCGAAGAATAAACAACATACACAAAAGTGGAGAATTTTCAACCGGAGTTTGGAAGAACGTCTTTTACCCACATTTGTCGACCACATGCATCGCGTAGATTTATAATCACATCAGATAAGAACAATAGCAGTCAGTCATTTGCATAACCCTTGCGGAACTTGCCTCCCTAACAGTCTCCTGTAGTCCTCTCGGTTTTAAGCAAGATTCACTGCTGCAGATGCCTCCATTCGCAGATCATCAACGATCTTCCAGCAGTCTTCGCTTTGGTCTTCCTCTCTTTCTTTTTTCCCATTGTGTACCCTTCCAAAACTGTCTTCTCCAAGATCTCATTATGTTTAATATGTCCACAATATTTAAGTTTTCTCTGTTTAATCTTCTTTGCTATTAAAAAACAATAGCAATAAAATTATATTGATAAGAACATAATTCCGCTATGGATTCTTACTCACAAGGTGCTAAGGATTACTTTTTAACGTGTGATTTGCCAAAAATCGTGAGTTGTTGTCATTGTAATTTGTTGTATATGCTCATCACATATAACTTTTCGTCATGTGGTCATAAAAATATGGGTCATGGCTGTCCACATTTGAATATCGTTACCCCCAAAATTCGACTTCAACAAAGCACGTGGTAAAATACGATTTTCGAGATGTGTAAGGAGTGTAGTCATTTGAAGTGTTCATGCCACATGATGATGTCTTGGCAAATGATAAGAAGACATTTGGCTGACGCTGAGATGACTAGAGGCGTAGCAGTGGTGGTAATGGGCTGCTCACAACGGCAAGTTGCTATAGCCCTAAATGTCAATCAAAGCGTGATTTCTAGGATGTGGAACAGATTCCAGACAACGGTTCTGTCCACCGAGTGCATTTCAGGGTGGATAACGCTTTGGTCAGCCCAGAAGTGACCGCTTTCTCACTCTTCTGGCACGACGTAATCCTTTCATGGATGCCGCCCATCTCAGAATTTATCTACAAGGCGGAATAGCCAATCGAATTTGTACCCTGGGACTGTAAGAAATAGGCTTCACGAGGCTGGCTTCGGTTTAGAGCAGCTACATTTTGCACCATTTTGTCAAGAAACCACAAACAAGCCGGGCTGTCATGGGCAAGGGAACATGCAAACTGGACTTTTGATGACCCGACCCCTGACTTGTTCACAGAGGAGTCCAGATTTTGTCTTGACGTGGCGGATCGCAGGAGGAGAGTGTGGAGACGAGAAAAAAAAGAGCATGTTGATAACCATAATGTGGACCGCCATGACCGCTATGAAAGTGGCTCAATCTTACAATTAGTATACAGGGTAAAACGGATCTACATGTCTTCCAGAATGTTCCAGTGACTGGAGTTTGGTACCGAGATGATATTCTAGACCCTAGTGTCAGACCATACGCTGGTGCCAACGGTCGGAAGTTTATCTGATAAGAGAAGGCCTAATCGTGCCAGGCTAGTTGACCAGTACCTGGAAGTCGAAGCCATCGTGCACCTGGGATGGCAAGCTGAATCTCCGGACTTAAATCTGATCAAGCACATCTGGGGCATGCTTGATCGTGGTGTGCGAGCCAGAACATACGAGCATCGTACCCTTCAAGAGCTGGCTGACGCCCTTCAACAGGACTCGGCAAGAATTCCAGTGCAGCATTTCAGAAACATCATGAGGAGGTGTTGTCGGGATGTCATCAGAGCAAGAGAGGGTCATACATAATATTAACAACCCATTTGTTTTCTTTTCAGAATTCTTGGACATGATTTTTCAACCTTTGTTGCATCGGTTTACATTTAAAAAATAATGTGACATTTTGGCAGTGGGTATAATATTGTTGAGCAATAGAGGGCTCACCTGGGCAAGAGCAGAAAAAAAGGCGAAGGACAGGCATTTGTGGAAAACCCTTGCGGAAGCCCCATGTGCCCTGGGCACTTAAGGTTCAGAGAGAGAGAGATAATATTGTTTAGTTGTGATTTGTATACTGCTGCTTATAATACTGAAACGTTCTGATTTATATATTGTCTTTCGTGTTCTGATTATAATGCTGGACATTGATTAATGGCGATTGTCACGTAAAATAGCACACCTTGGCCGTTTAAATGCTATCAGCCTAATGCACTTTCATACAGCGTTTGACCACGACGATATTGTCTTTCTCCATTGTCACTTTTTAATTTATTACCACATATAGCTGCATCTTCTTTTTTGTTCACTTCAACATTTCAGAATGTCACTACACGTGATACTATATGGTTCACCACAAGACTGAAATCTTAACACGCGTAGTGACTATAAAATCCAGATATCTCATTCCTGAATCACATTATAGTTCACTTTTAATGCTCATCAACCGAAATTCACAAATATCACATTGAGACATCTCCGAAAGCATTTTACAAACATTTTTAAAAATATCAGGTCTTCTGCATTTCTCACGCAGTACTAATAATCACTTTCTAACTTGAAACACATCTTCTGTCTGTCCTAAACTACTTATGATTCTAAACTGCTGTACTATCTCCTGAATATGACTCTACTTGTCCATCTGTTCTATCTGTCGCTGCTATCCTCTCTGTCCTCCTATTCTTCTTTTTCTCTGTCCTGCTGTCTTCTCTGTCTTCCTTTTCAAAACTGCATTCCTGGCTTATATATCGTAAGTCAGTTATCCAATAGGACACACCTCTAGATCTTTCTGTTGGTCAGCTGATTGACTACATACTGATTGGACTTCGGGATAAGTTGGTCTACTCCCTTCGGTCTTCTTATTAGTTCGCTGTGTGCAAATTGCGTCCTAAGATTAGCAAATATGCCTCACCTGTCAGTAAGTTTGTTATGTCAAATTCATCTATTCAGTTTTATGGCATGGGTAAACTCTTCTTATCCAGTATCAGGTGTCTGTGATACCTGTAGGGGATATCTGTTTACACAGTGACCGCCTGTCTGTCTCCATATAGTTGATTTAACCATTCAGTTTCGTCGTGTCAAGACTATTATAATCTGGGTGTATCTCTTTAATCTGTCTTTTCCTGAGCTTCATTGTGTCTAGTGTTTCTAGGTATCTACTTAATTCAGTCGTAATACTACTAATACCGTGGGAGTGTTCCTGTCGCACAGGTTCTCAAATTTTCCAACGTTTCGTGGTTACTTTCTGCTTATCAATAATAATCATAACTATATAAAAATGCTAATAATAATAATCTCCTAATTTACAAGGCCATAATATTACTAAATAGGACTTTTTGAAACCCAAAAAACGCTGTTTGACATTCTTCTGTTTATTTATTCTGTATCCTTTTCAGTGGATCTTAGTAAATTAAATTATATTATTTGACCTTGACTACATTAACTTTTTAAGTAATAATGTGCACTTTTCCAAGTGATCCCTATCACGTTGTGAGAAGCGTATTTTAAATCCCCTAAGAATAATATAATGATTCAAGGATAAATTTAAAAAAAAACATGACGAGGAAAATTGTAAGAGAAGTAACAAAACGAATTGAAAAAGGGGGAGTGAAAGAACCGGAGGAGATAAAACTGCAGGCCTGATGAAATGGAGAAGCGCCATAGCGGGCGAGTGTTGACAGGCATGTGATTGTTATGGCGACGTGGCTAGCTCTTACGTTCTGTCAAGAAATCATTTATAACGAGACAAAGTCCAGCGTGGAGATAGCTGGCTTAAGTATCAAGAATTGCCGCATTGGGATTCGTGAAAGTAATTCACCTCGTTCTTGTGTGTCTTAGCATGTGTTTCTTCCGCTCTTAGCACGCCATGTAAGCAGTTTGACAGATGCCCATATTCTTACTGCCATTGCTAATCGCTGCTACGCCATTGTCTGTATCAAGGTTGAAAAAAAAAAGAAGATATTTAATCCTCCAAAATATTTTCCCTTTAATCGCGATGACAAAAAAGGGATTAAATCTTCCCCTGCGCATTTAAAATGCGGAAATAAGCCTTCAGACGGTGATTTATCTGTAACATTTATTTTAGCTGTTGCGGCCATTTTGCCCGCAGTGTTTTGTGTTTTTGTTTTTAATAGTGCATTTGTTACGTTCTTCTTCGATATATGATACCTGGGAGCGGTTGAAAAGGAGCGACGTAACGAAGAGGTGAAAAATGGGAGATGAATGTGGTGACAACACCGAATAATGTCATGACGAAGGAGCGATACATCCCTTGTGTTAGTCTACAGGACATATAATTCATTTAATCTGTTTGATTACATAAAAAAATACCAGGCTTCGTCAATGGGTTAGGCTATATGGTTAGGGTCCAGGGTTATGGTAAACGGTTAGGGTATATGGTTAGGGTCCAGGGTTAGGGTATATGGTTATGGTCCAGGGTTAGGGTGTCAGTGATAAAGGATTTAATTTCTTAAAAAGACCACTGCACACATAAAAAATGACTGACTTATTTGATTTTTCACTTTATAAACTTATCTCATGTCATTCCCCCCCCAAAAAAAATTCCTCAAAAATAAACATAGCAGTATTAAATTTAGAAGTTTTAGCAAATTCAGCTTAGAATCATTTCCCAAACATAAACATACCAGTATTAAATTTAGAAGTTTTAGCAAATTCAGCTTAGAGTCATTTCTGAAAGAGTTATAAGCAGAACCTCTAGATCATGTGTACCAACTAACTAACCCTGATAAAGCTCTGGAATACTGGATAAAAACCTTCAGGGATATGTTTCACAAGTATTTTCCTATTAAAGAGGTGAGAGTTAAACATCATGTGAAGTCCCCCTGGATAACACCTGAAATATTACAAGACATGAGGGAAAGAGATAGGCCCACAAAAATAAGGAATTCACTAGCTACTGATTACTTATCACTTCAGAGAAGAAGTCAGTATCACTTCAGAGAAGAAGTCAATATCTTAAAACCTTCACTACCAGCCCTTACTTTTGACTTAAGCGAATTAAATACATTTATAGGTAGCAAATATGCAAGTCTAAAGCAACCCAGTATTCCTTTCATGTCAGTTAGTGATGTTTATAATTATCTTTCATCTTTAAAGAACAACAACACAGCAGGACTTGATGAAATTAGCAACAAGATATTACTCTACTCAGTCCCAGTAATTACAGATGCATTAAAATACATTTTTACAATCAGTGCATTGCACATTGTCATTTTCCTTAGGCTTCTAAAATTACATAAATATATATCCCATTTTAAAATCTGGTTCGGAGAAAAATCCCTCAAGCTATAGACCAATTTCCATTCTATCGACTTTGTCAGAACCACTAGAAAAAACACATACAAAAAAAAAAAAAACAAACCAAAACCTTACAACACATGCACGAAAATGATTTGATTATTGACTGTCAGTCAGATTTTAGGCCGAAACATTCCTGCCACATAGCTCTCACAAAAATGACAGAATGTTGGTTATCTAATATAAACCATCATAAATTATGTGGTGCTGTATTTGTTGACTTAAAAAAAAGCATTTGACATGATTGATCATGAAATCTTAGTTAGAAAGTTTGAGTCTTATAGATTACACTATGACTTGACAAAATTTATCACATCTTTTTTTTTCCCCAACAGACAGCAGGTAGTTTGCCTCAAAAATTCCAAGTCAAGTTCATCTGTGGTTGATAATGGCGTTCCACATGGATCTATTCTTGGTCCTCTCCTGTTTACCATCTACATCAGTGATCTTCCACTTCATCTCAAAAAGTCATCTTGTGACCTCATTGCTGATGACTGTACATTTACACTAGTGACAGTGACTGTATTAATCTTGAGTGAACTCTTCAGATTGAAATAAACAGTCTAATTAACTGGAGCAACAACAACAGAATGCTAACAAACAGCAAAACAAAATCCATGCACATTACAACAAGACATAAATTAACAAAGTCACCACCAACAACACTACAGCTCCGTGCTGGAACTTCACAGATAGAGAATGTTAGTGAACATAAAACTCTAAGTCTCATGATTGACCACCACCTCGGCTGGAATCATCATGTAGACAGTCTAACCAAACTCACTGCACAAAAAGTTTACCAGTTTACTAAAATTAAACATTGACAGACACTAGAAAAATATACTACATATCACAGATACAAACACACTTGGACTACTGTTCCACAGTCTGGGATGGTTGTTCCATGTCAAACATGAAAAGACTTTACTCGCTTAAAAAACGAGCAGATAGCTTGTAGATGACAAAATGCAGCACGTATTTCAAATAAGGACAAATATCTTGATATTCAACCCCACAAGAAGAGATTTCTTCTCAACAAGGCCAAGTTAATTCATAAAATTATATCGCATAATGCTCCACCCTATCTGTGGTCGTTGTTCAAATCCAACCCAAAAACACAGTGAACGCTAAAGCAATTGTATTCTCCCAAAACCAGGGCTTGACATGTTTAAAAAAAGCTTCTCTTACTCAGCTGCCCACCTTTGGATTGCCCTACCAATTCATGTAAAAGTTATAAGTAATATTCGTTCTTATAACTTTAAACTTTGTCAACATCTGTTTGATATGAACTATATACCGCCCTAAGCATAGTCTAACGTAATTTAAAGTATTGCTTGATTGTTGTAATTTTTAAAATACTGCTTTTCTATAAGTTTGTTAGTTTTGAATGAATGTAAGAATGCACGTTTATTTCATGTTGTTGCATAAATCAAAGTGTAGGGTGTATGGACATAAGATTAGTTTATTATTTATTTATGTAATCATTTAATTGTGTCATCATGATTATTATGCTTATTAACAAAAGCTGAATGACTGTGACTGAGTGAAAGCTGTATGATAAAGGGTAGAATGTTAGACGGGCCTGCGTGCCCAATTCTTAACCCTTTGAAAATAAATTATGTTCGTTCGTTCATTCATTGCTTCTTTATGCTGCACCTTTGATGCACGCCTGTGATGTTTATATGTAAAGAAAATGTAATGAAGCTGAACATGATAGTTATTTTTGTTCAGTATTGACATTAGGACGGGACATGTCGCAAGAGATGGAGGGAGTAAACCTTAAATTTATAGGAAGCAAATCGCAGAGCTCTGTTGAGACTTCCTTCTGCCCCCTTAACACTGAAAGGCACATTAGGAAGGAGGCAAGACAAGACTTTGACATCAAGCTAAGCTATAGACTGACCAGCACAACCCACCATCAAACGATCAGACTCGCAACTCTCACGTCAGGAACAAACCCGCCATCTTCAGATCACACACGAGGCACTGGCGGTTACGAGCACACCTTCCTGTCACAGACAGCTCTTTGCTCATGCGAAACAGGCATCCAGACTCCAGGGCACATCCTGCCGCTCTGCATCCTCTATCAAGAAACCCGAACCCCAGCTCTGGCCACAGGAAGCTGCGCTGACAAACTTTGGTCTGCATAGCATGACCTCCAAAGACTGCACAGTTTATCTGGACAATAAATATTGATGCCTCAGGCCAGAACCATGGAACGCAGAAGAAGAAGAAGAAGGAGGAGGAGGAGGATTGACAACAAGCACTTTACATGTAGAACTTGATACATAACTGAATTGGCAGATGGTTTAATCTAAGAAATTTTTGAGAGAGCGAAGGTCATTGTGCTGTAAAATAACATGGTTATCGGGGCCAGCGAACGAGAACTGGTCAAGACCCAGTCTTACTTCTTTGGTGATGCATCTGGTCCGACCTCGCTCGGCCGTGGTCCTCGTTCGTGTTAGTGGGATCTGCCAAGACACTCATATCTCAGGTTCATTTAAGATCTTCTAAGAAACCAGCTCGCCGTCTCAACGCGATGCTTGCTCAGCGTCATCACAGCATCGGCTGCAGAGAGCATGAGTTTGCAGTTGCAAGCAGATCAGACCAACAAAGGTCTATAAGAAACAGTTAAAGATGCCAGTCAAGGTGATATGTTGGGGATTGGAAAGTTAAGAAAATGAAAGCAGTAAATAATAAACGTTGAAGATAATAATTTGTCCACGTGGGAGCTACATTATGTCAGAGGTGAAACAGTTGGTTAGAAAAAAAAATGTGGCGTGCACTAGCAACTTACATAATATTGGCATACGACTCTCGTCCACAAGTTTGTGTGTTTGTGACTCCCTTATTGGGACTTTTCATGCATAACAACTGTAACAGTGGGTACCCTAATCATTGGAGACAATATATACCTGCAGGACAAGGCATGTTGCAGTGTTGGGGGATAATAGAGAATATTTATCATTAGAACGAGGCATGTCGCAGTGTGTGTGTGTGTGGTTGGGGAGGGGGGCAGTAGAGAATATTTACTATCAGAACGGGGCACGCCGCACTGCTGGGGGACAATCGAGAATATATTCCATCAGAACTGGGCATGTCGCAGTGCTGGGGTGGGAATGGGGTGTGGGGGTGGGGGTACAATAGAGAATATACACCATCAGAACGAGACATGTCGCAGTGGTGTAGGACAGTGGAGAATATTTATCATTGTAATATAGGCAGGAATAAGGGCGGGCTAGTAAACCTAGGTTATTTTTAACACTAGAAGAAATTTTAAAAAAAGGCCAGGGACTGATCAGAGCAAGGGGTGCGCAACTCCGAGTAAAATCGGTACCAACTAATCCAGTATAAAGAAAATGCGAGAGAATTTTAATCGGTTGGGATTTGTACGTTGAGCACGTAGGAGGGTGCCAGCGGATTCGAGGAGATCATGTTCTCGTTTTAAGCGCTAATGATTATGTTATTCGTCGATAGATATATATATGTGAGTGTGTTTGTTTGTTTGTTTGTTGGGTTAATTATGGTTTATACTCTGTGATGTGGACGCATGCAAGCTGTGCTGTCGATTCCTCCGATCCATCGCGACCCACTCAGATATAGTTATTAATAGATGAAGGATACATGAATAGTATAATTTTTATAATATATATGTTCTATTTAAGATTTCGATATTTGTTAATACGCATTTTGACGATTTATATGTACACATACATTTTAGGTATCATTGAATTTATGAATAAGCAAGTTTGTATACATTTCCTGTCAATTAATTCCCTTGATTATATTCAGACATTCAGTCATTAAGGATGTTAGTTGGAAATTATGTATGGGACGACTATGTTGTAATCATACTAACCCCATAATATGTAAACATTTGATTTCCGTTATTTCATTGTTGGTATAACTTTTTTAAGGAATCCAACAAAATATTGAAAAGAATGGATATAAGGTTGATTTTGTTGTTAATAATAGAAATTGATGATCTTTTGATGAAGAATCAGTAATGTTTTGATGTGTCAAACATCTGTTCCCTTAGAATACTAAACAGTGTTTAAACAATAGAAAATTAATATTATTTTAATAAATTTCTACACCATCAGAACGGGACATGTCGAAATGTTGGAGGCAGCCGAGAATATCTACTAGAAGGATTAGATACGTCTGATTGTCTCAGACGCACAAGTGTCGGTGAATGAAGAGATAATAGGATATAGTATAAACATTCTGTCCCGTGAATAAGGGACGCCAAAAAATGGGCCAAAAACATGTTCACGCCGTGTGGTTTTAATTATCAATATACTCTCTCTGTGTCTCTCTGGGCTCTAATGTCGTTTCATCTGTGTTCAGTATCCTTCATAAACATCTCTCGTTTGACTGTATGGAAAGATAATTACTGCATTTATATTCTCGTGACTTGTAGTACGAGCTGTGTAGAGTGTCATCCTTTCGAAGGCATGATTAAGCGAGCTTCATGTATGCAAAGGGAGTAATTACGAGATTATGGTCAGGGCTTCGATTAGAAATTTCAGCAGTCATTGAATTGGTGGGATGATGTTCTCGTGTGTCCCTATTTAAGGAGCATAATGAGGAGTGAGGTAAGAGATACAGGATAAAATCCCTGTTTCTGTGCAACATATTGGGGATGCGGTGTTAGAACCGTGTTTCCAAATACCTTCGGCACATGAAAGTCTGATGTGGTCGGTACCAAGCCTGGCAGCATTTACTTTCCCAGATTTCTCTGGTATCTATTTTTAGAGGCTGGGTGGACCCCGGGGCTCTTTTGGGTGTGTACCAGGAAAAATCCTACTGCTGGGACTTGAACCTGGTGTCACCGGATTAGTAGACCGAGGGTCTAACCACTTCAGCTAACCAGGCCGCCGTAATGAGGAGTACCCAGTATATTTGTTAAGGGAAATTAACTGAAAGCAGTAGAGATGTTTTTTTGGAGAAAGATGCAACAAATACCCCGACAGGCAGAAAAACGAACGAAGATGTCATCAGAGTAGTTTCAGAACAGCGAAAACTAGTTGAAGGAAAAAAGGCAAAATTACTTGGAGTGTCATGAGACGACAGAAGTTGGAGAGCATGAAATGACTGGAAAACTCAAGGGAAAAAAGAAAGAGGAAGTCCAAGAGAAAAACGTCTCAGTTGACTGACCAAGTAACATGGAAAAAAGAAAAGAATCTGAACTGATCTAAAACACAATGGACCGCACGGTATGGGGAAGCGTGATCGCCAACGCTATCCGGCACGGCACATAATAATAGTGATAGTAGTTAAGAGAAGCAGAGGTACTCTCCGGAAAACATAATCACCTTCTGCGGAATAGATGCAGCCACAAGTTAGTTACCCTTGTTAGTTAGTCGATGGACCATCCTCACTACACATCAGACGATTAATCCACAATATCTCCGATCCTATCTTCACTATTTCCACAAGTGTTCGGCGGCTGATGGAGCCAAAAGGGAACACATAATCTTTCTAGAGCAGTCTTTGGAAACTTGTGGTCTGCTGATTATCAGATTTTTCCTTGTTGCACTATCATTTTGGTATCAAATGCTGCCTGATGAATAAAATAAACGAGACAAGAAGGGATCATATGTGAAATAAAATAATCGGGCACTTGGTGGGAACAACACCTGGCAAGAACTACTTCGAAAATCATAGAGTTAAGTGGTTCGGGCATTTGATACACGTGAATTACACGTACATACAACTCCACAACATCTGGATATAAGGCGCGCGGACGACCAAGGAAAAAGTGTATAAACGGGGTGAGAAACACATTGAGGAAATATAACATGAGGACTACCCAGGCCTCTCACCTTACTATGTAACGATGTCTGAAACTCCCTGGGACGCTAATAAGTAGACAGATAAGAATGAATGAATGAATGAATGAATGAATGAATGAATGAATGAATGAATGAATGAAAACAGCCGATAATTTTAGGCATTGCGATATTTGCATTTTAGCTAGTGGTCCATAATTTATTGTAGGTCATCATCATCATCATCATCATCATGTGCTGTGCCGACTGGCGTTTGTTGTTATTCTTCTCTAGAGTACACGATCCTTCATGCAGGCCATCAGCTCAGTTGGTGATCTCCTCTCACACCATCCCGTCAGACTGTCCAGTATCATTTCTCTTGGTCTTCCTCTTGATCTTCTTCCTTCTGTTTTTCCTGTTGTTATAATATTTTCAATGTAGGTAGAAAAGTGTTTTTAGGATGTGCAGAAAAATACTGGGAACCAATACTACGGTCAATGGTATAGGATAGTCAGGATGGGGGAGGAGGCGGTTACGGCTGTTAAGGAGCAGATGTGCCCTAATAGGCGCGGATATGGTCGCTGGTGATAGCTCTTGTAAACATGAACGTAGGCATTTCCAACAGTTCATATGAAAAGTCATAAACACCGAGGAACTCAATCTTAACAGGCATCTGGGTTACACGAGAATTAGTAGATAGAGATACCTAGTGTCAGTCCTCGACCTTATCATGGTTACAGAACTCCCAGTAGATTGTCCAGTATATCCATATATTCCCTTCATCAGTTTGGCAGGATCATCATCATCATCATCATCATCACCATCATCATCATCATCACCATTATCATCACCATTATCATCATCATCATCACCATCATCATCACCACCATCATCATCATCACCATCATCATCATCATCATCATCATGGACGACGACGATGACAACACCAACAACATCAGTCTCTTTAGGTATCACTGTGACTTCAAAAGATGCCAATGTCTTGATTGTATTTTGCATATACAAGGAACAGAAAGTAGAAATAAAATTTTAATCTAGAAACATTTTGTTTTTCTAGTAGTTCAGAGATTGAGGCCCAAAAAATGTTTGAAAAGCGTGGCAGGTCTCCCAGTGATCTCCTTGACTTTGAGATCTGGCTAGAATTTCTCTTATTCTAATCCGCTTAGGACATTTAATCTAGCTATAGGTGTCCTCTTATAACTGGAATGTTGCCACTATTTCACCGTCTAATTTCATGCACGAATTGAAGACCCGTTACATTGCAACATAACTTTCCATAAAGAGGATTTTTGTGTGTGTGGATCACAGCTGCGACTTTAAAGCAGGGAGATTTAAATAGGACGGGTTAAAAAAACCTCGTTTGAGCCAAATTATTTTTTCCCCCTCTGTCAGAGGGCCAGTAATGTTTAGTACTTATTTCGCAAAATTTACCTTTGATCAGCAGCCACGAAGTTGTACAAGGAGAGTCATATTCATCTTGTGCCAATGTGAAGTCATCTGCTTGGTGGCTATGATGGGATGTAAAGTATGTTGAAACTGGTTGTCTGAATGATGTATTCAGGGCGAAAGCCGATCGCAGCACAGGATGTTCTTCGTGGCTGTCATTGTTTTCTTGGGAGTCTGCGTGGACCAGAACGTGGATAGTTTAACATTTGAAGATTTTTTTGTTTTGTTTTTTGCTGGAGCAGAAGAAGAAGAGTTTTTAGGCTGCGTGGAAATGGGGTTGTTAGACATTGTCTGTTGTTAAGTTATCTGAATGTTAGACATTGTGTGTTATTAAGTTATCTGAATGTTAGACATTGTGTGTTATTAAGTTATCTGAATGTTAGACATTGTGTGTTATTAAGTTATCTGAATGTTAGACATTGTGTGTTATTAAGTTATCTGAATGTTAGACATTGTGTGTTATTAAATTATCTGAATGTTAGACATTGTCTGTTAGTAAGTTATCTGAATGTTAGACATTGTCTGTTATTAAGTTATCTGGTGTAATCCTCTTTACTAGCCAGCCTTCTTCAATGTTAGACATTGTCTGTTAAATTATCTACAACAGAAGCCAAGAATGGGGACTCATCAATATCAAGAAGACCAGAGTAATGGTGTTCAGCAGGAAAGTCAAGAGATAGAAGCCTCAGATGGATATAATCATAAACAAGGAGAAGCTAGAACAAGTGGCAAACTACTGCTGTCTGGGGCATACATTAACCGAAGATTGGAGATGTCAGCTGGAGATAAAGAAGATAACAGGAATGCTTAAACACCATGAAGACAGTGGTTTATCCAGGAATTTGCCCATAAAAACAAAAATTCATATTTGTAAAATGCTGTATCTGCTCTTTTCTACTGTGTAGAGCAGAAACCTGGACTCTAAGCAAAAGCTGGAGAGAAAGATTAATGCAACAGAAAAGTGGTTCTACAGAAAACTAGGTAATGTAATATGGAGATTGAAAAGAACAAATGCACACGTTTTGGAACAGCTCCGTGTGCAATGTGGACTTCTCAGAGAAATAAGAATGAAGGAAACAAAATACTTTGGCCCCATCAAAAGACATAACAACATGCTGAATACCGTATTAGAAGGAATGGTGGAAGGAAAAAGAGGAAGAGGTGGACATAGATGTAGACGAGAAGATAATATACAAGAATTGACAAAATACAGCCTGGCTGAATGCACCATCAAGGCGAAGGACCGAGGAAACTGGAGATTCGTACTGCCAACCTTTATTCTGAAAAAGGCACATGATGATGATGATTAAATTATGCGAATTTAATTAACTTTAATTTTTTAACAAGATCTTTTCTGGTCGAAAATAGACTCCACCACCGAAAGGCGTGTGTCACCATTTTCATCTGAAATCCTCGAGATTAGCCGATATCGTGTCCCCAGGGAAGGTGAGTCATATTCTCCAGTTTGCTCTATCTCGATGCTTTTGGCCATGATAGTTCCTGCACATCTAATGATACTATAATGTCTATATCAGAGTCTGTCAGCCTTTTTTTTTTCTCCTTGTGACTCAAGCTTCCTTCCGCCTTAATACAAAACTACAGAAAAATGTTAGTTATTATTGTTATTTTTGTCCCCTCAATTCTGGCCTCAGAATTTCGGAGCTGAACTTTACATTCAGTCGATGGCGAAAGCCAGTGTCTGCACGTCTACATCATTGTTATTCTCTTTGTCTTTTTTCCTCCGGTAGCTTTTGTTTAGCCTCCTTTGTCTCGCTAAATCTACAACAACAACAACAACTACTACTACTACTACTACTACTACTACTACTCATTCTTCTTCTTCTTAACTTCTTCTTAACTTCTTCTTCTTAACTTCTTTTTCTTCTTCTTAATTTTTCTTAACTTCTTCTTCTTCTTAAGTGTTCTTAGCTTCTTCTTCTTAACTTCTTCTTCTTCTTAATTCTTAACTTCTTCTTTTTTCTTAATTCTTCTTAATTCTTCTTAACTTCTTCTTCTTTTTAATTTTTTAAAAATAACTTTATTTTCGTTCAGCAATCAACAATTTCATATACAACTGAAATGATGTGAAGTGGGGGTGATTGCCCGTGGGGTGAAATAATGAGATGGTGAGCTTTTACAAACCATGAGGTGATAGCGTGAAGTATGATAAAGTTAATACTTTGTACATAAAATGTGAAAACAGAAGTGTACAGTAATAGTATCTCTCTCTCTCACACACACACACACACACTCTCTCTCTCTCACACACACACATAGGCTTGCTATAGCGTCAGGGCTTTGTTTTGTACCGTGGGTAGGGGTGATAAAAAAGGCGTTGTGGGCTTGTTTTTATCTCTGTTGTCGTGTGGCTGTCTGTGTCTGCGCTGTGCCTTGTTTATCTTCAAATTTGGTTTACATGTTATCTTAAACCCCCTCGAGGGTAGAGATGTCTTCTTCTTAATTCTTAACTTCTTCTTTTTTCTTAATTGTTCTTAATTCTTCTTAACTTCTTTTTTTCTTAATTCTCCTTAATTCTTCTTAACTTCTTCTTCTTAATTCTTCTTAACTTCTTCTTCTTCTTCTTAATTCTTCTTTAACTTCTTCTTCTTTTTAATTCTTCTTAACTTCTTCTTCTTAACTTCTTCTTTTTTGTTAATTCTTCTTAACTTCTTCTTCTTCTTCTTTACTTCTTCTGTCGCCCTCAAAAGGCCATTGATTGCGTTGTGTCGCAGTTATCGGCCTTTCTATCCAACACATCCGTCTTCGCCTCGACGTGTTTTTGAGATAGGGTTCGTCTTCCCTTTGCGATCTCTATTCATTTGGCCAGATTGCTATTTGCAAGGGGCACCGACGGGAGATGGAATATGGTCTTGGTCGGCCGCGGTTCGTCAACTCTGATGCAGGCAGTCAGCTATGGGTGGCTAAATATCTCATTCAGCTTAAGTAGTGTGTGTTCGGCCCCTCGAACGAAACAATAAAGTGTTCATTATGTGTCATTTCAGTGTTAGTTATTTCAGCGTCTCTGTATTTGTCATATCTGCATGCCATGAGATATGGTTTCCTCACGGAGGCTAATTTCTGTGCAAATAATTCACTTCGGTCTGCAGAACGCGGCGACGTCGGATGATACAAGTTTACCCCGTCTTGTAACCTGTTTAATCGCTGATTATTGATTATGTAGCGTGAAAGAAGAATTTGCGCCATGTTAAAAGGGGCGGCTTTGGTTGAAATGTTTTATTAAGGTCAAACACTTGAGCTGGCTAAAGCTAACCATGAAATGTGTGTTTAGTGCTGCTTTCAAACATTGCGACACAGGCCGTATACTGCGCGGTTGTGGAACCTGCCTTTTCATTTACCCAGTCAGCCTGGATGGAATGTGCATGCTTATAACTTTAACGTTCTTTGGTTGCATTACATTTATTGATCAGTATTCCTTCGGCAGATCTTTGTCTGCTAGTGTATTGTACAGGTCGAGTTTTTCTTTCCTCTTTTCGATTTGTTTGTAGGTAAGCTTCATCTTACATTGAACGGGCGTTGAAAACATCAAGAGGTCAGAAGACGAAGATGGAAATGGCTGGACCTTATACTGTGAATGAAAAAAAAAGGCACACCTATATCGCCTTGACTTTGGCACCTGAAGGGAAAATAAAGAGGGACGGGCCATTGGATACATGGAGACGCACAATACAAGAACTAAAGGAAGCGGGAAAGACATGGCTTGAGGTATACCGAATTGTGCAAGTTTGGCTGGGGAATCTTTGCTGATGCCTTATGATTCACTGGGAGCACAGAGGACTTGTGATGATGAGCTGGGGTGGAGAAATAATTTGGAAAGCAATGCCATAAAGCAGATTATATTTGCACTTTGCAGGCTATGATATATATATATATATATATATATATATATATATATATATATATATATATTATATATATATATATATACTGTTACATTATTCAGGTGATGAGCCATTAAACGTGACAAATCACATTTCTAAATATCATTTACTTTTTTAAAAATGCGTGTCGTTTTTTTTCCCAGTCCATTAATTCCGCTTGTCCTGGTATTTCTCTGTGGAGCACTGATGTTCTTTTGCCAGACGTTTTATAGTATTTGTCAAGTGTTGTAAATTTCTCTGCTATCATTCATTCGCTCATTCGTCTTTCCGAGCCATTCCGGCTCATTGGTGCAGACAAGACTTGTCTCCATTCCTCCCTGTTGTTAGTCTTCTCCTGCCATCTGTCCACTCCGAGGGCCCGTGGGTCATCTTCCAGGTTGACTCGCCAGCATTGTTTTGGCATACCTCTTGGTTTGTTTCCGTTTATCACTTCTGTACAAGCTCTTTCTGTCTGTCCGCTCTCGTCCACCATCTCCAAGTGTCGGAGCCGTCTCAGTCTGTTGTTTTTTTTTTTCCGTAGTGGTATTTATGAATGGAGATTGGAATAGTGAATGCCTTTATTTCTAATTTTTCATTCTTGTGATATAAGTTCCTTAATCGGTACAAAAATTCTCTATTATCTTGACATGCCCAAAGAAATGATTTGTAAATTTAAATAGTTTTAAAAAGTTTACTATGTCCCGCAACTTGTTTGAGATCTTTGCGTCGTTTTGCCATTGTTGAAGATTACATTTCTTATTTATCTTTAATTGCAGAACTGTTACTTTTTTTTTCTTTTTAACTGTCATTACTTTTACTTATTTACTAGAGGAGAAAGGAAGATATGAGATATGGAGAAGAGGATTGAAAGTCTTGGGAAATGTCCATGACATCTGACCGGACAGTGTTAGAATGTGGGCGATGGTTTGTGGAAAGCGTTGGCTGACGAGACCTCCTGCTAATACAGGATGAACGACCTCAAGGATTCATCATTCGAGTTTTGTTTGTTTGTTTCATAGCGCTATAAACGCTCTGCACCTGAGCACGTCTGGAAGCAGTTTAGCTGGAGATAAGTCCCCGCTGATTGGCCACGTAGATGCCATGAGGAGTTGGTGGAATGTTCTTGTCTTGATTCAGGCTGGCGTGGGAAATCTCTCTCCCCCAGGATAAGTGCTCTCTGGAAGCCTTAGCTATCTTCATGGTTGACGTGTGTGTGCGAGAGATGCCGTGTCTTTTGCCACGGCCCGTTTGACAAATTCTAGATAGGGACTTTCTACGTGAAGGATAATTAGAAGTAGTTGGCACAGCGGGTGCAGACAGTGATTAGTATGAGAAACAGCGTTTCGTGATTAAGATTCTCCGTTAACCCCGATGCGAAGTGCTGTACACGGGCAGCGGAAGTCAGAAGTTAACTTGTTAGGAATAGTTTTAGATTTATGGATAGTTACTCCAAAGTATCCAGTTCATAAAATCAAACCAGAAACCTTGATAGATCAGCGTGGATCAGTTGTCAACGTAAACAGAAGTGCTGTTATTGTTGTTGCCGGGTCTTCCTCCGGTTGCTGTGCACAATCTCCAGGAAGTTTATGTTTTAGGAAAGAGTCTGGTGAACTAGCGAGCTTCATCGTGGAGTAGGTGTTGTGTTTGTTTTACGTAGTTCTCGGGTCGCTGATGATGTTACTGTATCTCCAGATCGAGCAGAAGTTGTTCTCGGCAGATGGACACCTCTGTTGGAGGAACAGGTTTTTCTTGTCGGATCTGGAGTGGAGTACGGTGGCTGACTAGAAGACCCAGATTTGCCCCCCCCCCAAAAAAAAAAAATTAGAATGTTAGGTTGGTGGAGCATATCAGCCTGTATTTAAGAGCTCTGTGGAGGTCTGATTCGGCATCCCTGGTTAATGGTAATTCTTGCACAGGGCATGTTTGCTGATTGTCATACGCCATGTCACCAAAGAGAGAAGGCACAGAACGCAGGCTGAATGAACTAGCGGGCGGTAATCCGGTACGGACTGCTTGCGTCAGAGTTAGCGAACCTTAGTCGACCAAGACTATTCTACCTCCAGATGGTGTCCCCGGTCTGGGCTACGTGAAAAAGAATAGAAACAGGAAGGTGAACCTGGCACGGAAAGTACCATGATCAACAAGGTGGTCCTTCCATCCAGGCTAAGAAGATTTTAGTCTAAAATCCCGCGAGTATCTAGCAGCACCCTTGCGGATGTATTTAAAAAAAAAAAAAGTAAAAAAAAAAAAGGCGAACCCGGTCTTAAAAGTATTCCGAACTGAAATTTGACGTGCTAGGTCGAAAGGCGTATAACAGTAACACAACGCAACCAACGGTCTTTGAAAGTCGAAAGAAAAAGAATGCACAAGATTTTGAATCTGGGGGGATGAGATAATGACTTTATCAGTACCTTGGAATAGAAATAAGAATCACATGTCCCATAAAACTCAGTCCTTATAAGGAAAACAAGTGAAATCCACACCCCTTTTGGGCAGGTTGAGCTACAGATCAGCCTGTTATTCCAGAACAGGTAGGTGTATAAGATTTTGGGTTGAGTATGTTCGCAACTGTTGGCCGCTGTCCTCTTCTGGCAGTATGCCTTACTCTGACGTCGTTGCTGCTTAATTCAGTTCATTATGTGCCGGACAGCGTTGGCGTGCGTGATTCTCCATCTTGTGCAATCCCTTGTGTTTCCGATCAGTTGAAAAGCTTTTCTCCTTCCATGATATTTGATCATTCCACTGATCGCCCTCTGCTCATTTTCCTCCCTCTTTTGAATGGGCCACTAAACGATTGGGGTGGAATTCTGCATTGACCCCAAAAAATGACTTCTCTTGTCACCTGAGACTGCTCCCTGTCGTATCCGACAGCCGTCGGAGTCCTCTATCAGATACAGGGTTCGTAGAGACGCGGAGCATGCTTTCGTCTCTCTCGCCATATCATTTCTGTCATCGAGGGAATTGTCATTATAATCATGTATTTGCGTGCCTTCAGAGCGAGTACTTTGAAATGTTACACTTGAGCGTGTTCATTTCATGTCCTAGTGTTTGTTAATGAGCGGAGTTTTTAGGCAGCGCCTTCTTTCGCACTCGCTAACACAACAGAGATTATCTAAAATTGGTCTGCTGCGCAGTTTCGCTCCACTTACATCGATCAAGCCAGGCATCGTTTGAAACTGACCTATCATCATCCATCTCGGCGTTCGCGCTCTTGACCTGCGTTCTGTTTCCCGCGGTCAAGATAATTCGGCCAGTGATTACTGGGATTGATGAAGTGATGTTTTTCGTTTCCGGCCGAGGACAGAAACAAGCGATAGCGGGGTTGGAATAGAATGTGCGTTAGTTAGGACAAATAACTGTTTTGTGTCACGCTCGCGTGGCGGAGCGTTTCTTGCCACAGCTGTTCTCGGAGGCATTTGTGAGTCACGACAGAGGCCCAGTGCGTTTAAAATTGGCTGTAATTGTACAAAAATCATTTGGGGGAGGGGGTGGAGTGTTGTCTCCTCGGGGGACTGTTTGCATAAACCGGAAGCATTGTTACTAGTCTGTAAACTGTGCCCTCCCCCGCCTTTTTTTTTTCTTCTTCAGCGATGCACTGTAGGCACAGTTGCCAGAGTTGGAGAACATCCCTAGCAATGGAAAAGAGACTGGATGCTTTTGAAAAGAAGTGCCTTCGAAGACTGCTAAATATCTGTTGGCACGACTTCAGATCGGTTACATCAAGAAACTAAACAAGACTACGTATCAAACTTTATCAGAAGACGTCGCTGGAACTACATCGGCCACGTACTTAGAATGGACGAAAACCCCCCCTTCCCCCCTTTACATCAAGCATTTATGTGGTCATCAGGGGGGTAAAAGAAAGCGGAGAAGACCCAAAGACACACTAAGAAGAGTTATCACCAAGGAGCGTTCAACAATGCTCATCAGAAACACGAAGATCTAAAGCAAGTAGCAAGGAATCGCCAGACATGTAGAGCCTTGTCCTCCGTCCTATGCGCCGCCTTTGGCCCAAGAGGATCAACTATAGCTATACTGTAAAGACAGCACCCCTCCCCCCCCCCCCCCCCATTTACGATGAGATAGCGTTCTGGTAGACCTATGGTAGATTGATAGAAAACGTAGAAGGAAGATTGTAAATTGAAAACGAGGAAAGTGGTAGAAATATACATCATCGTACAAGAGTTATCCTCCCCCACCCCACCCCACCCCCCATTTCCCTGAATGACCACATCTGCTCCCTGATCTAAAGCTAAGTTATGGGATAGAGACACCAGTATGGTGCGAAAATAACCAGTCTAACAATACCGCCAACAGAGCTTCCTTGGGCGACAGGCGAAGATATCGTAAGGCATATCGGCAGCATCATGAGATCAGAATATCGTAAGGCATATCGGCAGCATTATAAGATCAGAATATCGTAAGGCATATCGGCAGCACCATGAGATCAGAATATCGTAAGGCATATCGGCAGCATCATGAGATCAGAATATCGTAAGGCATATCGCAGCATTATGAGATCAGAATATCGTAAGGCATATCGGCAGCATCATGAGATCAGAATATCGTAAGTCATATCGGCAGCATTATAAGATCAGAATATCGTAAGGCATATCGGCAGCACCATGAGATCATAATATCGTAAGGCATATCGGCAGCACCATGAGATCAGAATATCGTAAGGCATATCGCAGCATTATGAGATCATAATATCGTAAGGCATATCGGCAGCACCATGAGATCAGAATATCGTAAGGCATATCGCAGCATTATGAGATCAGAATATCGTAAGGCATATCGGCAGCATCTTAAGATCACAATATCGTAAGGCATATCGGCAGCATTACGAGATCACAATATCGTAAGGCATATCGGCAGCATTATGAGATCAGAATATCGTAAGGCATATCGGCAGCACAATGAGATCACGTAAGGCATATCGCAGCACCATGAGATCAGAATATCGTAAGGCATATTGGCAGCATTATGAGATCAGAATATCGTAATGAAAGCTTTGGTTTGCTTTGATTTGACGCCTTTGGCTGGAGAAATTAGCTCTTCTGCCCGGCCTTTGCTGTCGGGTGCGTAGAGCCGAAGATCATTGAGTCTATGCAGTCGGTGAGACTCATCATACACTGCAGTGGCTATTGCTTCCGAAGCTTTAGGGCCTTATTAGCTTGAGATACTCTAAGACAGTCTTGGTCATGTCAGCTTGAGACCCACATAGAGGCCATCTTTACTGTTGGTCCTGTTAACTTGAGACATTCTCTTGGTCCTTTAAGACGTTCTGCAACAGTTTATACCGTGGTCCTGTTAGCTTGAAACATTCCAAGTAATCTTTAGTAATCTCAAATCGTGACCATTAGACTGTGCTGTCACTATTAGACTCTGCTATCACCATTAGACTGTGTTATCACAATTAGACTCTGCTATCGCCATTTGACTGTGCTAGACTGTGCTGTCACTATTAGACTATTCTATCACCATTAGACTGTGCTAGACTATGCTGTCACTATAAGACTGTGCTATCACCATTAAACTGCTATCACCATTAGACTGTGCTGTCACCATTAGACTCTGCTATCACCATTAGACTGTGCTAGACTATGCTGTCACTATTAGACTATTCTATCACCATTAGACTCTGCTATCACCATTAGACTGTGCTAGACTATGCTGTCACTATTAGACTGTGCTATCACCATTAAACTGCTATCACCATTAGACTGTGTTATCGCCATTAGACTGTGCTATCATCATTAGACTGTGCTATCACCATTAAACTGTGTTATCACCATAAGACTGTGCTATCACCAGAAACTGTACGATCACTAACAACCATCAATCTGTGGTAGTTTCATAGGCTGTACACTCGTGTATAATGGTCATTAGTGTGATAGCTTAGATATTTGGTTATCTTTAAGGATCATTAATGTGATAGCCTCACCGCTTGGTCATCCGTAAGCGTCAGGTGAGCTAGATCAACGTCAGGATCATTAGAGCCACCAGTGTGAGCTAGGTTCGCTTAAAGGTCACCATTAACTGTCAAGAATAATTTAAAGACGGACAAAGAGGAGGTTGCAAGAGCAAGCTCGGACAGGCTTCTGTACGGAGGATTAGTTTGGGTTATGGGAAGAAACGCTCATCAAGAGAATGGTCGAGTTGGGCGAGGAGAGGGGAAGTGAACGGCATTCCAGAGTAAGTGGTACCTCGCGCATTATCCGCAACCAGTGTGCGGTCTGCTCCATCTGGAGGCGTATGGCTCAGTGGATGTTAGAACAGAAGGCGGAGCATTTACTGGGAGTCTGGAGGCGTATGGCTCAGTGGATGTTAGAACAGAAGGCGGAGCATTTACTGGGAGTCTGGAGGCGTATGGCTCAGTGGATGTTAGAACAGAAGGCGGAGCATTTACTGGGAGTCTGGAGGCGTATGGCTCAGGGATGTTAGAACAGAAGGCGGAGCATTTACTGGGAGTCTGGAGGCGTATGGCTCAGTGGATGTTAGAACAGAAGGCGGAGCATTTACTGGGAGTCTGGAGGCGTATGGCTCAGTGGATGTTAGAACAGAAGGCGGAGCATTTACTGGGAGTCTGGAGGCGTATGGCTCAGTGGATGTTAGAACAGAAGGCGGAGCATTTACTGGGAGTCTGGTTAGGATTAAGGTAACGATAGCCACATGATGCTGTAGAGCAGTGGTTCTTAACCTTTTGTTCACCGTGGGACCCCTTTCTTGGCATTTACAGGCCGCTAAGGCAGTAGGCACTGCGGAGCTAGCGATGCCACAGTGTTACACATCTAAGTTATAATGCGGTACTGGACCTCATATGTAGGCATGTGTATGTGTGTATCTACATTTTTGTGTGTTATTGAAAAGTTATTACTGTATAATTCCTTATGTAATCTGTTATAATTCCCATCTTCTAATTAATTATCTGTAAAAATTGTCTATAAAGGAATTATATTTCCAAGCCTGAATGTTCCCATAGTGGTTAGCTGAGTGGTTAGGCGCTCGGTGTACTAATACGGTTGTACCGGGTTCAAGTCCCAGCAGTGAGGATTTTTTTCCTGAAACAACCTAAAAATATCCTGGAGTCCACCAAGCCTTAAAAAAAAAAAATTGGTACCAGAGAAAGCGGTTGGCTGCCAGGTGTCGGAATGAACTCGAGTTCTAACAATTCTTCTCGCCCGTTTTGACGCTCAAAACTAACCACCAATGATAATCGGTGGCCGAGATCAAAGAGGTCCGCTGCCCAATCAGATTAAACCTAGGCAGCGTGGCAGTTACATTCGAACTAGACGCAGTCATGTAGGCACACTATCTGTGGTACATATCTGTGGTAGGCGGCCTGGTTAGCTGAGTGGTTAGGCGATCGGTTTACTAATCTGGGGGTACCTGGTTCAGCCCCGGCAGTGGGGATTTTTTTTCTGGTTGACCCAGCCTCTAAAAATGGGTACCAGGGAAATCTAGGAAGGTAAATGAGGCCAGGCGTGATACTGACCATATCAGACTTTCATGTGCCGAAGGTCATGGAAGTACGGGCCGTGTCCACAATAAGCCTTAATGTCATGGTAGCGGAAATTTTACCTTTACAGTCTGTGGTAGGTATGAAGGTTAGATTGAAACCTAACAAGTTCCGAGGTCTGTTCTACGTTCTACATTTCCCTGTCCCATTTCTGGAACTATAACAATGCTAGATTCCATGCAGTTTCCAGAAAGCTAATTTTCGTTCTTTTAGTATTTTAAAGAAAACAGGTCTGTTCATCTTAAAAATGTAATTGTTAACGGTACGTAGTGTCTCAATACCTCATGTGACCATCGACTTACGGCCTGGTGACTGGTCTTAAATACGGCCGTAAGTCGGAGCATGACTTTATTGGATTTGCAAGTCACAGAAGATTGCTAAACGAAACAGTAAAGTGTATTAGTGACCTACACTGCTGGTGTGTATCGCCAGACACAAGGTATGGGCCAAGAATATCCTCTCCTCCCTGATTTGTATAATGTAGCTGCTGCTTCATTGGGTCTCAGCCTCCTAGCGTATCTCATGAACCGAGCTTTGAGATTCTTTCATGTGGTTTCTTTATGGACGCTTCTCCATGTGCCCCTTGTGGAATCTGTTGGTAGAGCTCTCAGTGGATGGTTTATAGAAGCGGTGGACTGTTCAGGTCGTTTTGGATTCTTCCCCCTTGGTGGCCAGTTTTGGTTGTTATCACAGTCAGTTGTGAAGAGCAGTCATGCTGACTTTATCACAGTCAGGTGTGAAGAGCAGTCACGCTGACTTTATCACAGTCAGGTGTGAAGAGCAGTCATGCTGACTTTATCACAGTCGGGTGTGAGAGCAGTCATGCTGACTTTATCACAGTCAGATGTGAATAGCAGTCATGCTGACTTATCAGTCGGGCGTGAGAGTGTAGCATAGCCTTGTAAGTAATGATTATAGTTATTATAATTATTATTATTATTATTATTGACATGATCAGGAATAAAGAATGTATTGGGGGACAAAGAAGTTATAGTTAGAGGAGCGAGGAACGGATACTCGGTACTTCAAAGACCTGATCAAAGGTAAAACCGTATCGATAGATCTGATAGATCGTGAGAGTGGTCCAGTTCTAGAGGTGCGACTTCGCGCGCACATGCAGTAGCCCAGGGGGAACAATTGACCAGTAGATCAAAGACCGAACAGAGAACGGACTAGGTCCCGAAGCAGATAACATGAAAGAGATGGTGCGACTGGTTTTGGGCAACAAAGGATGACCCAATGACCCAATGACCGATACAACAATTGGAGGCGTGGTCTATGGAACGGAATTTACGAATATAAAAGGAGAGGTAGACAGGTGGAAAAAAGGAGGAGGGCCGGCGAAGAGCAGATAGGGGTTCTGAGAGAGGAGGAGAAAGAGAGGAGACGCAGAGAGGAGGGGAAGAGGCATTCAGCAAGAGAAATGTAGAGATAGAGACACAGTGTTAGATTGAACTAGTGTAGCAAGAGATCGTACAGTAATTGTTACCAAGAGCTTTTGTATTACTGAATATTGTGAACGCTGCTTAAATAGTGCTTGTAGAATTATGAGAATTATGAGAATTATGATATTGTGATTTTGTGAGATTTCGTGCTACTATGATGAAAATAATGAAATGTGTATAATCTTGCCTATGCCTATTATTACAAGTGAGTTATCAGCTATACGTATTGATCATATTGATATTAATTTGTCAAATTAAAATGAATCAGTGAAATGTTCATGAGAAATCTTCTATTACCATGTATGTGAAACTTTGACGTGTGATGTACCAAGGTGAGATGTGATGATAATAGAACATTCAATAATAACAATAATAATGAACAATATAAATGAACTAAAACTGTGTTAAACTGGTGCCCGTGCCTATTCCTGACATTTGGGAGGAGACGACCTGGCGTATAAGCGGCCACAATGCGAAGTATTGACTACTAGCGATCACGTGCAAGACTGTTGAACGGATGTGATTTAGGCGAAGAACATTTGTTTATCATAGCTACAACAGATCGTATGCTAAATGATTTTGCTTATTCAGAGCTATGGCCACTTTAAGAAAAACGAGAAATGTACTGAACAGATGAAATTTCAGAATAAGAAATATAACAAAGATGAAACGACAGAGTAAAATGATCATTACTATTCTTTTTACTGAGGTGAGGAATCAAGAGGATGTGTGCTTTCTTTTTATTTATCATAAGGGTTTATTAACTTTACATCTTATAAATGGTGGTAGGTTGACGGGAGCACAATTACGAGGTTGCTACATTTTTTGGGGGATGCAAAGGTTTCAAATTGATGTACATACAGGTATACATATCTTGAGGATAATGTGACTTAATTTTTTTATGTTTATGAGACGAGACTAATATGGCTCGCATTGATGATGTACAATTTTTGCATTGCTACTAGGGTATTTTTAATGTTGAAATGCTCAGAAATTGAGAGTGTTAGTAGTATAACACTCTATGTATCTTTTGTATGGTGAATAATAATGTAATATTGCATATTTTTGTATGATGAATGAAGTGCCTACACATTTTTTTGAGATATGGAAACAAACTTTTCATTTGTATTAAGAAGAGTAGGGTGAGATGTTTGGGTGTTGCCAGATTGTTTAGTGGAACCGAGAAGGTTGTGTTGTGATTATCAATACGAGGATACCCTCACCACTAAAAATGGTTGGCATAGAGGATGGAGACCCAAGAGTTATCATGATAGAGGAGTACTTGGGGGGTAAAATAATTGAAGTCAGTGGAACCAATTTCGTGAAAATACGATGGGAGTATTCTGGTCTTTCAGGAACCAGTACATCACATTTCACACTGAGTATGTATCAGGGAATGTGTATGAGATATCCTATGGTTGCCGCTGATGATGAGAAACGGGAGGTTTGTCGACTGAAAATTCATCATAAGGGCAATAAAGTGATTTGTTTTGAGGTTGGGCCTCAAATGTAATGACAAATTATTTTTGGTCATTTGAAAGAATGTATGTTTTTATTTTTCTTGAGTATGTATGGGAATACACTTTGATGCAGAATATGTATAATCTAAAGAAGAAGAATGAATTTATGTTTTATGGGCATGTGTAACAAGATGTAACTATTATTTTACATATTTTTCTATGATGGTTCAGAGTTATTGAGAGAATGTAACTACCATGTAATTGCTTAAAGCAGTCGATATAGCTGACAGTTAACATTCTGACTTAAACAAGGGGAGGTGACAGCAAAGTGATTTTTGTTGGTACTGTGGTCCACATTCCACATGGAAATATATTTTGGTAGCTCATTACTTACAAGGCACTTTGCTAGTTTTTTTTTCTGTAGTCATAATGTTAACAATATGACTTAAACGAGGGGAGGTATGTAGCATAGCCTTGTAAGTAATGATTATAGTTATTATAATTATTATTATTATTGACATGATCAGGAATAAAGAATGTATTGGGGGACAAAGAAGTTATAGTTAGAGGAGCGAGGAACGGATACTCGGTACTTCAAAGACCTGATCAAAGGTAAAACCGTATCGATAGATCTGATAGATCGTGAGAGTGGTCCAGTTCTAGAGGTGCGACTTCGCGCGCACATGCAGTAGCCCAGGGGGAACAATTGACCAGTAGATCAAAGACCGAACAGAGAACGGACTAGGTCCCGAAGCAGATAACATGAAAGAGATGGTGCGACTGGTTTTGGGCAACAAAGGATGACCCAATGACCCAATGACCGATACAACAATTGGAGGCGTGGTCTATGGAACGGAATTTACGAATATAAAAGGAGAGGTAGACAGGTGGAAAAAAGGAGGAGGGCCGGCGAAGAGCAGATAGGGGTTCTGAGAGAGGAGGAGAAAGAGAGGAGACGCAGAGAGGAGGGGAAGAGGCATTCAGCAAGAGAAATGTAGAGATAGAGACACAGTGTTAGATTGAACTAGTGTAGCAAGAGATCGTACAGTAATTGTTACCAAGAGCTTTTGTATTACTGAATATTGTGAACGCTGCTTAAATAGTGCTTGTAGAATTATGAGAATTATGAGAATTATGATATTGTGATTTTGTGAGATTTCGTGCTACTATGATGAAAATAATGAAATGTGTATAATCTTGCCTATGCCTATTATTACAAGTGAGTTATCAGCTATACGTATTGATCATATTGATATTAATTTGTCAAATTAAAATGAATCAGTGAAATGTTCATGAGAAATCTTCTATTACCATGTATGTGAAACTTTGACGTGTGATGTACCAAGGTGAGATGTGATGATAATAGAACATTCAATAATAACAATAATAATGAACAATATAAATGAACTAAAACTGTGTTAAACTGCTGACTTTATCACAGTCGGGTGTGAGAGCAGTCATGCTGACTTTATCACAGTCAGATGTGAATAGCAGTCATGCTGACTTATCAGTCGGGCGTGAGAGCAGTCATGCTGACTTTGTCACAGTCAGATGTGAAGAGCAGTCATGCTGACTTTATCACAGTCGGGTGTGAGAGCAGTCATGCTGACTTTATCACAGTCAGGTGTGAAGAGCAGTCATGCTGACTTTATCACAGTCGGGTGTGAAGAGCAGTCATGCTGACTTTATCACAGTCGGGTTTGAGAGCAGTCATGCTGACTTTATCACAGTCGGGTGTGAGAGCAGTCATGCTGACTTTATCACAGTCGGGTTTGAGAGCAGACATGCTGACTTTGTCACAGTTAGGTGTGAGAGCAGACATGCTGACTTTGTCACAGTTAGGTGTGAGAGCAGACATGCTGACTTTGTCACAGTCAAGTGTGAGAGCAGTCATGCTGACTTTATCACAGTCAGGTGTGAGAGCAGTCATGCTGACTTTATCACAGTCAGGTGTGAGAGCAGTCTTGCTACCTACTTTTCACTGTCGTTATTCGATGTTTCTGTTTTGTTTACAGTATATTTTCCTAATCATATTTATTATTATTAATAATAATAATTATAATTATAATCATTACTTACAAGGCCATGCTACAGTGAGAAGAACTGACTTTATCATAGTCAGGTTTGAAGAGCAGTCATGATGACTTTATCGCTCGCCAACCATCAAGTACTAAAATGACATAGTTAGAAAAGCAACTTGTTAGATATTGTTAGAAGTTATTTTAATGTTTGTTAAAAAACATATATTAGAAGATCTGTATTTACAATGTATTTTTGTTTATGTATATGTCTGCGTGTGTGCGTGAGTGCTATTTTATTAGGTTGATTACTTCTTCTCTTTTACTTTGAATGTAGTAGTTAAATCTTACACTCTTTTGATATGTTTTTTCCTAATTTAATTTGTATATTTGTACTAAATCAAGTATGTGGGAAGAATGAAAGATGGAGTGATGAAGGGTAGAATGTAAGACGGGCCTGCGTGCCCAATTCTTTACCCTTTAAAAATAAAGATTATTCATTCATTCAAAGATTATTCATTCATTCATACAGTCAGGTGTTAAGAGCAGTCATGCTGACTTTATCACAGTAAGGTGTGAAGAGCAGTCATGCTGACTTTGTCAGGTGTGAAGAGCAGTCATGCTGACTTTGAGAAACCGCCATTTTTAAAATGTGAAAGTGTTCAGATCCTTGGCCAGTGTCTTTGCTTGTTTTTCTTATTTTGGTTAAGGATATTGTGGTCGCAGTTCTGTTATAACATTGCCCACGATTTTGTCCTATCTCTTTGATTATTCGTCCGCGTTTTGGTCGTATCCCTGTTACTGTATGACCACATTTTCATCGCATCCCTAGCACTACGCGATTGCGTTTTTGTTGTGTGTCGAATGCTAGGTGTCAGCATTTTGGCCTTAACTGTAAAACTACGCGACCGCGTTTTCTGTTGTTTTTTTTTTTGGAGGGGGGGGGGGGGTGCCTTAATACAGCGTGTTTGCGGTTTGGCCATATCCCTAAAACCGCGTTGTGGTTATATTCCTAATACTGTACTATGCGAGCGCGTTTTGATCGTGTCCATTATACTGCATGATTTGGTTTTGGTCGTGTCTCTGGTATTACGCGGTCATATTTATATTTTCCTTTAGTTTCATCTCTATAAGGATTTATTACAATTCGCCCAATGCATCAAAACTTGGCTTGATGGGAGGGAGCTTACGGAGAAGTCGAGCATATATCCCTCTCCTTATGTTCGCCCGTGGGAACGATTAAAGAAGCGATTGCTGCCACGGATATCAGTGTCCAGCGTCAAATCATCATGCTCATCGTTAGGGAGAGTAGCGAGATCCCTCGACTTCAGGATTTACCCATCTACCTACATAATAGCAAGATCCCTTGACCTCAAGATATATACCCACCTACCTACATAATAGTAAGATCCCACAACCTCAGGATATGTACCCACCTACCTTCATAATATTAAGATCCCTCGACCTCAGGATATATACCCACCTACCTTCATAATATTAAGATCCCTCGACCTCAGGATATATACCCACCTACCTACATAATAATATGATCCCTCGACCTCAGGATATATACTCACCTACCTACATAATATTAAGATCCCTCGACCTCAGGATATATACCCACCTATCTTCATAATATTAAGATTCCTCGATCTCCAGATATATACCCACCTGCCTACATAATAGTAAGATCCCTCAATCTCCAGATATATACCCACCTACCTTCATAATATTAAGATTCCTCAATCTCCAGATATATACCCACCTACCTTCATAATATTAAGATTCCTCAATCTCCAGATATATACCCACCTGCCTACATAATAGTAAGATCCCTCAATCTCCAAATATATACCCACCTACCTTCATAATATTAAAATCCCTCGATCTCCAGATATATACCCACCTGCCTACATAATAGCAATATTCCTTGACCTCCAGATATGTACCCACGTACTTACATAATAGCAAGACCCCTCGACCTCAAGATGTAACTGCCTTCCTTCCTTCCTACCTGCCTGCCTGCCTACCTACCTGCCTACCTACCTACCTGCCTGCCTGCCTGCCTGTCAGATAAAGATGTAGCCATCGCTATCAGTGGTACTGAAGATGATCTCCAAGAAAGAATGTGCACCTTTCTCCTTGCAACTAACGCTTCCTGTTTAAGCGGACACGCATGGGTTAGTGTACAAAGGTAAGCTGATGTTCCCGTTACGGCAAGTGAAACGTTCGCGGCGGCGACCTCAAGCCAACAGTTATCTATATTCATCTTTCAGAAAAAGGCTTTTTTTTTGTGTGCTGTTAGTGTATGCGTGTGCGTTTCATTTTTTTGCCTCAGCTAGTTCATCTGGTACAATTAGTTTTACAAAGCACAGTTTCTAATTTTGTAAAGCGCTTTTATGTTCCTGTCTTGAGTCTGTTACCCCTTGGCTTTCCTCATCAGGTCCAGTGTATTTCAGGTAGGCAGATAAGCGCAGTTTCTAAATGTGGCTCCTCACCATGAGCGAGGCTTGTCAAGGGCTGTTTGGGGGTGGGGGTGGGAAGGCAGATGAAAATATTATACAGACGGTGTGATTACTTAATTTAGTGCTCACTGGAGTCGAGTCTGCAAGTGTGAACGGACTGAGAAGGGTTCGTCCTGCTAGCTCTGCTTACACCATTTCCTCGGTCTGCTTCTCTTCAGATCCCAGCTGTAATTTTCTCTTTTACACAGATTAAAAGAAGAAGAAGAAGAAGGCCGCTGTAACATGTTATATATAGAAGAATACTTACGAACATCGATATAACTTATAATACTGTTTAAAAAAAAAGAAACGCAACAAATACGATGTTGCGATTTTATCTGAAGTTTGCTGATCAGACAAGGGCAAATTGCCTGAAATGTTAACTTGGACATGAACTTCACGTGCTGACCTGCAGGTGATTCATGAGCACAGAAAAGCGACATTTGTCAAAACAGCATTTTTGACAATAACTCATGACAGGTTCACGAGAATCCCATGAAACTTACTGAACACAAAACTCACTGACCATGTTATTGAATGCCTGTAAAAGATTGACGCCGCAAGTATGGCTCATCTCACTACAGAACAACGACTCATTATCTTTGGACGTTTACAGACTGGACGTTCACAAAGTGTAGTGGCCAGACAATTTAATGTGGTTAGAAGCACCATTAGTTGCATTTGGAGACGATTTCAAGAAACTGGCTCAGTTGCAGACCGGGCGCGCAGTGGAAGACCCATAGTCACAACTCCTGCCGAAGACAGCTTCATACGGCTGCGTCACCTCAGGAATCGATTTGCATCTGCGTCCTCAACAGTCAAGTCAGTGACAACAGCTCGTCGAATTTCAGATCAAACGGCCAGGAATCGGCTGCACGACGCTGGTCTTTGGGTTAGAAGACCCTACAGAGGTCCTGTTCTTACGGACCGGCATCGCCAGAACCGACTGCAGTGGGTGAACCGGCATCGTCAGTTGGCTGTTGCGAATGATTGGAGAAGGGTTTGGTTTAGTGAAGAATCATTCTTTCTGCTCTAGCAGAATCGTGTCGATAGACGGAGAAGAGTTTACCGCAGAGTCCATGAACGCTACGTCAAGAACTGCGTGGAGGAGGCTCTTCCACGTGGTGGTGGAGGTGTACTGGTGTGGGGGACAATCAACTTCATTGGAAGAAGTGACCTGGTGCAAATTGAAGGACACCTGACTACTCAACGATATGTCGCTGAAATTCTTTGCCCTCACCTCCTTTCACTTCTGGCTGCACCAGGGTCGATTTTTCAGCAGGATAACGCTCGACCTTATGTGGCACAACTCACCACCCAGTTCCTCTCTGACAACAATGTCAAGACTAATTCTGTGGCCATCCATGTCATCAAACATAAACCCAATAGAATACTTATGGGATGAACTCAACAGAGACGTGGCGCCAACCAATCTCCGACAGTTGTCTCTTGCACTGAGGGAAGAGTGGGCCAGCCATCCCAAAACAACAGATCCAACGACTAATCGGATCCATGTCAAGGAGATGTCGTTCTCTAATACAGGCCAGAGTAGGCCATACACCTTACTGAAACGGAGGCCTCAGTCGCAAAGAATAAAAGTCCAAACCAGATTTAATGAACATCATTTCATTGTCAAAGTCTTAAAGTTTCTTCATGCCAGAATTGAAACATTAATTCCATAAAATAAAATTTTGATACAAGTTTGAAATTTAGTGTTCATAACGGCTACAGTAGTTTTGCGTTTATTTTTTTGAACAGTATATATATATATATATATATATATATATATATATATATATATATATGGATACCTATGAACATCAATATAAGATTTTTATAATTTTTTAATAAATTTATTTAAGCATATTCATGCATAAATATCATCATGCACTTAAATGTTTTCTGTATAAATATACACTTAACTTGTGTTTGCATTTCTTCAGTTGGCAAATTATTATCTTATTGAATGATGAAGAGGTATTTAATTTGTTATTGATGTAATGGTAATATGTTTGAAGTTTTTATTCTGTGTAGTAGAAGATCTGTGTAGCACAGAAGAAACTTTAATAGACCAATCACGGAGATAAATGTTGCAGAGAAAGAGAAGAATAGGGATGATGTTGATGCTGCTTTGTTGTGTAACCATTTAGTTCTTACGTCATACCCACCTGACAGAGTAGTAAAAAGTGCCGAAGTGAGTATAGGCCGTCCAGGAGCGCAGTCATGCGTCTACGAGTACATGACATGTTGCAGCAACCGAGCAAGTCCACTCTTGCTAGCAAATAGTAAAGTAACTGAGCACAGTTTTCATTGATTAGACCTCGGAAAAGTCGTAGATAAAGCAGCACTTGTGGACGTGAGAGAAAGAAAAACCACAAGAAAATTATCTGAGACTTGAACCACGGACTCCGCTACAGCGGTGGAGCCACGAGAGTACAGCGTATTAATGAACTTTGCTATCTAGCGGCATCTTCCCCCCCACCCCCCCCCCCCCCCAGGCCATCAATACCTGTCCTGCCGAAAATCGTGACACCCGGAAAGGAAACGGGGCCACGACACAGAAATCCCGTCGCTTAGAGTCAGTCTCTTGCAGGTACCAACTTTTTCAGACGCAAACATACACAGACGCAGACATACACACATGCTCTCTTGCAGTGTCTAGTGTATACTGAACAACAACAGCAACAACAACAACAACAAACGAATATTAGTTATTTATTTTTTAAATTTTACATAAAGATTATAGTTTCAGATAGATTTTTACAACTCTTTTCTCTCTTTTTATACATTTATATGACTGTTGCTAAATGGTTTTTGTATAAATATTTTTTTGGGAGTAAAAATTTGTATTTGAGAACAAGTAAATTAGTTTTAGTTAAAATTAGTTTTTAAATTTAGTTTTAAATTAGTTTAATAGATGCGGCATGATGATGTTGATGATGTGATGAGTGCTGGGCATGCCATGTAGCATATCACACTGATTCAGATTCTCAGAAAAACATCTTGGCTGTAAGATCAAACGTTTGATTCAGCCACACACGTCTGTGCAATGACATGCGCGTTTCCTACTGGAGACTTCGTCAGTCGCGGAGAGCTGCACAGCGCGGGTTGCTGCTGTTGCGCAGGCCGACTGTTCTTTTGGCGAAAAAGCGCTCTCGAGTTCCTTGTGTGGGGAGACAGGCTTTCGCTCCCTTCCCGGACGGCGAGAGTTAAGGTGTTTCGATGCAGAAGCGAGTGGTTTGTCCGTCGAGCGAAGCCTATAAACGGCTAGCCAGCCAGGTTCATGCTAACGCGTCGGTGGTGTAATACGGTGTTGTCGACCGATGGTCTCGAAATTGGCCCATCTCTCGCAAAGAGTATCGGGTCTGCAGTATGTAATGTGCGTTGGTTGTCGGTGCCGCGCTTTCTTCTCGTTCGTTAGAGCAGAGAGAGCCGGCCGGCCGGGCGCCGCCAGTGGTTAAAGGAAATGAAACGCCGCCGGGGTCGAAAGGGATCCGCTCTGAGCAGAGCGCTGTCTCCCTTCTCCGCATCGGTCTGTCGGCAGATATCTGACTAAGGTTCGGTGAAGAAAGCTATCTGGTTGATTCTGCCAGTAGCCATATGCTTGTCTCAAAGATTAAGCCATGCATGTCTAAGTTCACACTGTCTCACGGTGAAACCGCGAATGGCTCATTAAATCAGTCGAGGTTCCTTAGATGACACGATCCTACTTGGATAACTGTGGCAGTTCTAGAGCTAATGCATGCTTACCAAGGTCTGACCCTCGTGGAAAGAGCGCTTTTATTAGTTGAAAACCAATCGTCGTTGCCCTTCGTGGGGCGCGGCGTCCCGACTGGTGATTCTGGATAACTTTATGCTGATCGTATAGCCTTCTGTGCCGGCGAAACATCTTTCAAATGTCTGCATTATCAAATGTCGATGGTACGTAACATGCCTACCATGTTTGTAACGGGTAACGGGGAATCGGGGTTCGATTCCGGAGAGGGAGCACGAGAAACGGCTACCACATCCAAGGAAGGCAGCAGGCGCGCATTTTACCCGCTCCCGGCACGGGGAGGTAGTGACGAAAAATAACAATTCGAGGCCTCGTAATAGGAATGAATAAACTTAAAACCCTTTAACACACTGCTGGCGAGATTCTTCGGCTCCTGCGCATGGAACGAAACTCCTCCCGCGCAGTGAAGGAAATGCGAATAAGAAATTAGGGTTGCCGGGCGGCGCCGCTGTGAAAAGGTGATAGAAAGGATAAAGTAAAGTTTAATCGGTATATCCAGTAGTCTCGCGGTGAGAGCTACTCATACCACGGCACATCTGCTCTAGAGGCTGGCCACGTCCGATATACTCCATACTGGTGAAATATGCCTAAACTGGCTTAACCCAGGGGTGAAACTTGATGAGTACTCATGACACAGTACCTCCGCTCTAGAGGTCGGTCACGTCCTAAACGCGCCCATACTTGGATAATACGCCTAAACCGGCTCAACCCAGGGGTGGAAGTCGCTAGTGGCGAGGATTCGTCCTCCTGGACAAAAGCTCCATCCTGGTCACAACTAGGAAGGATAGTGGCCACGACCACAAACTGTTGAAGTCGGAGACACTGGACAGTGCAGTCTAGATAGGCAACCACCTCTCACCCGACGGGGATATATCCAAATCACGTTCAGGTTTTCCGATGAGAAAGTCCAACTCTAGACTAAACTGGTGCAACGAAAACCACAGTGTCACGCAATGCCGCATCTGTGACCCATCGAGAATATAGGCCAAAGCCTCACGATGCCATGAGCCCCCATTCCTAAATTGGACTATAGCGAAAATCACAGGAGTAATTTCAGTAGGATCACTTAACGATCTTGGTGGTAGAAGCGAACGAAGAAGGAGAAGAAGACTGGAGACTTCCAATCCATCGAAACTGTAAGCGAACGGAGACATATCCAACATTCGTCCTCTCACTTTCTCAACCAGACTTTATGTTTGTTACAAAACCACCGTTCCATCCAAGCGTTACTGTTATTCTCTCCTCTTACACGCCCTCAACTGTTAGTGAAGTCGGGTCTGTTCGGGATCCACGTGCTTAAGTTGCACATGCTATTCAAGTCTCTTGGCTTAAACCGACATACATCATAACAGCTAATTTATAAACAGGGGGTTCAGGGGGCCGCGATGCCATAACACCTATAGGGTAGTCACCCATTTCAGACATACCGTTACGGATTACAAGTTCACTTTGCTGTGCCGGCCAGTGATGGTGGATTTGGCGGTGTTACTAATTTCTCATATAGCTGACAGGGAAGTAGCTGACAGGGAAGTAGCTGACAGGGAAGGCTTTCCTCGTGATCGGTTCCTGGGTGTTGAAATGGGTACCTGTCTCTTCTCAGAGCTGGGAAAGTCAAAGCGGCTAGGCACGGTGCTTGACCGCATCACTCTCCATTGGTGGCCCCGTCTGGTCTAGGAAAATACGGGCGCCACACCATGTCCCGTACTTGTCATTATGGCATAATATAATTACCGTTACCTGTTATGCGTGTGTAAGAGAAGGCAGAAAATATGCACTGTCTGCCTCCAAGGCGCACCTTCAGTGTATTACGACAGAGAAGATATTCACGTGAAAACAGGTCTTTGAGTACGGACTAGGCTGAGAATGAAAGCCAGCGAGTGGAGACAGAATGTCGACTATACTTAGTTCAGATTACTTATAGGCTTCTTATGGATATAGAGAGGGCGAAGACGTCCTTTTTTAGCAATCAGTGATTATTAGCTGACATGCTAGCGTCAGGGTTGGCGAACCATAGTTGACCAAGACCCTCACACACACAGCCCCCACCCCCAGCAGCAGACAAGCTGGCTAACGAGACAGGGATCGCCATAGTCCCCATGGTGGTGAAGTCTGCAAAAGAAGTATTGCATGCTTCTTGCTTTGTTTTAGCTGCACTCGCGGGGGGGGGGGGTGAAAACAAACCTGCAATAACCAGCTTCCAAGCCAAGTCGATGCTGTGAACAACACTTTCGGCAGCAAGGAACACCAGCTCGCCGTTCTAGGGAAATAGAAAACAACAAGACAAGACTGGATATAGAAAACAAAACAAGACTAGGCTGCATATAGAAAACAAAACAAGACTAGGGTGGATATAGAAAACAAAACAAGAAAGACTAGATATAGAAAACAAAACAAGACTAGGGTGGATATTGAAAACAAAACAAGACAAGACTGGATATAGAAAACAAAAGAAGACTAGGTTGGATATAGAAAACAGCAAGAAAGACTGGGTATGGAAAACATAACAAGACAAGACTGTATATAGAAAACAGCAAGACAAGACTGGATGTACAAAACAAAATAAGACAAGACTGGATATAGAAAACAAGACAAGACTGGATATAGAAAACAAAACAAGACAAGACTGGATATAGAAAAGCATTGACTGGATATAGAAAAGCATTGAGCGTAGTGACTTTGAAGCAGTGTTTGCAGCTGTAAGTCATCACATTGCACCGAGTCTCGTGAATCCAGAGTGTCGGAGAGGGAGTTGCTCGCCCGATAAGGTAGAAATTCCGAAGAAAGTGGAAATCAGCAACACGGAGGAAAATAATCTTCAGTAGCGATATGGTTGACAGCCCACCTGGGGAGCTTAATCAATGGAGGCGGTCAGCCGGTAGATCAGGGAGAGAAAGTGAAGATTGTGGGGATGAAAAGAAAAGAAAAGGTTTCAGCTTGTTGCTCCTGATATCAGGGAGAGCCTGGAGACGACAAGAGATTGTAGCTGTTTCTCTGAGTCACCCAATCTCTGAGGCTTTGTACAGTTTTCGATAAATCTTCCTGCGTGAGGTGTAGAGTTTCCAAGGCACGTCGGGCCTATCATAGGGCGTGAGTTGGCTAATTTCCTAACAGATGATTCCAAGTATCAGGTGCAGGGTTCTCACCGACGTTTTGGTTCAGAGAAGAAACACTTACATTTCCGGCGTTATATTTGTTATTCTTGTGTTGGTGTGAAATTCTGTGCATTTTTAGGGGGTCATATTTGTTGTATAGGAGGTTTAAGAAGAGAAAGCAGAATGGATTGTCTGTTGGCTTTAATTGCCCTAAGACTTCTTTACACATGAAGCTTAAAGTTAGTTCTGTTCTGTCACGGTGGAGTTCATGCGGATATTGTGGTAGTGCCGATGTTCTCACTGACCTGTCGACACGCTGGAGAGAGATGTAGCCAGCATCACGCCCGGTGTCTTTCCTTCCTTAGCTGTAGATTGGAGCCAGGTACTCGTTTTTACAGCTGGGTCTGTGTAGCGTCCCTAGTCCGGCTTGAAGTATTGAAGCATGAGATACGAGTGCACCAGGCATTTCATTATTCAGAGCATCAGATACGAGTGCACCAAGCACTTCATTAATCAGAGCATGAAATACGAGTGCACCAAGCACTTCATTATTCAGAGCATGAGATACGAGTACACCAAGCACTTCATTATTCAGAGCATGAGATACGAGTGCACCAAGCACCTCATTATTCAGAGCATGAGATACGAGTGCACCAAGCACCTCATTATTCAGAACATGAGATACGAGTGCACCAAGCACTTCATTATTCAGAGCATGAGATACGAGTGCACCAAGCACCTCAGAGCATGAGATACGAGTGCACCAAGCACCTCATTATTCAGAGCATGAGATACGAGTGCACCAAGCACTTCATTATTCAGAGCTTGAGGTACGAGTGCACCAAGAACTTCATTATTCAGACTGCCTTTTTCTACATATAGCCTATTGTGTGCATGATGCCTATTGTGGGGATAAATGTGATAGTGACTGCGGTAAAGCTGGGTGCTAGTAGAGCAGAGTTGGAGATGTGGGTGCAGTTTTACACGCACATACGCACATTGTACATCGTACGCGCATGCACACACACTCACACAAAGAGAAAGAGAGAGATGAGAGAAGGAGAGATAAGTTAGCAGTAAGATATAAGAACGGTGAAATGATTGTGAACAACAACAACCACAACAACAACAAGCATGCTTTTGGCTCTCTTTTCCTTTATGAAGGCATTTTTGCCGAAATATTGAGTTGTTACTTTTTTAAAATAACCAATTCAGTGTTGTTATTTCTGTTTATATATGAGTAATACTCCTGTCTGCGCGCATAGAAAGTTGTGTATGTCAGGTTAATGTGTCTTCATATATCAAGCAGTTTATCTGGTCACAACCTTGTCTTTTCATACAGAGCAAATGTATATGAAATCAAAACACGTCTACGGGGCTTGGAGACCCAGACTGAGCGTTGGGGGTCAGTTACTTTCTAAATTTTGTCTGAAATAAGGAAAAAAATGGGAGTGAAGTGGGCGAAACAGCGCCATAGGGCCCTTTCAACAGCACGTGATCTCTCTCTCTCTCTACCCATTCTGTAGTCGTGGGACATGTAACATAGTGCCTTGTAAATTATTATATTGCTATTAATGTTATTACTATTATTACTAATATCATTTTCATTATTGTTGGGATTAGTGTTGAATAAGTACAAGATAACTAAGTAGAAAACTTGAGAACCAGGGGGAGAGAATCTCCCGCGGCATTTGTAAGTAATGTTACGACAAGACGGGACTAAGTTGATACATAGACATACCAGACAGAAAGACGGACTGAGGAAATATACCCAGATACAACAGTCCTGACCGGACTGAACTAAATGGTTATGACAGCATTTGGCGACAGACAGACAAACAGTGTGCAAACAGAAACGGACTAGTCCCCCGACAGGTAACGTAAACATAGATACGGCGAGAAAATGAAAGAATGGGCCTTGATGCAACTGCGGACCTGACTTGTTTATTACTACTAGCCAGTCAGTATGTAGATAGAAGCCAGCTGAACACCCTGTAACTGCGAGCTATTGTTCTTTGCAGCCGATGCTGTAGAGATGTTGAGGCACACCATCGTATCGGCGTGGAAGTAGGTAGTGGCGGCCACTTTTTCAGTCCCGGAGTACATCTAAAAAGCAGGGGATGTTCAGTGCTTCTTTGCAGACTCCACCACCATGGGGACTGTGGTACCAAGGAGAGGTGGGACAGGGTCTTGGTCAGCTGTGGGTCGCTAACCCTGACGCTGGCATAAAAGCTATGGGTCGCTAGCCCTGACGCTAGCATATCAGCTATGGGTCGCTAACCCTGACGCTGGCATATCAGCTATGGGTCGCTAACCCTGACGCTGGCATATCAGCTATGGGTCGCTGATTACCTTATCGGGCGTCTTCAACACCAGCAGCTGAACAATAGAGGATCTAAATGCGTGATGTAGTGGAGAGCGGAAGAAGGAAACTTAACGGTAAATAGATCGAACATACAGGGAGATGAAGAAGAAGAACAGCAGTTTTAGGATTGATGGAAGATCCCATAGAGACAGACACAAAGGTACTGAGACTCACACAGAGTCTCTTTAGAAGCTGAACGTTTAAGATAAGTGGACGGTCGACCCACGAGCTACTCATGTCAGAACTTCGAATTAGAAGACAGTTCAGTAGTTCGCGAGAAATGCAGTAAATTTGGAGACTTTGTGAACTGTAAAATGGTTCAGAGAGGACTTTCTCGAGTTTGTAAGATTTTCAGTGACCTGTTCCATATTTGAATAAGCATTTGATACTTTTGGATTTAGTGCTTGAGAAAATTAAAAGTCAGCTGAACTTTGAAGCAGCAGTTTCGGCTATCTGAATTTCATAATACAGTGAGAATTGTAATCTGTATAGTGGTGGGTATAGTTCGTGCATTGTGATGTTATATACTGTGTGTTGAAGTGCACCTACAAGGAAAAGTACATACTGAGAAGTATAAATATTTCGAAGATTAAACAACATTACAATAGTGAAAAAAAACCGTTAAAAACACAGGGGAGAGAAATCTTGCTCACCATGCTTGTTCCTTGAAAGGACAGAAATATCTAAAACGTGCTGACCAAGTGGCACAGGAAAGGAAATGTTGCAGATCTGATTAAACATTTGTAGGGCTGCACTAAATAGGAAAAGATAGTCATCATTACTTGTTTGGACGCTGATGTACTTTTCCTGGTTTATTGTACCGCGTGTAATGATTGTACCGCGTGTAATGATTGTACCACGTGTAATGATTGTACCACGCAAACAGCTGCCCCTCCGTCGATGAACAGCATTCTCACAACAGCAAACCATACCTCTGAAACAGTCACGTGACGTGGAATAGACAAGCACAATTAGTCCACAAGGGAAATTATACTTCTTGGCGAATTACTAGCAGTCGCTTAATTTATGGGCTGTCAGAGTGGCGAAGTAGTTGGTGCATTAGTCTCTCACGGCGAAGGTCGAGAGTTCGAATCCGACCGGACGCCCCCCAGTCACCCAGCTGTAGAAATTGATACCCGGTTTCTTCAGGGAACTGGGGAAGGAAAGATAGTCAGGCGTGATACTGATCACATCATCCTCTAGTGTGCCAGCAGAAAATATGGGCACTAACATCATATCCCCTATGGGTCTCTGAGACATAACAGGATTATTTTAATGTACTTCATGCGATCCTGAAATCTGTGTTCATATATTCCCATCGTTAGACGTTTAAAAGGGTGTATAAATAACGGCCTAAATCTGGCTTTATTCTTTGCTTTGGAGATTCACAATTCGAAGTACAGAACTAGCTGTGCTACACAAGCCATATTTTCCGGTTATTTCCCCTGTTAAAAAAAAACTTATCGGCTACCCTTTACCCTCTTGAGACACTTGTTTGGCGGTGAAAAAGTTAAAGAACATGAGACCCTGTTAGATCTTGGACATTTTTTTTTTCTCTGTCTTAGACTGAAAAGTCTCAAAGAAAAAAAAAACAAATAAAAAACAACCCAGAAACATAACAGGAAAATTTCAGACTGTCGCACAACTGTCGGTGTATTAAGGGCAGTCAGATCATTCTCACAATATCAGCTTCCATATAAACATTACACCTTGGAAGTGGGGGGGGGGGGGGGGGAGGAGTACGAGTATATTAGCACGGTACAGTCATTACACGCGGTACAATAAACCAGGAAAAGTACGAGTATATTAGCACGGTACAGTCATTACACGCGGTACAATAAACCAGGAAAAGTACGAGTATATTAGCGCGATACAGTCATTACACGCGGTACAATAAACCAGGAAAAGTACGAGTATATTAGCGCGGTACAGTCATTACACGCGGTACAATAAACCAGGAAAAGTACGAGTATATTAGCGCGGTACAGTCATTACACGCGGTACAGTGAACCAAGAAAAGTACGAGTATATTAGCGCGGTACAGTCATTACACGCGGTACAATGAACCAAGAAAAGTACGAGTATATTAGCGCGGTACAGTCATTACACGCGGTACAATGAATCAGGAAACCGTTGTTTGCTGTCCCTAAAAGAGTTAATATTTGCCATGTGGGGGGAGGGGGTGGGTAAGTTAAAAACAAAGCTGGTCAAGACCTTATCATACATACTGGCTGATCTCGTGGTAATTGGTTGCTGTTATACTGTAACTTGAGCAAGATCCCTCCCCCATGGAGAGCGAAACATCCCTAAAGTTCATCTGATGAAACATGTTCGCCGCATGATACTAGCACTTCTGCCCTTTAAATTAGTCAAAGCAGCGGTTCTTTATCCTTTTGTTCGCCGTGGACCTCTTGTTCCAGACTGAGATGAGCTGTGGACTCCTCATTGAAGTAATGTAGTAAATAGAACCCAGTTTATGTTAAGAATGTTGCTGTTGTTGTTGTTAGCCAGTCTAGTTGCTGGTGCCTGGATCTCCAAACATCCTTCCTTGAATCCCCTGGGAGCCCATAAACTACAGGTTAAGAACCAGTGTTGTAAACTATAATTAAAACCGGGCCTCTCTAGATCACGACTTCTGGAGGCCTCCGAGAAGTGGCTGTCCTACTCGGACGTCAAATGCCCGTGTTTATAAACGGTCCTCACTGTTTCTGTTTTTGTTGATGTCTTTACGACAGGGATCAGCCGTCCCTTTATATTTTATCGCCCGCTGTAATCACTGGGAATGTATGGATGATGTGCTGTCTTTGATGGCAGAGCTTGTTGTGAAGATTCCTTCTTACTTTCAGTTCTCAGGATATGATGGGATTCATTGTTCTCCATCTTCTGATACTTGTACGAGCTTTTAATCTTGTCCTTTAATGCCAGAGTTTATCTCTGTACGTCAGAGGAACATTTTTGGTGGAGCGAGGGTAGGCAGAATTTATAATATATGAAAGAGTCAGAGTCAGGAAGTAGGAAATTAGAAAAGACGAAGTGGAACAGTAGGAAATTAGGAAGAAAAGGAGTGTAACAGTAAGAAATTAGAAAAGACGAAGAAGAACAGCAGGAAAATTAGAAAAGACTGAGTGGAGCAGTAAGAAATTAGAAGCGACGGAGTGGAACAGTAGAAAATTAGAAAAGACAGAGTGGAACAGTTGGAAATTAGAAAAGACGGAGTAGAGCAGGAGGAAATTAGACAATACAGACTAGGAGAGTAGGGAATTAAAATAGATAACTTGGAGAGTGGAAAATTAGAATAGACAGGTGACTAGGAGAATAGAAAATTATAATAGACAGAGTCGAACGGTAGGAAATTGGAAAAAAAGAGAAAGTAGAACAGTGGAAATTTAGAAAAGACGGAGTGGAGCAGTAGAAAATAGAAAAGACAAAGAGGAACAGCAGTATATGAGAAAATACGAAGGTGAAAAGTATGAAATTAGAAAAGACAGCTTAAGATAGTAGAAAATTAGAAAAAGCAGTGTAGGATAGTAGGAAAATAGAGAAGACGGAATGGAACAGCAGGACATTAAAAAATACGGAGTGGAAGAAAAGGAAATTAGAAAAGATGGAAGAGGAAAGGGAAATTGCAAAAGACAGAGTTGAGACATTAGAAAAGACAAAAGGGAACAGTAAGGAAGTAGAAAATACAGAGAGGAACAGTAAGGAATTCGAAAATACAGAGGGGAACAGTAAGGAATTAGAAAAGACAGAGAGGAACAGTAAGGAATTAGAAAAGACAGAGAGTAACAGTACGGAATTAGAAAATACAGAGAGGAACAGTAAGGAATTAGAAAAGATAGAGAGGAACAGTAAGGAATTTGAAAAGACAGAGAGGAACAGTAAGGAATTAGAAAAGACAGAGAGGAACAGTAAGGAATTAGAAAAGACAGAGGAACAGTAAGGAAGTAGAAAAGACAGAGAGGAACAGTAAGGAATTAGAAAAGACATAGTAGGATGTCATAAAAATAGAATTAGACAGATGCAAACAGTAGGAAATTAGACAAGACGCAGTAGAATAGTAGAAAATTATAATAGATGGAGTCGAACAGTAGGAAATTATAGAAGAGAGAGTATAGCAGTAAGAAAGGTAACGGTATTCTCATAGTAAATACCGTGGGGGAATGAAGCCTTAGCGACCCCATTATGCTGGACCATCAGCTTATGAGGTAGGGTGGCCAGTTCCTTTCCTCGCTGCCTTTCCTTCCCAGATTTTCTCTGCTACTCATTTTTACCTCGGGGCCGTATTGGTCGGGAAAAAAAAAATCTCGCTTAGCTGGGGATTCGAACCCTCGACCATTCGGTTGCTGGACGAGTGCAATAGAACAGTAGGAAGTTATAAAAGTCAGAGTATGATAGTTCATTCATTCATTCATTTGCATGTCCCTTGCGGAACTTTCCCTCCTAAACAGCACTCCTGTAGGCCTTTCGGTTGTGAGCAAGATGGCCTGCTGCTGCTGCATCCATTTGCAGATCGTCAACGATGTCTTGCAGCCATCTTCGTTTTGGTCTTCCTCTCTTTCTTTTTTCCATTATGTATCCTTCCAATACGGTCTTCTCTAAATTATCATGACGTTTAATGTGTCCAAAATATTTAAGTTTTCTCTCTTTAATCCTCTTTACTAGCCAGCCTTCTTCAATATTAAGTTCTTGTATTATAGATATATTTGTTCTTTTTTGTGTCCACGATATTTGGAGAACTCTTCTGTAGCATTTACATTCAAAGGCATTTATGTGTTTCTCAGCTGTTTTGTTAAGTGTCCACGTCTCACAGGCATAAGTTTGATAGTAGGAAATTTAAAAACAAGAAAAAGCGAAGACCAAAGGTTAGTAAAAGTATACCGTTTATAATGGAGCTGGAACTGGAGTCGAATAGCAGAAAAATAGAACAGAAGTGAAAGGTTCTCAGCAGTCCAGCTACCAGCGATAAGAAACTGTAGTTAGTGTTCCATCTAAGCAGCGCGGCAGCGCACGCGAAGAAATAATGCCGCGCACGAAAATTAATCTTAATGCTAAGAAAATAAATTGATGACAACTGACAAAACAAGGCAGCTGAAATGTGCATGAATGAGGAAAAACTAGAAGAAGTGGAGAGCGTTGAATATCTTGGATCACTACTAACTAATAATGGACATACAGTGAGGGAAATTAAAAGGAGGACATCTATCGCTCTTCAGAAAGTCAAACAACTAAAGAATCTGTGGAGAGGAGCAGACAGAACTACAAAAATAAGATTTTTAAGGGCATGCATCTTTCCCATCGCAACATATGCCTGTGAGACCTGGACACTTAACAAAACAGCTGAGAAACACATAAATGCCTTTGAATGTAAATGCTACAGAAGAGTTATTCAAATATCATGGACACAAAAAAGAACAAATATATCTATACTACAAGAGCTTAATATTGAAGAAGGCTGGCTAGTAAAGAGGATTAAAGAGAGAAAACTTAAATATTTTGGACACATTAAACGTCATGATAATCTAGAGAAGACCATATTGGAAGGATACATAATGTGAAAAAGAAAGAGAGGAAGACCAAGGCGAAGGTGGGTGCAAGACATCGTTGACTATCTGCAAATGGATGTATCAGTGGCAGGCCATCGTGCTCACAACCGAGAGGCCTACAGGAGTGCTGTTAGGGAGGCAAAGTTCCGCGCACATGAATGAATGGGTGACGAAAGTTTAAACGTTGCGAAAGAGAAATAAAACTGGCGCTTTTATTTATCAGTTCCTGTGCTGCAGTAGCGCTGAATAAAAAAAAAATAGTTACATGAGTTTGTTTTTCAGATTTCTTTTGTCTGTCTATGAGAACTTTAAGTTGTATTTTGTCATTTATCATCACGACGCAGATTTGCGCACAAAACGGCTTTTTTTTTTTTTTACAATATATTTGCACACGAGTTGAAACTTTTGCACACCAACTCTGCAAAACCTTAGAAGAAGCATTGGGTGAAATATTTGTAGATGTTTGAAAACGGTATAAATAACACTGTAATTGTAGCATGGTTTTTCAAACGGAACGAGTCGCCTGATGTAGATTTGAAGTGATAAAGTCACAGAGTATATTATCACATGTGTTCTGTAGGACTGAGGGAAGGGGTATGCGAGAATAGAAGTGAAAACGTGGTCTGCAGAAAGATTTAGCGCTGAACTTTGGATTAGGAAAACAAAACATCAGAGACTGATGGATAAAGGAAATGAGAAATGATAGAAACTTTTTATGTCCGGTCACATGACCGACAGCTTGATGCAAGTTTCCTCTGGCCGGGTTAATCGTTAAATGTGAAGGAAAACAGGAAGCGGTTTTAGGCCTATCATTTTCACAAGTTTCGTTTTTTTTTTCTTCTTGTTAAAGAATAAATTGAAATAAAGGATAAGGAAACTTTGTTATTTATTTTTCCAAGACTTCTGGTTCTTAATTTCCTTCGCAAAAATCTTTACTTTCGCCTTCATTTTTGTTTTCTAAATAAAGCGAACAGTTAACAAGACTTATTTTTTGGAGAGCAAAGACCTTCCTAGTGGATTGAATGTAAACGGGAGGAGGGGTTGAGGGGTAGATATGAAACGTAGATAATCCCCAAGAGAGAAGCTGGAGTTGGGCAGGGAGGAGAAGAGTAAGCAAGATTCGCCAGTCTTTGTTTCATACACTGCGCGCTGGGTGCCATATTTTGTCAATTAGAAACTTATGTGGCCAAGGTAAGACGGGCGCTTTCAGGAATGGCGAGTATTGATTACGGTAAGCTGCCTGTCCTTTGTGAAGTCGTATGTTATGTTTACATCTCTTAAGAGAAGGCGAGCAGGGCTTAGGTGCTGCACTGGGTAACCCTGGCCAGAGTGGGACGACTGCTGGGCGTGGCCAGGGTGGAGAGATGATACACTAGTGATTGGGCTGGAAGGAAGCATCCGCCATATTTTTTGTTGTTGTATCGTCCTCGTTTTGAATTGCTATGGTAATACCACGTTATTGTGCGCTTTGTGCGGGCGGAATTGTCCAGTGATGCACAGTCCAAACAGCCAATCAGTTTAAAAGCAGACGTTCGTCTCGTGGCTGTGGGTTTGTGTTTTTCTTCTATTTATGTTGTTATTGATGTAAAATTAGACTCACTCTCAACATTGTTTTCCCATCCCCCCCCCAGTCCCTCGTTTACCCCCCCCCCCAACTTTATCACGGCTTCCTCTTCCCCCCCCCCACCCCCCCATCTTGTCTGTCTTTCAGTCTTTCTTGTCAATGTTTCCTCCTCGTTTCTCTCTCTCTCTCTCTCTCTTGTCGCGGTTTTCACTTTTTTTTCTTTCTCTCTCTCTGGTCGCGGTTTTCAGTTTTTTCTTTGTGTGTCTCTGTCCCTCTCTGTCTGTCTGTCTGTCTCTCTCTCTCTCTCTCTTGTCGCGGTTTTCACTTTTTTCTTTGTGTGTCACTGTCCCTGTCTCTCTCTCTCTCCCTCTCTCTCTCTCTCTTGTCGCGGTTTTCACTTTTCTCTCTCTCTCTCTCTCTCTCTCTGTGTGTGTGTCTCTCTCTCTCTCTCTCTCTCTCTCTCTCTTTCACTTGTCGCAGTTTTCACTTTTTTTTCTATGTGTCTCTCTGTCTCTGTCTATCTTTCTCTCTTGTCGCGATTTTCACTTTTTTCTTTGTGTCTCTCTGTCTCTCTCTTATCGCGGTTTTCACTTTTTTTTTCTCTGTATCTCTCTCACTCTCTCTGTCTGTCTGTCTGTCTGTCTTTCTTGTCGCGGTTTTCACTTTTTTTTTCTGTGTGTCTCTCTGTCTGTCTGCCTCCTTATCTATGAACATGTTTAGATTTAGCCCAATGTGTAGCCAACGCTTAAACAACATATGTCTTCCAAAACCTAGACTCGATCTTTACAGGAAAAGCTTTACTCATTATGCTGCTCATCCTTGGAATACCCTCCCATACTATATAAAAAAAATATAAACGATACTCCTTACAGCTACAAACTCTTCCAATGTCTGTTTGATGTCGATTACATGCCTCCATGATTTACGAAAGTTACTTTAGACTACTCTTACAGACACCGAACTCGGTCAGTTGTTTATTATGAATAGTACTAAAATTCTGTTTGGTAGATAGTCATTTATATATGTGCGTAGTTACTTTCTGTAGTCATTTATATATGTATGTAGTTACTTTCTGTAGTCATTTATATATATGTATGTAGCTACTTTCTGTAGTCATTTATATATGTATGTAGTTACTTTCTGTAGTCATTTATATATATATATGTATGTAGTTACTTTCTTTTGTCATTTATTTATGTATGTAGTTACTTTCTGTATTGAGTGCATGGATAAGAGTGAAATGTGAATTTTATACTTTTATATTTTTATTTTATGACTCTCGGCTTTCCATTGTTAGTTATGTTTGTTATATGAGCAGCATATTTGTAGAACGTATGGAACAAAGTGAAAGTTGTATGATAAAGGGCAGAATGGCAGACGGGCCTTGCGTGCCCAGTTCTTAACCCTTTGGAAATAAAGGTCAATCAAACAATCAATCAACCAATTAATCAGTCACTTAATTCGCGGTTTTCACTTTTTTCCTGTGTGTCTCTCTATCTCTGTCTCTTTCTCTTGTCGCGGTTGTCAGGTTTTTTTCTATGTCTCTCTCTCTCTCTCTCTCTCTCTCTTTTGTCAGTTCTTTCCCACTTCTCCCATTATTTGCTTCGGTCTATGCAGGTTCCTTTTCTCTCTTTTGCTTCTAACTTTTGACGCAGTTTCGTCTTTGTCCGTGTTTTCTCTCTCTCTCTCCCTCCCCCCTCTCCCTCTTTCTCTCTTAAGCATCTTTTGATATTGCTTCTTTGTCCCATAACCACTATTCTTCTTCTTCTTTTTTTTATTCATTTATTTATTTTTATAATTTCCTTTGCGTTGGTCAGTATTGAATTTATTGACGTCTTTTTTGTTTCTCGCATATTTGTTTTATATTTACAATTCATTTTTGAGTATAATAAAGTGTCGTATTCAGATCCTTTACCGACGATAAAAACTACGTGAAATCTGTTTAAGAAAATGTACATGACAAAGCTACGTGTACAAATGTTCAAAATTTTCAGGTGGAACTGAGAAAATAGAATCTGTCACAGAGATTCCACAAGTAACAGAGATGCGTAGAACCGTCACAAAAATGTCACCTGACAAAGATACGAATTATGTGGTGTCGATGGCCGCAAGTGCCCTTATATAACCAGATCTGTCTCACGGAGCGACAGAGATGGTCTGGACTGTCGCAGGTGTTCCTTCATCCTATGTACGTCTGTAGAAAGATACATACGTTCATGACAAGATTCAGCACAGTGTTTCTTAGTTCTCTAGGAACAGCCGATGTCGGATCGTTGGCGGGAGAGAGGGAGCCTAGGGAAAACGCCTCCTTGGAAAAATTCCTGCCGCCTGACTCCCATTTAGCAGTGACATTTCTGCCAGAGCGGCTGTTCAGTGATGATATGTAACGGAATAAAGTTCCAGCTTGGAGCAGGTTTAGCACTGAGGTTCTCAAACTACTTCAGGCGGCCGGCTCCTTGTCTTCCAGGCCACATGTCCAACTCCCCACTCCCCCTCCCTCACCCCCCAAAAGCATCAGTCTGCTCTGTCGGTTCTGATGCGCCCTCGCATTCCATTTACCCCCCACCGTTCCGCATGAATCTTCCATTCTCCCCAAGTATGGTGAAGGCGTAGCTGCCCAGTTTGGAAACCACTGGTTTCAGCAGTGTGGTACAGCCGCTCGTAGTGTAGCACGTGCTTCTAATCAAAACCCCGGACTCTCTCGTGAGTGCATAGTTCAAGTTCCTTTTCCCCAGCTCTGGCAGTCATCAATGGCTTCCTCCATCCCGTGGGCTAGTTTTTTTTTATATTTTTCTTTCTTCTTTTTCTTTTTCAGACCCGCGTGCTTTCATATCTAGAACATTCTGGCGAGTCCCGACTGTTGACATAACTTTTTGTAAGCCTTAAAGCCACGCTCATTCTTCTTTGTCTGTGTTCCTAAGTGGCACAGGAGAACCGCTAGCAGCGCCATCTGTCTGAATGGAGTGCTCTTTGTACTGACACATGTCAGCGAGGATCTAGTTAGTTGGCGGGTTATATGTGAGAATATAAACTGTACCAATGCTTTCTGGATATTTCTCCAAAAAAACTAATGCCACTTGTAGTAACCCCCTCTTCGACCATACGGCGGCTGTTACAGATGTATTTACTGGTACCCCAGGGTAGCGGGGGAGGGGGGGGACGGAGAGAGAAAGCGAATGTGCTGTCCGATTTGGCATACTAGCGCCAGGGTTGACGGACCATAGCTGATCAAGACCCTGTCCCACTTCTCCGTTGGTATCCCCAGTAACAGGCCTAGCCTGGCTAACGGGACAGGGCTTGCCATAGTCCCTGATGGTAGTGGAGCTTTCTGTTCCAGGGAGAGAGAGAGAGAGAGAGTATAAGACAAGAGAAGATTACCAGTAAATAATAATAGTTTACATCTATCACCATCTGTGGAAGAAATTAATGAAACCACCTATTTTATATATTCGGAAATAAGAGAGAAGAAAAATGCATTACCGCATGGTTTTATTGTGAGGAATTCTAAGAAATGTTTCCAATTTCGTGCTTGTTTTAGAAACCGCATGTTTTATTGTAGTCAGAAAGACCTCGCAGTTTATTTCACATAATTCATTCCAGCTTTGACGTGGTCGTTTGTCAGAAGTCCCGAAGGTCTTGGTATTCTTGCAGCACGTAAGCAGGAGTCACGTGGGATTGTCCGTAGTCTTATTCTGGAGTTATCCATCTCCGCTGCCGTCGTCATCCATTCGATAAGGATCTAAGTCAGTGCCGGGGCAATTAGCCCCTTGTGCTTGGATCTTGCCTCCAATGAGAAGGTCCAGTCACACGTGAACTCGTATAGGAGTTCATCGTGGTGGTCGTAAGTTGTTGTTTTTTTCTTTTTTTAAACATTCTGGAATACTGGCGACCTTTATCTTCTGTAGATGAGTCTTTATCGACTAGATCTCTCCATGAAGTATGCTGTAGGGCTAATATAATCACTTTTGAAAAGTTCACATGTGTTGTAAAGCACAAATGGTGACAGGAACCGCACGGCAAGTAACCGCCAGCAAACTGTGGGTCTTACAGTCAGAGGAGACACTGAAGGATGTTTCATGGTCGTTTTTATCTGCTTTTTGTGCAGGGGTTTCTCATTAATTTTAGTTGCAGTCTTAATGTCCCAAGTCAGGATGTCAAGCTGCGCCCTAAACAAATATTTCCTTTTTCCCTGCGCGTTGTTATTGGCTAAGTTATCAGTCCACTTGTCTGTGCCACGCCCATGCTTTGTCGTTTTTGACCTGAGGATACAGCGAGCTCTGCCAGTGGAACTGTGTACGTGCCATCCTTGTTCAGTCCTTTTGGCTATTCGCATAATGATTTCAGACTGTAGGGTATTCGCCCTTGAAGCGGGACTTTGGCTGGAGTTTATGGGCCGTGATGTTGCTTCGCTTTCCGGTACAGGAGATGATCAAACGTAGCTGATTGTTCGATGTGGTATTTCAAGTTAGCAAAGTTTCTGAGTATAGTTGAAATGAGTGGGCTGGAATATTTCATAAGTATGATATGTAGACGTGAGAGAAAGAAGATTCGGAAGTAAGACACGGAGACGTGTGTGTGTGTGTGTGTGAGAGAGAGAGAGAGAGAGAGAGAGAGAGAGAGAGAGAGAGAATTCGTAACAGAATGACTTAGAATGGAAGTCTGAACTCCACTAGGAAGATCAGGAGTTTTGTCAGAAGAGTGGCAACTCCGAAGACAACAGCACGCCTGGCAGCACGTCTCCTCTCTCTATTTCTTCATCCGGTGTGTTTTTTGTATGATTAAGGCTCACTCCGAAACGTCACAACTGTGTGTACTCGTTAAGTAATAAAGCTGTTCCTATTTTGTCCATAGTTTATACATTTTGGTATCACAGCTTTACTGCAGTAGCATCGTGTATAGTTATATACTCATACATTAATTATTGTGTCTGTCAGACAGGGTCTCCAAGAAGAATTTTGTAAGATGTTTTCCCCCCTCTCTGCCCCCCCCCCCCCACCCGGGGTCGCTATGTTAATTATCCATTCAGTTTTAACCCATTGTGGGCCTCCCTAAAATGGAGGAATCCATCGGGGTCCCTGGAGCAGTGCACTAGCCAGACCTCCCTCTCTCGGGGCCTGCTAACAAGCACAGTGGCAGCATCTGCTGAAATATAGCATGGTGGAGTTACTTAGGATTACCATACTTTCTCATTTATATGAACACATCCTCATTTCGGGGGTAAAGATTGCCATCCTCACGAACTTGTGCTCTCTAAGGTTGTGCAGTTCATGTGCAAAATTCTGAACTCATGTGCAGATAGGTACAAAGGTAAAGGTAAGATTTCCGTTTCCTTGCCATTAAGGCATATTGGGAAATACGGTGTTAGGCCTGTATTTTCCATGACCTTCGGCACATGAAAGTCTGATGTGGTCAGTATCACGCCTGGCCGCTTTACTTTCGCAGATTTCTCTGGTACCCATTTTCCGAGGCTGGGTGAACCCCGGGGCCGTACTGGTCAGTAAAAAATCCCGTTCAGCTGGGAATTCGAACCCTCGACCATTCGGTTGCTAGACGAGTGCTCTAACCACTGCGCTGGCCATGTGGAAATGCTTTCTTAAAAAAAAGAACTTTTTATGTGGAAGTGTGCATTATAGCGTCAACTTGCAGAGTAATATGTAAAGTTCTGATAGGAAAAAATAATAATAATAAAATGAAAAGAAATTGGGAACAAACGTATGTATCGCTATCGTAGTTTCTTCAGTGTTACTATAGCACAGAGTAACGCAAGGAAGTTGAACAATAAAAATAGCACCATTATTTTTCTCTATGCGATGTCTAAACTTTTATGCTAGGCATGATTTATGTGTGTGTGTGTGTGTGTGTGTGTGCGCGCGCGCGCGCGCTGGGAACATTAATCCGCACAGTTCTCTGAATTCTGTGTCTCGTATGCATTTCCAGTGATTGGACGTGTCTTTCTCTTCACTCTGGTGTTACCTCAAGTAAAACTGGGAGATTTTCTTTCATAGTAATAGCGTAGGGTTTCATTTTTAAATTCAGTAGTTGACTGTCCGAGTAGTTGCTTCGGCAGCTGAACAGAGTTTCTGTTTTCAGCATTCAATTTTTAGCATCGCTTATCGCGCAGGGTTTCTCATTCAGATTTTAATTAGCAACCATCATCGGTTTTCGGTCACCCGCGAGGACGACGTGTTGCGTTAGCTGTTGTTGAGAGTTGTTATATTGCTAATAAAGAAAATCTCCCACTTCTTCCTGAGCTACCATCAGAGTAAAGAGAAAAAAAAAATGTCGAATCACTGGAAATGCATGCAAGAGAGAAAATTCAGAAAACTGTACAGATAACTTTGGATGATAATCTGTAGTTTGTCCGTCTAGAATCTTCGAAGCAGCTGCTTGATTAAGTCGGCGTATTGTGTAAGTAGAAATAAATTCATTGTTGTACAGATTTTATGTATTTCATAAAGAAGAAGAATAAATATTTCTTACATCTTTCCCGTGCCGTTAAACGTCATATAGGGCCCGCATGGTAGTTCGCCAAGTTTTCCTGTCCTCGGCGAGCTTTTCAACCTCATCAAGGGATTTTATGCCTGGTAATTTGGCCTCTGTTAAAAACGTCCTCTTTAGAGTTTCACGTGGTCGACCTCTTTTTCTTCAGTCTGTTGTGTTCCACTTGATAGCTTGTTTTGGGATTCTCTGACTGTTTCTTCTCATCACGTGACCGATATTTGCCCATCTTATTTTTCTGACCATCCATGAGACAGGTTGTTGTCCTCTCATCTGCCCTGTCACGGCCTTGTTGTTGCATTCATTCAACTTTATACCGAGTATATTCCTTAGGCATTTGTTTTCAAAAGAGTCTAATTTGTTGTCTGTTTCTTTAGTTGTTTTCCAGGTTTCATATACATAAATGAGGGTGGATATTACATTTCATTTGAATAATCTTAACTTGGTTTTTGTGCTTATAACTTTTGAGAATAATTGCTTAACAAGTCAGGGAACCCCCCCCCCCCCCCCCCCAACAATCATTGTCTTGAAAATTTGAAAAAAGTAGTGTGAGGTTCCTTGCAAAAAAATAATTATATTATGGTTAGTTTTTATATTTTTGTTTTGTCTGGAACCAAAACCCTTGTCCCTCCTTCTCTTCCCCCCCCCCCCCCCCCGCGGGTTCAAGAGAAAATCTTGTTAATCCTAGGTATCGACACCTTTTAAGCGTCGCTTAACGCCGACTTCATTATCGACGAAGGTGCTCTCCTTTCAGCATTTCAAAATATGGCAGCCTTAAATCACCTGCACACTCACTGCGGATCCTGTACATGTAAAATAGGACGGGGAGGGGACTGAAGAAATTTATATTCCTAGGCATTTGTCGTGAATGAGTTGTGAGTTGATACCAGGAAGCTGTGAAATCAGTTACCTTCTCCTAAAGGTGGCACCTTCCAGGAATGATAAGTCTCACCAGGTAGGTATAAATAACTGGCACCTATTTAGACGTGATGATTCGATGGAGAAGGACAGTAGGCGAAATGTCTGAGTTTCAGTAGTGCCATACCTGTTTGTATATCAATGAAAATCAACATTGCCGTGCCTGAACTCATCAGCGTCTGCAGAAGTTTTCTTGGAACAGAGCCACCGATGGAGGGCAGGAAAAGTGTTGAGAGACACAAAGTACAAGCATGTGTCTTTGAATTTCCAGTCATCCAAGTTATATGTTGCTTTTTTTGTATTTTGCAATGGGTTGTGGAATGTAATGATTGTAAAATGTGAAGGACTGCGTTTCACCGCTCTGTATCTGTATAGTGTATTTTGGTACTGGAGATGTTTAGTGGCAACATAAGTTTCAGGACATCTTTCTGTGCGGAACAGTCCATCATGTGTTGCTACTGTCTCCTCTTCTCGTATGTTTATTTACGAAGAATGGAGAAATAGATAGATAGATAGATAGATAGATAGATAGATAGATAGATAGATAGATAGATAGATAGATAGATAGATAGATAGATAGATAGATAGATAGATAGATAGATAGATAGATAGATAGACAGACAGACAGACAGACAGACAGACAGACAGACAGACAGACAGACAGACAGACAGACAGACAGACAGACAGACAGACAGACAGACAGACAGACAGACAGACAGACAGACAGACAGACAGACAGACAGACAGACAGACAGACAGACAGACAGACAGACAGACAGACAGACAGACAGACAGACACAGACAGACAGACGACAGACAGACAGACAGACAGACAGACAGACAGACAGACAGACAGACAGACAGACAGATAGATAGATAGATGATAGATAGATAGATAGATAGATAGATAGATAGATAGATAGATAGATAGATAGATAGATAGATAGATAGATAGATAGATAGATAGATAGATAGACAGACAGACAGACAGACAGAAGTGTTTTTTTACTGGATATCCCATTTTCTTATAGTTTTTAATAGGGTTATCATAGATCCGCACACATTTTTGTGAATTCCTTGTTGTGTCTGCATTTCCAGTGATTGGGCGATTTCCTCCCATCAGATGAAAATGGGGTGGATTTTGCCATACGTCATCATTTTCGAAGACTTGCCTTCACATTGTGGGAAGAAAAGGCGCTGTCAGATTTGGGAATCAGCGATCCACAAGTTACACACTAGCGTCAGGTTCGGCGAACCATAGCAGACCAAGACCAGCACACACCTCTGCTCTGCCTTTGTACCCCCCACCCCCCCCCCAATAACATACCCAGCTTGGCTAACAGGGCAGGAATCGCCATACCTTTCTCCCCCGTGGTAGTGGAGTCTGTTAAAGAAGTATTGCACACTCCCAGCTCTATAGCTTCACTCAGGGACTTGAAAAATAAACAACCCAGCCAACTCCTAATCCAATACTATGCTATATCCACATCTTCACCTCATCGGCTGCATAGAACACCAGCTCGCAATTCCAGGAAGATAAAAGAAGAAGAAGCAGATGTCGGGGGGGGGGGGTGGGATGGGGAATGACCAACACAAACAATTTAGAAAATTGACACATTTTCTTCCGCAGCTTGTCGATTCAAAGGAAAATTTGACACTTTCGCCTCCCCAAGAACACCCCCCCCCCCTTTTTTTTTACACACACCACCCCTCACCTTGGCCCCCTGTTCGCTCACCAGGTCTAAGAGAAAATCTAGGAGATATTGGCAGGTTTTAAAGCATCGTGTTAAGGGCTTGTAGGCTGCCAGAAGTGCCGTCCTCATTTCACAAGATAAAATATGGCAACCCAACTATTCCACGAGTTGAATTAACAAGGTCTGTATATATTCTGTGAGGTTAATTCAACCCAAGTCCCACATTCGTGGTCTCTTATTCTCCAAGTGAGGTGAATAATGTCATACAAATGTTATCGTCGAGATAGTGTGTAAGTATTACTGGCGTACTCCTTCATGTTCTTGATATCCTGAAGTTCAGCAGTTAGTTAGTGTGAATGGGGAGGGGCCGCGCTAGATGAAGGGTGCTTCTGTCAGGGTCAGCAGGAACAAAGATGACTGTGTTCAAGTGGCGGCACGGTAATCTGGACTGGCGTATTGGTCAAGACCCCGGCCTTATCTCTTTATGATGCCTGTAATAACAGGTTTAGCCTGGCTGATAGGGTGGATCTTGCCCTGGTTCGCGTGGTTGTGGTATCTGATGAGAGGCGTGCATGCTTCCACCGCTCCAGGTCTTCGAGCCAGTCACTGTACCCCGCTCTAAACCCGACACGATGTATGATGATATCGTCGCCGAGAATACATCTTCTTAATTCCTGTCCGGCAATTAAAGACAGCCAACGTAACCTACTCGCTGTCCTACTCTGTTCATGTGTTTCAAAATAACTCGCTTACTGTCCGACAACAATGCCATGTTCCAGAATAAGCCATCCACTGTTTGACCGTGTGCCCGTGTTTCAAAACAACAGCTTTACTGTCTGATTCCGTGCCCATGTTTAAAGATGAACCCACTTACTGTTTTAATAAGTGCTCCTGGTTAAAGATAACCCACTTACTGTTTTAATAAGTGCTCCTGGTTAAAGATAACCCACTTACTGTTTTAATAAGTGCTCCTGGTTAAAGATAACCCACTTACTGTTTTAATAAGTGCTCCTGGTTAAAGATAACCCACTTACTGTTTTAATAAGTGCTCCTGGTTAAAGATAACCCACTTACTGTTTTAATAAGTGCTCCTGGTTAAAGATAACCCACTTACTGTTTTAATAAGTGCTCCTGGTTAAAGATAACCCACTTACTGTTTTAATAAGTGCTCCTGGTTCAAGATAACCCACTTACTGTTTTAATAAGTGCTTCTGGTTCAAGATAACCCACTTAGTTTTAATAAGTGCTCCTGGTTAAAGATAACCCACTTACTGTTTTAATAAGTGCTCCTGGTTAAAGATAACCCACTTACTGTTTTAATAAGTGCTCCTGGTTCAAGATAACCCACTTACTGTTTTAATAAGTGCTTCTGGTTCAAGATAACCCACTTACTGTTTTAATAAGTGCTCCTGGTTAAAGATAACCGACTTACTGTTTTAATAAGTGCTCCTGGTTAAAGATAACCCACTTACTGTTTTAATAAGTGCTCCTGGTTAAAGATAACCCACTTACTGTTTTAATAAGTGCTTCTGGTTCAAGATAACCCACTTACTGTTTTAATAAGTGCTCCTGGTTAAAGATAACCGACTTACTGTTTTAATAAGTGCTCCTGGTTAAAGATAACCCACTTACTGTTTTAATTAGTGCTCCTAGTTAAAGATAGCCCACTTACTGTTTTAATAAGTGCTCCTGGTTAAAAATAACCCACTTACTGTTTGAAGAAGTGCCCGTTGTTCAAGATAACCCACTTACTGTTTTAATAAGTCCCAGTGGTTCAAGACAACCCACTTACTTTTTAATAAGTGCCCGTTGTTCCAGATAGCCAAATTACTGTTTTAATAAGTGCCCATGGTTCACGATAGCCCACTGAATAAGTGCCCATGGTTCACTTACTGTTTTAAACCCATTTACTGTTTCATTAAGTGCCCGTAGTTCAAGATAACACACTTATTGTTTTAAACCCATTTACTGTTTCATTAAGTGCCCGTAGTTCAAGATAACACACTTATTGTTTTAAACCCATTTACTGTTTCACTAAGTGCCCGTGGTTCAAGATAACCCACTTACTGTTTTAAACCCATTTACTGTTTCACTAAGTGCCCGTAGTTCAAGATAACCCACTTACTGTTTTAAACCCATTTACTGTTTCATTAAGTGCCCGTGGTTCAAGATAACCCACTTACAGTTACACTAAGTGTCCGTCGTTCAAGATAACCCATTTACTGTTTCACTATATCCCCGTGATTCAAGATAACCCATTTACTGTTTCACTATATCCCCGTGATTCAAGATAACCCATTTACAGTTACACTAAGTGTCCGTCGTTCAAGATAACCCATTTACTGTTTCACTATATCCCCGTGATTCAAGATAACCCATTTACAGTTACACTAAGTGTCCGTGGTTCAAGATAACCCACTTACTGTTTCACTATATCCCCGTGGTTCAAGATAACCCATTTACAGTTACACTAAGTGTCCGTCGTTCAAGATAACCCATTTACTGTTTCACTATATCCCCGTGATTCAAGATAACCCATTTACAGTTACACTAAGTGTCCGTCGTTCAAGATAACCCATTTACTGTTTCACTATATCCCCGTGATTCAAGATAACCCATTTACAGTTACACTAAGTGTCCGTGGTTCAAGATAACCCACTTACTGTTTCACTATATCCCCGTGGTTCAAGATAACCCATTTACAGTTACACTAAGTGTCCGTCGTTCAAGATAACCCATGTACTGTTTCACTATATCCCTGTGGTTCAAGATAACCCACCTACTGTTACACTAAGTGTCCGTCGTTCAAGATAACCCACTTACTGTTTCACTATATCCCCGTGGTTCAAGATAACCCATTTACAGTTACACTAAGTGTCCGTGGTTCAAGATAACCCACTTACTGTTTCACTATATCCCCGTGGTTCAAGATAACCCACTTACTGTTACACTAAGTGTCCGTGGTTCAAGATAACCCACTTACTGTTTCACTATATCCCCGTGGTTCAAGATAACCCACTTACTGTTACACTAAGTGTCCGTGGTTCAAGATAACCTACGTACTGTTTCACTATATCTCCGTGGTTCAAGATAACCCACGTACTGTTTCACTATATCTCCGTGGTTCAAGATAACCCACGTACTGTTTCACTATATCTCCGTGGTTCAAGATAACCCACGTACTGTTTCACTATATCCCCGTGGTTCAAGATAACCCACTTACTGTTTCACTATATCCCCGTGGTTCAAGATAACCCACTTACTGTTTCACTATATCCCCGTGGTTCAAGATAACCCACGTACTGTTTCACTATATCCCCGTGGTTCAAGATAACCCACGTACTGTTTCACTATATCCCCGTGGTTCAAGATAACCCACTTACTGTTTCACTATATCCCCGTGGTTCAAGATAACCCACGTACTGTTTCACTATATCCCCGTGGTTCAAGATAACCCACTTACTGTTTCACTATATCCCCGTGGTTCAAGATAACCCACGTACTGTTTCACTATATCCCCGTGGTTCAAGATAACCCACGTACTGTTTCACTATATCCCTGTGGTTCAAGATAACCCACGTACTGTTTCACTATATCCCCGTGGTTCAAGATAACCCACGTACTGTTTCACTATATCCCCGTGGTTCAAGATAACCCACGTACTGTTTCACTATATCCCCGTGGTTCAAGATAACCCACGTACTGTTTCACTATATCCCTGTGGTTCAAGATAACCAACTTACTGTTACATTAAGTGGCCGTCCACTGTTTTACTCGGGGTACCTATTTTTTGAAGATAACTCACTCACTGTTTGCGTCGATATCTGCGATTCACGATAATCTGTTTGCTGCTTAAATCGACTCAAGTGTTTCAGAATAATCCATTTGCTAAATGAATCGGTGACTGTGTTTCAAGTTAACCCACATATTGTTTACTGTATGTCCTTTTTTCACGATAACCCACTTGTTTTACTGTAAGCGCTTTTTCAGAAAACCCACTTGCTGTTGTACTATGTGCCTTTATTTCAAGATAACCCACTGACTGTTTGATTGTGTGCCGCTGTTTCAAGATAACCCTTTTGCTGTTTGCATGACTGTGTTTCAAAATAGCCCGCTTTGCTGTTGGTATGCCTGTGTTTCAAGATAACCTACTATCTGTTTTACTCGGAGTCCATGTTTCACGATAAACAGTTTCATGTTTGTCTCAGTGTCCGGTTTTTGAAGATGTTCGCAACATTCGGTGTGAAAAACTACGGTCATGTATTGTTAGATCTGTAGTACTATCCGGTACAGATGTATGATCTTTGTGCCAGCCGAGGCTAAAGGCAAGCTCTTCAAATCCATACGGTCATGAGACATTCAACTTCAGCTCGTGGGCGAAGAGATGAGAGATGTCCGTTTCTTTTGTTTCATTGAGAGAGTGGGCCGGAAATAGAGGTGGTCACAGATTTATTTCACCGGGGCCCAAGTGGTTCCTGGGGGCATATGTGGCTTCTCTAGCCATCTTCCATCAAGCTCCTTATAGTGTTCTAGTTCTTGCTTTGTCCCAGGATAGTCTGAGCTTTTATTTCATCAGTGTCTGTTCTGCGTCCTAGCATTGTCTCTTTTCTTTTCTGTTCCTTTTCTTTACTTTTCTTTTCTTTGCTTTTCCTTTTTTTTCTTTACTTTTCTTTTCTTTTCTTTACTTTACTTTTAATGTCTTTACTTTTCTTTTATTTGCTTCTACTTTTCTTTTCTTCACTTTTTTCTTCTTTTCTTTTTAAAAGTTTCTTTTCAGAGCCCGTTTGATGGGTGACTCATAGTGGCACCTTAATGGATAAAAATTAGCTCTTAAATGAGCTTTCAGACATCATTAAAGAATAATTACATACGAGTATATTATTTCAAGATGTAACTATTTAAAAAAATAACGGGAGAAGAATATGAAAAAAAGAAGATTTGTATGGTTAAGACATTACCGTGTTTTGGCCAGGACTTAGAGAAAAACCATGGCTGTTTGTGCTTTGATAGCTGTGGGATTCGGTTAGTTTAACTTCATGCACATGGACCTGCGATTGTGAATGATATCTTTAACCCTCCCTGTTGGGTTGCTTGCTTTCTGATTTTGTTGTTTTGCATGTTGCAGCTAGCTGTTGGTCGCTCATTATTTCTCTTTCAGACGTCTCGCAGTTAGTGTCAGCATGTACTGGATACATCTTTTTTTTTTACAAGAAACATACGGACGCTTCCTTATGTCCATTTTGTTCTGGTATATAGAGGTTCAAAGGTGATCGTTTGTATAGGTTTATTAGTAAGTATGTTGGAAGTTTCTTCCTACTCTGCGTAGTACAGGGGAAGTAATAATAACAAAGGGCAAAGGAACGAGTGTATTCAGTGAATAAATTACCATGGTTCAGTGCTAAAAGCCCTCCCAACAACTAATTTCCTTGATGACAAGTTCGGGTCATAGCCGCTTGCCAAAGCAGACTAAACATTCGTTCACAATAAAAGAAAACGTAGATGTTGTTTATAGGCGAGCGTCGTGTCAGGTAGAGTGTTTCTTTCTTTCTGATGTAAACAGAGGATGTATGACTGGCAGTGGGAATAGTTCTTCTTCTTCTTCTTCTTCTTCTATCTCTTCCTCCTCCTCCTCCTTCTTCTTCTTCTACTATCTCGTCCTACTCGTCCTTCTTCTTCTTCTTCTTCTATCTCTTCCTCCTCCTCCTCCTCCTTCTTCTTCTCCTCCTCCTCCTCCTTCTTCTTCTATCTCCTCCTCCTCCTCCTTCTTCTTCTTCTTCTTCTTCTTCTATCTCCTCCTCCTCTTCTTCTTCTTCTTCTTTTTCTATCCCCTCCTCCTCTTCTTCTTCTTTTATCTCCTCCTCCTCTTCTTCTTCTTCTTCTTTTATCTCCTCCTCCTCCTCTTCTTCTTCCTCTTCTATCTCCTCCTCCTCCTCTTCTTCTTCTTCTTTTTTTTATCTCCTCCTCTTCTTCTTCTTCGTGAAGAACCAGGTTGCATTTGATGGTGATTTCGAGAGGATCTGACAAATATTATTTGTGTATTGTGGTATCGTGTGTTGTGCACGAGCCTGCTAACCAGTACTCTGGGTTCATTTCTGCATTGAGGTCGACACGATCTCAGGTAACGGGCTTTTCTGTAGTAAATAAAACAACTCCCACAATACCATGACTTATAAATATGAAGACACTAAACACTCCATATCCATGCGGCAGGCAAATACAAAAGAGGCATCTGTAAAACAAAGGAGAAGATCACATCGTAAATGATTCACCAACAGTCGGTCAACACGACCGCAGGGTTAAAATCATGAAGAGCAGTGGTTACCAACATTTTTACTTGGAACTACCACTTCTCCGACCATGTGTACGTTGCGGACCACCATTTTATATGTCATATCACAATGTAGTATAAACCATCACTTGTGGGTTTGTTTTTTTTTTTACTCATTGGATGGTACTTAATGCCAGCTTAATAATATAGTTGTGTAGCTCGTGATAGTGTCGTTACGGACGACAGAGTTGGAAACCACTGATGAAAAGCTTAGTTGAACACACAAGGACGGACATTCGTTCTTGATGGCAAAGATAAACCAAAATGAGAACAGGAAAATGTTCTCTTTTTCTTTTCAAAAGATTTTAAAAAAAATTATTTGCGAGCTTTTTAAGACACTCGTAAATATTTTTTAAACGTGGTGTCATTGATAGTGTTATATGGGTTTTTTCCCCACCGCCATCATTATTTTGGGTGAAGTAGCATTTGAAGGCTTTGCTTTCTGTCTCTCTGCAGCCCTGGGCCTCCATTTGATAAGGTTCTTGCCGGTTCTGCTGTGTACGTTTATCTGGGCTGAGATCTTCTTTCCAAAGAAAGGACCGGAACACGGGCGCCAGTGATTCTCAGCGGGGAGGCAGATGACTCCCCCGGGGGGGAAGAATTTCAGGTCTAACGATTAGGGTTAGAATGTAATAACGATGAGAACCTTTTTCTGGATGATGGTTTAATAGGAAGATAGGGGGGGGGGGAAGCCTGGATAGAAAAGAGAGGACTGGAACCTGGGAGGTTGAGAACCGTTGAGTGACGAGTTAATCAGAGCTCACTGATGATGATGTGATAGTGACTGTGTTATTACATGGGGCCTCTGCTCCTCAGAACGGTGGACACTCGTGATAGTTTGCCCCGATTTTCAGGGCTGTATATAGAAAGATTAGTATTACCTGCCTGAGCTCATCATTAGAAATTGAGCCCATCGTACGGAAGCTCCTGATCTTCCCCAAGTTGGCGCTGACGCACCTGCTATTATGAGCGTTTATCTATGTAGGGATAAAGCTTTTTGTGTTTTACATTTATGTCAGCGTTGTAAATATGCAGCAACACTCTGGCGTGATGTGACGTGACGTATGCAGGAGTAACAATGATCATGAGAGAAATGAGTTCGAAAGCTGCACTACACATAGGAAGGTTTTTTGTTGGGGGGGGGGGGGGGGGGGAGAAGAAGAAGAAGGTATGACAGTAAAGCAAAGGTTATTGAGAAATGTGTCAAGAAAATTACACTTTCCTGGGATTTAGGTTATATAAAAAGTAGTTACGTTTTTCCTGGGGTTTAGTTTAAAGTAGTTAACTATCCCGGGGTTTAGGTTATATAAAAAGTAGTTACGTTTTTCCTAGGGTTTAATTTAAAGTAGTTACACTTTCCTGGGGTTTAGGTTATATATAAAGTAGTTACGTTTTTACTGGGGGTTTAGTTTAAAGTAGTTACACTTTCCTGGAGTTTAGGTTATATATATAGTAGTTGCGTTTTTCCTGGGGTTTAGTTTAAAGTAGTTACACTTTCCTGGAGTTTAGGTTATATATAAAGTAGTTACGTTTTTCCTGAGGTTTAGTTTATATGTAAAGTAGTTACACTTTCCTGGGGTTTAGTTTATATATAAAGTAGTTACACTTTCCTTGGGTTTAGTTTATATGTGAAGTAGTTACACTTTCCTGGGGTTTAGTTTATATGTAAAGTAGTTACACTTTCCTTGGGTTTAGTTTATATATAAAGTAGTTACACTTTCCTGGGGTTTAGTTTATATGTAAAGTAGTTACACTTTCCTTGGGTTTAGTTTATATGTAAAGTAGTTACACTTTCCTGGGGTTTAGTTTATATGTAAAATAATTAAAATTTCCCAATTTGGCTCAGAATTAAAGCAGCATCACCCCTGGCCGCCTTTCCTTCCCTAACACCAGAAGTCGAGTACCCGTTTCTACAGCCTGGATGACTGGGTCACCTCCGGCTGGATTGGATTCCCAGTGCTGCTATCAACGTTGCTGGCAAACAGGTTTCTGATATTTGTGGCAGGTGGTGGGGGAAATGATGCGACCAGCGCCGCCCCCCCCCCCCAACCATTTTGCCGTTGTGGTTATGATTTTGAATAGTGGATTCGGATCATGAGTGTTTGGGACTAAATTTGGGCTAGTTTCAGGAACGTTAGAACCTTATTTATATCTCTGATTCTAGTATGTCTCTGTCTTTGTGTGTCTATCTGTCTCAGATAGATAGATAGATAGATAGATAGATAGATAGATAGATAGATAGATAGATAGATAGATAGATAGATAGATAGATAGATAGATAGATAGATAGATAGATAGATAGATAGATAGATAGATAGGCAGACAGACAGACAGACAGACAGACAGACGGACGGACGGACGGACGGACGGACGGACGGACGGACGGATGGATGGATGGATGGACGGACGGACGGACGGACGGACGGATGGATCTTACATATGCGTCTTTGCTGTCTTTTGTATTCTTCCATTTTCGAGCGAGATCGACTAAATCTCATGTTGTTACTTGTTGACCCTTAACTTTCTTAGATCATGTTAAATCTCCAGTCTTATAATTTGTCTTGCTTGACTCTCTATATCCTGTTAAATCTCCAATCTTATAATTTGTCTTACTTGAGTTTCCAGATCACTTTACATTTTCAGTCTTATAATTTGTCTTACTTGACTTTTTTTTAGATCACTCTTAAATCTCCAGTATTATAATTTGTCTTGCATGACTCTCCAGATCACTTTAAATCTCCAGTCTTATAATTTGTCTTACTTGACTTTTTTTTAGATCACTCTTAAATCTCCAGTATTATAATTTGTCTTGCATGACTCTCCAGATCACTTTAAATCTCCAATCTTATAATTTGTCTTACTTGACTTTTTTTTAGATCACTCTTAAATCTCCAGTATTATAATTTGTCTTGCATGACTCTCCAGATCACTTTAAATCTCCAGTCTTATAATTTGTCTTACTTGACTTTCTAGATCACTCTTAAATAACCAGTCTTTTACTTATTCATTCCTCAACTTTCCAGGGCACATCACATCTCGAATCCTGTTTATTTCTCCCTTAACGTTCAGTGTCATGCTAAATCTTATCTCTCTTTTTTTTTTTTTTAACGTTCCGTGTCATACTAAATCTTAAATCCTATCTTGTTTTCTTCCATAATGTTCAGTGTCATGCTAAATGCAAAATCTTGAGTCCTTTCCTATTAATGTTCGTCCAGAATCTCCAGTTTGTAGCTTTCTAGTTCTGCAAATGTTATGGTAATTTTTCTAGTGCTCAGTTGTGTCATTTGCATAAATCTTTCGCCCAAATATGACACGGCAGCCGAGGCTGTATGCTAATCTACAAATTGAATGTGTACCGAACATAACTATCGAGCATGTTGTGTCGATGTGACGTGGTCTGAGACAGTATTACACACACGTGCGCTGGGAATATAGTCATCATCCTTACTATTGGCTTAAACAGTTCGTGTCACGCACACAGAGAGAGACACGCTTTAGTCTGTCTGTACTGTACTTTAGTTGCCGAGAAAATGAGCGTGGAAATACCCACTTGATGAAAGAGGACGTTGTTTGTTACAGTTAACTGTGGTCTTTGATGTAATGTTACACGGTTACCACGAGTGTTTACTGTTTACTTCTTGCACGTTTGTTAGACTTCGCTGTGTGATATGTAGAGTTTAGCAAGAGCGTGGGTTATGACTAAGGCAATGCAACAGAGAATAGAGCGTGGGTTATGACTAAGGCAATACAACAGGGGATAGCAAGAGCGTTGGTTATGACTAAGGCAGAACAACAGAGGATAAAACATTCATAAACTACAGCTTTGGGGATGATTTTAAGCATTAAATGGCAGGAGAGGATCAGGAACGAGGAGGTCTGGGAAAGAGCAGGACAAGAGCCTATGAACCAAATCCTGTCTTGGAAGTGGAGGTGGATTGACCACATACTGAGTTTACGTTAACACCAGCATAACGAGACAGGGACTGGCATGGAATCCTCAGGGAAATAGAATTGGAAGCAAAAACATGGGAGTACTTGGAGAAGGGACAATTATGACAGTGCTCAGGGAGAAGGGAAGTACATGGAAGGAAGTGAGAATAATTCCAAGAACAGGGATGACTGGAGTGCCTTTATCTATGGCCTATGCTCCCAAGGGAGTGAAAGGGGATGATGATGTTGATGATTATGATGATGATGATTATGATGATGATGAGTTGGGTTGTATGACCTGCTATAGAAAGAATGTAGCAGGAGAGTAACAATGCGTGCTGTAACGTTGCTAGAAAGTAGCAAATCGGAGAACATAATTGGATCCATCAGCAGCAGGCCATCTTGCTCACAACCGAGAGGCCTACAGGAGTGCTGTTTGGGAGCAAAGTTCCACAAGGGACATGCAAATGAATGAATAAATGAGTGTAACATATTGCCTTGTAAGTTATGATTGTAATATTATTATACCCCTGTAAATTAGGATATTATTATTATAAGCATTTTAATATAGTTATTATTATTATTAAGTAGAAAGTAGGTAAGAAACTATGGAAAATATGAGAACCTGTGGGAGAGGAACACTCCCACGGTATTAGAAGTAATACGATAGGATTAAGTAGATAAACTAGAAATACTAGACATAATGAAGCTGAGGGAAAGGCAGATTAAAGAGATACACCCAGATTATAATAGTCCTGACACGACTAAACTGAATAGTTAGATCATCAATGTGGAGACAGACAGACGGATTCTGTGTAAACAGATATCCACTACAGGTATCGCAAACACCTGATACTGGATAAGAAGAGTTTACCCGCGCTAGAAAATTGAATAGACTGATTTGACTCAACAGACTTACTGACAGGTGAGGCATATTTGCTAATCTTAGGATGCAATTTGCACACATGAATAATCCAGCGGACCAATAAGATGACCAAAGGGAGTTGACCGACTTATCCCAAAGTCCAATCAGTATATAGTCAACCAGCTGACCAACAGTAGGATCTAGAGTTGTGTCCTGTTGGGCAACTGATTACGATATATCAGCTAGGCATGCAGTTGTAAAGAAGAAAGAAAAGAAGAGGAGAAAAGAAGAATAGAAGGATAGACAGATGAGCAACAATAGATAGACCAGATGGACAGGTAGAACAATAGATATTCAGGAGATAGAGAAGCAGTTTAGAACTAGAAGTAGTTTGGGACAGACAGAAGATGTGTTTCAAGTAAGAAAATGATTATTAGTACTGCGTGTGAAATGCAGATTTTATAATTTTGGAACTTTGTGTAAAATGCTTTCGGAGATGGCTTAGTTTGATATTTGTGGGTTTATTTTGGTGAACATTAAAAGGTGAACTATAATTTGATTCTGGAACGAACCATCTGAGTTGTGTAGTGACTTCGTGTGTTAAGATTTCAGTCTTTTGGTGAATTATATAGTATCACGAGTAGTAACATTCTGAAGTTGTGAAGTGAATAAAAAGAAGTAGTAAGGTGCACTCCGTAAATAAAAAGCGACAATAGAGAAAGACAATATCGTCAAGCCCACAACGTGTTAACAGTGTTGTATGAAAATGCATTAGTTGTCGCGGTCACAACGTGTTAACAATGCTGCATGAAAGTTCATTAGTTGCCCGGCCACAGCTTGTTAACAATGCTGTATGAAAATGCATTAGTTGTCGCGGTCACAACGTGTTAACAATGCTGCATGAAAGTTCATTAGTTGTCCGGCTACAGCTTGTTAACAGTGTTGTATGGAAGTGCCTTAGTTGTAGCGGTTACACCAAAATATTCGTCACGTAAAAGATACAGGCGACCAGCGACTCGTGCAAGAATCAAATCATTCAAGACGTAGAATTAAAAGACAGTATCAATTCGAACTTGATCAATCATTAATATATAAATCAGAACCAAACAGTATAGTAGCACGCGTGTGATAGTAAAGAGCGGTTACGTTTTCCGTCTTCTATTGTACGTAACCGTACTCCAGGAAAGCAGGATCGGCATCATGGTCGTCCACACTACCACACTTACTGTCAGCAGGCGGACTGGCAAAACGCCCGTCACCTGCCACAAGAAGCTTCAAGCAAGACGTCACCTTGGTTGTATGCATCCACATTCTTAATGAGCTGTCAGTCGCCTTAAGACAGCAAGATTCCCTGGCTGTAGAAGTTTATATTTTATGCCGTCTGTCACTCACGGCCCGCCTGGTCAAGGATATGCGTGGTCTTCACGAAAAAAAGAAATGTAAGGAAAATACCCCCCCCCCCCAAAAAAAAAAAAATGTCCGTTCTAGTTCAGGTCCGGAAAACGAGAAGTGTGGGGCTGTGGGGCGCTCTTCATCATTCCTGACCCGGGGGTCGCTAGCTGCGCTAGTCTGCTTGTGGTTTGTTTTATTATCGTGTACAGACCCGGTTACCAGCAACAACAGATGTGTACAGTCACTAACAAGGAGAGCAAAGAAAGAGAAAAAAAAAAAACGTATCTGGAGGCATAGTGTAGCAAGAACACTTGCCAGTCAGGTCCGACTTCCTGTTTAGCCCTCCTGCTTCTACCAGCGGCTCCCTCCCTCCTCCCCCCTCCCTCGCACTGGCCACCTACACGGCCTGTCTGGAATTAGGTTGTTTCGAATTTCAAGTTTTCTGACAAATTCTGGCGCCAGTGGAAAAAAAAAGAACAGAAAAAAGCGATTTTCCAGCAGTAGAAAATATAGTTCTAAGGTGTACATGTAATCTGTGGCAGGTTTTCCGGGCGGAAAGTCATTCTTCAGGGGAAGAATGCCGAGGCAAGAGCTTCCTTTACAGTCATAATTCAACTAATTTTCTTTCAAAATAAGTTAATTACTAGCCTGTAGAGGTTGGGGTTGTGGCCCTTGCGGGGCGTAGTCTGCGAGGCAGCCGTAACGCTAGGCTAGTGTGTCGGAGCTGCGCAGTACAGCGATAGTAGATCTAACACAGCCAATCGGCCTCTCCAGCGCAGGAGAGTCGCTGTTATCACGTTTTGCTAACACGGTCGTGAAATCAGGGCCTTAGACTAGGAAAAAGGGGGGGTTACACAACTTCTACGGCTATACGTGTGTTATCATGTCCTTAGAGTAGGTTATTTGTATTAAGCACAGCACTGAAGTGTCTATGTGTGCGTTCTTGCAGCTTTGGACAGGAGCGAAGGCAGCTTGTAGCCTTTTCTCGCAGTTTTAGTTTTGCTTTTTTTGTGTTTAAAAAAAGTTCGGAGATATTTAGTTACTGTTTATGTGTGTTCTCGGCGGTTGAGTTATGCTGTATTGCCCAGTCGCGGCTGTTATCAGTAACTCTCTTTTCGCGTAGCCGAAGTAACCATGAAGTTATTGTGGTCTCAACTTTACAGTCGGTTTAGTTCTGTGAGCTGTTTACTCTTGCCGTCGTTATATGGGCGAGAGGTATGCCGGTGTATTTCCCCAAATCTCGAGGGTTATAATGTTATCGTTTGTGTGTGTGTGTGCTGTAATCCGTTATACTCTCGCAGTCATGGTTATGTGCTCTCGAAGAGCTGTCGTACATACCCAGTGTTACTTCAGTGTATTCTCTTACCAGGGTTTCTCCCCCCCAGCGTCGTGCCATGTCCAGTGGAGCTGACATAGTTCATAGTAAGATAACAAATATTGTAGGATTAAACCTCGAAAAAATCGTAGACAAAGCACTTTAGTGAGACGTGAGAGAAAGAAAAATCACAAGAGAATTACCTGGGATTCGAACACGGACTCCGGTAGGACGAGCAGCCGTCTAGCCACGAGAGAACAGCGTACTATCGACTTAGCCAACTAGCACCCATGACATAGTTCATAGTTCACTGCTGAATGTCGTAAATAATTTTGTAGTGGAATATTAGGAGAAAGACCAGTAAAAAGATACTTTCGGTACACTGAGGGTGAAAAGGAAATGAGTTTGGGGTTGGGGGGGGGGGAGAGGGGAAAGGAAGGGAAGGTGGGTATGGAAAAGACTCTCGACCAGAAAAATTGTTGGGAACCTATGATTTAACCCACGGCTATCAGAAAAGATACGATGAATTATAGTTTGTGTTACGAGAAGTCTTATTTTGGTTTAAGAAAAATTTTTTGTTCAGGGTTTGATGAGGTATAATTTAGACCACGAAAAGTCTTAGTTTGATTTATAAGGAGTTTTTGTTCAGGATTTGATGAGGTATAGTTTAGACCATGAAAAGTCTTAGCGTAGTTTATAGTTCAGACTGTGATAAGTCATAATTCAGGCTGTGATAAGTCAGTTCATTCAGTGATACGTGATTTTTTTAGGGTTTGAGAAGTAAAAGTTCAAGCTGTGAGGTCTGATATGTACAGAATTGAAATGTATATCTTACATATACTTTTCTTACTATGAGTATCATACAAAATCGACCTTCATCCAGCTAACGGTCAGCGGTATTCATAAACAGCATAGGTTGGGAGCATTTGAACAGAAGTCATGCATTCTCACAGACATAATTAATCAAGTGTTCTCATACCTATGTGCCAAAGTTACAGGTTTTCCTAGATCTAGACTAGATGTACTTTCTCGCGACTATAGGGTTAATAGCTTATAGCAGATAGAGTTAACGTTTTCTGAATCGTGTTATAGGAATAAAGCTGCCTTGTTTTATAGACGAGTTTTCACAGTTAAAGAGCTAATAGTATATTATAGATATAGCGAGGTGTTTCTTCCAAGATGTAATGTATGAACTCCGGGTATTTTCCATATACTCATCAGTGAAGATCGAGTTTAATTCCTAAGTCTTGTTTTGACGCCCGGGATCACGTTTTTAATTTACAGAATTGTTTCTATCAGCTCGGAATACGAAAATAGGTTAAGATACTAGAGTTACCTTGTGCATAGACACAGCGGAGCCCCCGTATGTAAGCGTGACCAGTGATTATAGCCAAGTTAACGGATTGCCAGTTCCTAAGCAAGGATACGCAGACATTGACCTGTGTGTCTCCAAATCCGGCAGCTTGCTGTCTTGGTAAAGAAGTCAGCGAGGAACGGTTGGCTGAGCTAGCTAGACTTCTTGAACTCGGAGTGCGGCGGTTTTTGTTTTGTATTTTTTTTTTCAGTGAATGAATTCCCAGTGGAAGCTCTGACATTCATGTTTTTGGAAGCTTTCAGTTGTGGATTATTTATGCCTGAAGTTATTCAACTAAATGGAGAAAAAGCAAGGTGGGTCACTGCGTGTAGATATCCATTACTGTCGTTTCTCACTCGGTTGCTTTCTTTATCATTTAGATTTGTCTACGTTCTAGCCCGTTTGTTGTTAATTAATGGTTGGATTAGTTTAGTGCTTTCTTGTAGCCAGTGCCCTTCTTCTTCTTCTTCTTGGAACGAACTGCGAGCTGGTGTTCTTTGCGGCTTATACGGTGAAGATGTTGATGCACAGTATCGTTTTGGATTGGGTTTTTTTTTTCAGTCACTGAGTGGAGGTAAAAGAAAAAGCAGAGGAAGTGCAGTGCCTCTTTAGCAGACTCCACGCCCCATGGGGATTATGGCGATCCCTGTCCCGTGAGCCAGGCTAGGCTTCTTACTGCGGGTATCAGCGAAGAGGCGAGACAGGGTCTTGGTCAGATATGGTTCGCCAGCCCTGAAGCTAGCTTGTTAGCTGCGGGTCGTTAACTACCAAGCTGGGCAGAGAATTTGCTCCATAGTGCTTAGCGTTATATGTCCACAGATGTAATGCTCTACTACCCACAGATGTAATGCTCTGTGCACAGATGTAATGCTCCATCCACAGGTGTAATTCTCTGTGCACAGATGTAATGCTCCATCCACAGATGTAATACTCTGTCCACCGATGTAATGCTCTACTACCCACAGATGTAATGCTTTGTCCACAGATGTAATTCTCTTTGCACAGATATAATGCTCCATCCACAGATGTAATGCTCTACTACCCACAGATGTAATGCTCCATCCACAGATGTAATGGTCTGTCCACAGATGTAATGCTATCCATAGATGTGATGCTATATCCACAGATGTAATGCTCTGTCCATAGATGTAATGCTATATCTACATCTGTAATGCTCTGTCCACAGATATAATGCTATATCTACTTCTGTAATGCTCTGTCCATAGATGCAATGCTATATCTACATCTGTAATGCTCTGTCCACAGATGTAATGCTATATCTACATCTGTAATGCTCTGTCCACAGATGTAATGCTCTGTCCACAGATGTAATGCTATATCTACATCTGTAATGCTCTGTCCACAGATGTAATGCTATATCCACATATATTGTTTGTTCTAAGGCTTTTCAGTCACTAAATCTGTAGAGCTAACATCCTGAGCTTTGGTCCATCCTCGTTCTTTTTTAAGTATGGTCCTACTTGTATCTCCAGAACTGATTCCTGGATCAGTGTATTCATTTTGGAAAGGAACCGTTTTTTTTTTTTTTTCACTTTGCAGCTCACAACACATAACCGGAATGGGACAATAGTCTAGATCATTCAGTGCCATAGGCCAGATCCCAGAAATCACCACCGAGCACTGTCGACCTTACATTGCCTTGACTTTATGAATCACATTCGTATTAGTTTCTTAGCATGTACACTTTTGTGCATGTATGTGAATGTGATGTTTGTGCCACGTAAGGTTCCCTTAGGATTACTGTTCGTCCGGATAAGTTAAAAAAGAAAAAGGAACCGTTTCACCTCTAAAACTGCAGCAGATGGTTATCTCGGTTTGTCACTTCTTGTACCACTTGCCGGACTTAGAGCGGAACCGTCTGTTCAGCTTCGGTACGGGGAAAGAGGGGGTTGGAGGGGGTAGACCTGGAAAGAAGTAGTAAGGGGGCAGCAGAGCAAGGGCGGGGGGTATGTCTCCGCCTGTAGCATGTGTAAGGAGAACCACATAGAGACAGGTGTGTTAAACCCAGAGTCCAGGTAGTTGAAAATAACATTTAACATTTCTACAGTAGGCTCGTTAGCAGCGTTTCTTTCGTTTTCAAAGAAGAAAAAAAACTGGCAAAGTATGGGTTAAGTGATCCTCGAAGGACAAATTCGATGCGCCCTAACGAGCACCTAGAGGACATGGGCGAGAATATTGGATAGGACATTCACACACATTTGTATATATTTTTTTATTGGTTGTAAAGTTTATTCAAACAGGTTTTTTTATATAAGAAACACACACACACACACGGGGATCGTGGATTTTTCTTTTCTTTTTCGATGCACAACCTGGGGTTTCTTGTCTGATCTGTGGACACCAGGGACTTGATGTGGTAAGAGGGGTGGGGGTGTAGTGTTAAAGAGTAACATTTCGCTGCCGCAGTGAGTAACAATAGTACTCTAATACCATCACGTTTTATCAGTGCCCTGCCATTGTATTACAATAATACCATCACATTTTATCAGCGCCCCGTCGCTATTTTGCTCTAATACCATCACATTTTATCAGCGCCCCGTCGCTATTTTACTCTAATACCATCACATTTTATCAGTGCCTTGTCATTGTATTACTATAATACCATCACATTTTATCAACGCCCCGTCGCTATTTTACTCTAATACCATCACATTTTATCAGCGCCTCGTCGCTATTTTACTCTAATACTATCACATTTTATCAGCGCCCAGTCACTGTATTAGTCTAATACCATCACATTTTATCAGCGCCCAGTCACTGTATTAGTCTAATACCATCACGTTTTATCAGTGCCCTGTCATTGTATTACTATAATACCATCACATGTTATCAGCGCCTCGTCGCTATATTACTCTAATACCATCACATTTTATCAGCGCCCTGTCGCTATATTACCCTAATACCATCACATTTTATCAGCAACCCTTCGCTATATTACCCTAATACCATCACATTTTATCAGCGCCCCGTCGCTATAATACTCTAATACCATCACATTTTATCAGCACCCCGTCGCTATAATACTCTAATACCATCACATTTTATCAGCGCCCCGTCGCTATATTACTCTAATACCATCACATTTTATCAGCGTCCCGTCGCTATAATACTATAATACCATCACATTTTATCAGCGCCCCGTCGCTATAATACTCTAATACCATCACATTTTATCAGCGCCCCCGTCGCTATATTACTATAATACTATCACATTTCATCAGCGCCCCGTCGCTATATTACTCTAATACCATCACATTTTATCGCTATATTACTCTAATACCATCACATTTTATCAGCGCCCCGTCGTCAGATTCATCTCAAAGGCACTTGTAGTGCGGAGGAAAAAAAGGTCGTTAAGCGTCAGCAGAATCTCCGCCATGGACGTGATGCACGTCCTTCTCCAGGCAGCGGATGTTGTATGTGTGCGTTTGTATGTGTGTTTGTATGTGCGTGCCTGTGTGGAGCATGGTAGCCGGCTGGCTGGCTTCTGTAAGCCTTGTGTTGTGCAAGGACACCGCTGTGAGCTTAATTACTCACTTTTTAGGAATGTTCCGTGACGGGATTTTTCCAGTGGCCGTTTGTGTGAGATGCTCTCATTAAGATCGGCAGTCAGGATACACTGTTGTAGAAGCTGTAGGTCAGTCTCACATCAGAAGAGTTTCGTGGAAACAGGATCATGCGGAAGTACTCAACTCGTATGTGTTTGTGTGTGTGTGTGTGTGTGTGAGAGAGAGAGAGAGAGAGAGAGAGAGAGAACTTTATTTGTTAAAGAATTAAGAATTTAGGTATGCAGGCCAGTCTCGAAATCGTTTCTTCAAGAGAGAGAGAGAGAGAGAGAGAGGGAGAGGGAGAGGAAAGGGAGAGAGAGAGAGAGAGAGAGAGAGATTGGAGGTAGCGAGGGAAGGAGAGAGGGAGTAAGAGAGAATGAATGAATGAATGAATAATCTTTATTTTTCAAGGGTAAAGAGCTTAATATTGAAGAAGGCTGGCTAGTAAAGAGGATTAAAGAGAGAAAACTTAAATATTTTGGCCACATTAAACGTCATGATAATTTAGAGAAGACCGTATTGGAAGGATACATAATGGGAAAAAGAAAAAGAGGAAGACCGAAACGAAGATGGCTGCAAGACATCGTTGATGATCTGGAAATGGATGCAGCAGCAGGAGGCCATCTTGCTCACAACCGAGAGGCCTACAGGAGTGCTGTTTGGGAGGCAAAGTTCCGCAAGGGACATGCAAAGGAATGAATGAATGAAAGAATTGGGCACGCAGGCTCGTCTTACATTCTTCCCTTCAGAGAGGGAGAGAGAGGAAGAAAGAGAGAGAGAGAGAGAGAGAGAGAGTGAAGGAGGGAGGGAGAGAGAGTGAAATTTATATTTAAAGAGTGAAGAATTTTTCATGCAGACCAGTCTCGCGTTCTTTCTCCAAAAGAAAGAAACAAAGAAAGAAAGAAAGAAAGAAAGACGAGAGAGAGAGAGAGAGAGAGCTTTTCAAATGACGAAGTTGATGATAGTCTGCTATAGCAGCGCACATCTCCAACTCTTTCATGTAGGTAAAGTTGATTTATTTAATGCTTATTTTCTTTTCACGTTTAGTCACAAATCACGTTCAAGAATTTAGCTCCCCTGTTTGTACCGCTGGATAAGATAGAGAAGAATGTATGAGCATAACAGAGCATTTATTATACACTTTTTTGTGTGTGGCCGTGGTATGCTTTTAACTTGGCTACGCTCGCTGGAGATAAGAGCTGAAGGAAAAAAGCATAAATACAACGAACTTCTAGGAGTGTCTTGCTTGTGTTTATCAGAGAACACTGGAACGTTATCTAGAATGCATGTAGAAAACAGTGATCGGTCTGGGTTTGTGGGGGGACCCTGTTGAAACGTTGGTTCGTAACTGGAGCCGTTGGGGGTCCCAGTGTGAGAACCGTTGCGTTATGTATGCTGAGATGATCACCATTTTTACTCGACCTGTTTTGTGGTGTCACAAGTGTTGCGTTGTGTGTGTGTGTATGTGTGTGATTGTTGTGTTGATTAAGTGGTGACAAAATGCGTTGTGTTTTGTGAATGTTTTCTTGATTAAGTGATGACGTGATGTGTTGTATCTTTGTGAATGTTTTCTAGATTAAGTGACGAGACAGTGTGTTGTGTTTTTGTTGATGTCGCTTGTTCGTTCCAGTCAGATTCAGTATAATTACTTTATGTTTATTGGTGGTAGTAGCAGTGTTGTGTATCTGTTACGCTCTCTTTTTTTTTGTTTTGATATTACTGTTTTGTGACCTCCCTTCCTCGACGGAATCCTTAAACCGGCAATGCTGTGGGGGCGGTGAATGCCGGAAAATCGGTGCTCAGCATGTAGTGAGATTCTTAACTGCCACGATGCTTCCTTTATCAGCCTAAGCGTTTATAGAATTATTATATGTATATAAGTTCCAGTTCATAGCACCATTGGGTGTACATGATTTTCAAGTTCATAGCACCATTGGGTGTACATGATTTTCAAGTTCATAGCACCATTGTATGTACGTGATTTCCCAAGTTAATAGCACCATTGGGTGTACGTGATTTCCAGATGCTTCTGATTTGTTTTAGTTTGTTTGATTTCAGTCATGCTGTTTTTCATGTTTAATCTTGGAGGCGATACTTTACGAAAGTCAGAAAATATTTCTTACTCATCCTGCCATAAACCACCAGCAGTAACAGTGTGGTGTTTTCATTGTATATCTTAATATTTTAGTTAGCTCTCTGTTTTGTTTTTTTTTGTTGACAAGATATATCTTAATATTTTTCATTAGCTATGTTTTTTGACAAGATATATCTTAATATTTTTATTAGCTCTGTTTTTTGACTAAATATATCTTAATATTTTCCATTAGCTCTTTTTTGACAAGATATATCTTAATATTTTCATTAGCTCTGTTTTTTGACAAGATATATCTTAATATTTTCATTAGCTCTGTTTTTTTGACAAGATATATCTTAATATTTTTATTAGCTCTGTTTTTTGACAAAATATATCTTAATATTTTCCATTAGCTCTTTTTTGACAAGATATATCTTAATATTTTTATTAGCTCTGTTTTTTGACAAGATATATCTTAATATTTTCATTAGCTCTGTTTTTTGACAAGATATATCTTAATATTTTCATTAGCTCTGTTTTTTGACAAGATATATCTTAATATTTTCATTAGCTCTGTTTTTTGACAAGATATATCTTAATATTTTCATTAGCTCTGTTTTTTGACCTCTTCTGAGGTGTATCATTGTGGTTTGAAGGCACCATTAGCCTTGCCGGTTCAGACGAACTTCGGTTTTCTGGAAGCTTGGGTGCCCTATTCTTGGCGATATTACTGCTTATCCGTAGGTTTTCGGTTACAGCTTCCGGGTCGCTTCAGTTCTTGACCCGTCGTAAAGTTTTGTAGGCGTGTAGTAATCCTCTAGTGATGTTTTATAGATCATGTCTGAGGTTTTCCCCGCAGTGAAATTGATGTTACTGCCCTGCGGTGGTTGGCGGTTGTGACGGAGATAGGGCAGGTAGGAAAAAAAAAAACGAGCAGTGGTATCACTGTGTGGCCGGAGGTATATTGTCTCCTTTATTGCTTTCCCTGGATGTAAGCTGTGGATTTTTTTGGTGGTATTATACAGCGCGTGTGTGGTCTTGGAAGGCTTATAGCTGTAGGTGCCCTAGTGTGTTATCGGGAAGTCTGTGTGTGACCTGAACATTCTAAGTTTCATGTAGTTCAGAAATATCTATATGTAATGTCTTCTGGGTGTGTGATGTGATAAAGAGCTTTTTTGTTTGTCTTGTCTTGGGTGTGTGATGTGATAAAGAGCTTTTTTTTGTTTGTCTTGTCCTGTGTGTGTGATGTGATAAAGAGCTTTTTTTTTTGTTTGTCTTGGGTGTGTGATGTGATAAATAGCTTTTTTTTGTTTGTCTCATCCTGTGTGTATGATGTGATAAAGAGCTTTTTTGTTTGTCTTGCCTTGGGTGTGTGATGTGATAAAGAGCTTTTTTTGTTTGTCTCGTCCTGTGTGTGTGATGTGATAAAGAGCTTTTTTTGTTTGTCTCGTCCTGTGTGTGTGATGTGATAAAGAGCTTTTTTTGTTTGTCTTGTCTTGGGTGTGTGATGTGATAAAGAGCTTTTTTTTTGTTTGTCTCGTCCTGGGTATGTGATGTGATACGGTTTTCTCTGCCCATAATATCATAGTATGATGTGACCCAGAGTTTTTCAGCATTATCGTAGATGTGACCCAGAGTTTTTCAGCATTATCGTAGATGTGACCCAGAGTTTTTCATCATTATCGTAGATGTGACCCAGAGTTTTTCAGCATTATCGTAGATGTGACCCGGAGTTCACTATCCTTAACATCATAGTATGATTTTATTCAGATTTCTTTATCCTTAACATCATCGTATAATTTGACCCCGATTTTCTGACCTTAACGTGATCCAGAACTCTTGATCATTTACGTCTTAAGTGTGACATCAACACCCTCTCCACGGCACGTACCACAGTGTGAGGTGTAAGAGCAGATGTTCTAGTCCAGGGGTAATAAATTCCAGCACCGCGCCTTGTCAGGTCCAAACAGGATCCCAGCTGTCACATCGCCGTCAATGTACCACCCATTTGTCTTAATATGAGCACTTACACTGATTATGAGATTGAGCAGCCGTTTAACACTTGCATGTATTCTTCCAGGTCGGGCAGCGTACGGTGGCAGTATCTTAATATAAAATCTAACATTCGCCAAGTGACACGAGTGGATGAGGTTTTGTTAAATCTCAGGGTCAGATCTTGAGGGGTCTTAGAGGCGAGGGCCGAAAGATAGTTCTACGTGCTCAGTCTCATGCAGGTCTCATGACTGAAGAACGTTGGTGTGAGATCATGTGGCAGTTTTGTTTATAAAGCCGGAAAGGCAGCCTCTCTACTTAGCTGTTGTCCTTATCTTCCCAGTGCTTTTGCGCTTATACAGTCACGTACACATAGATATAAACTAGTAGGAAAAAAAAGGGGGGGGGAATACACATTTTGTGGCTTTATTATTATTTTTAAAAACAGTTTTCAGAATATATTCTTGCGACTATATCTCAACCCCCCCCCCCCCCCCCCCCGCGACTTTAATTTGGAAACCACTGATCAGTGTGGATTAACTGGCATTATTATAGAATTTGTTACTAGCGGCAGCCTTGCAGCCATATTGGAAATAAAACTATTCTGTTTCTTTTCTTGTCTGCCATTTGCCGATATCGTTTCCGCTGACAAAATCCGCCTTTTTTGTGTAATCTGTCCGGTTTTTTGTTTTTTTTACTGTCCCAGTTTCTGTCCATTAAATGATTTGTTCACGAGCGGTGTGTAAAACGTCGTAGGTTTGACGGAGCTCTTCAGAGGAGATACAGAAGAGAGTTTGAAGCGACTGCTGTAATCGGAGTATCCCACTGACTGGACGAGCAGTCAGCGGGTGTAGATAAACGGTGAGGCGTGTTGTTATACTTATGAGTAGTCTTCTTGTATGTGGGTGTAACTGACTCAGTAGATTTTCCTTTGCTAAACTTGTTTTCATACTGGAGAAAAATCTCTTCAGATAAATACCGAAGCCTTCCAAGTTCTTTCACCTCAAAATAGATGACATACATGTCCTTTTTCATGAGAGATATCTCAGAACAAGTGGTTGGCAAATGAAGATAATGGTTCTCTCTTTCTCTTCTTCTCCCCCCCCCCCATGATCTGCCCTGCCGAAACTAGAATACGTAACTGCAGCCAGTCTCTACAAACCGCATGCTTACGTTTCGCATGAAGGTTACATAGATCTACATTCCATAACAAAGATATTGGCCAAAGCCCTCGCAATTTTACAGAAGGGGAAAAAAATAAGAGGTCTGTCTGACCTGAAAGATAATTATTGAAGCCAGTGCGTGCCGTGGCATGAGGAAAGCAGACGGAGAAGAAGAAGAAGAAGAAGAAGTTGTAGTCCTTGATGCATGTTCGGGGTTTCCAGAGTTGTTTTATGGATGCAGAGCTTGGAAACATCCAGTGGGAAGTAAGATTGCTTAGAAAGAGAGAGCATGAATGCCTGTTGTTTGTCTGATTCATGTCAAGCTAATAAAACTTTGCACTTAACTCGGATATTTTCTCTTCGTTTTTGTTCCGTGTCTCTCTTTTCCTGCCCGATTCTTACTTTACTCCTGTCTCATTCCTGCATTCTCCAGCCTGTTATTATCTCCCTGTATGTTCTCTTGATATCTGTGCTTCCTTTAACCCCTCTAATACTTCTTACTTGTCTGCGGCAGTAAAAGTTGTCATAGAAGGCCGTGGGAAGATCCGAGGACAGTGAGAGAAAAGGAAACGGCGGCAGGAAGATCCAGGGACAGTGAGAGAAAAGGAAACATCAGTGGGAAGATCCGAGGACAGTGAGAGAAAAGGAAACAGCCGTGGGAAGATCCAGGGACAGTGAGAGAAAAGGAAACAGCCGTGGGAAGATCCAGGGACAGTGAAAGAAAAGGAAACAGCCGTGGGGGGGGGGGGTGGGGGAGACAAGAACATCAGAATTTGAAATAGGCGGAAAGTTTTTGATAACGATAACAGGCAAGGCGGGAAAAGTTTGCACAGAAAAGTTTGAAAACCGCTGTTCTTCAGCATGCGTTTCTTCATTTCCCTTTCTGTTTTTTTTTTTATTCCGCATACATTTCTGCCAGTATGTGTGATCTTACTTTCTCTGGCAAGTGTATATTTTCTTACTTTCTCAGGTCTCCACATATCTTCGCTTACTCTCAGCAGCCCGTGTTCTTTCCCACTTCGTACATTCTCCTATCAGTAAGCATATTCTCTCACTTTCTTCAACAAATACGCGTTCTCATGCTTATACTGTGTATATTTGTGTTATACTTGCTCCAGCTTATGCGCTGTCTCTTTCTTGATCCAGTAAGAGTGTGTATATTTTCTAGTGGTGTTCTGTAGCAAGTGTTGATTTTCCTACCTTCACAAGCTTTTTCCTGTTATGTGAGAAGAAGAAGAAATGCATGACCAATTGCATTTAAAAGAGAAGATGACATCCTGTGTACACATAACGGCGCCCCATGTACACAGAAACTGATAGCGCAGGGTTGTTATCTGGCGTGTATATCCAGAAATAGACCGGTGATATCGAGCAGGGGCCAGAGCAGTAGCCAGGCCTGCCTCTTGTCGAGGCTTGTTTGTTTCCGTGATGGCCACGAGATAACCAGATCTTAAGTGAACGCTGGGCTCAGTGTCGCAACCTGATACAATCAGATCTGGCTGGATAGGGAGCACGTGACCGCTCAGCTACTGCACGGCTGTTGGGTTGTTGCAGCCTGCGGACTCGCCTAGAACATTCTGCTGGTCGTGTACTGCTGCTGCGAGCTTATAGAGTCGTATTATCATCGTGTGCCTTCTTCAGGACGAAGGTTGGCGGTGTTGAATCTCCAGTTTCTTTACTCCTTCGCCTTGATGGTACACTCAGCCAGGCTGTGTCCTGTCTATTCTCTTATGTTATCTCTCCATCTACCTCTCGCTCTTTTTTCCTTCATCCTTTCCTTCTAGTATAATCTTCGGAGAATATACGTATACAACTTTTTTAAGACAGCTACTTTAATTCTAAATGTTGATATTGTCTTCTGAAGATTATTCGTGGGGTATGTTTGGCGGAAAGGCGGGCTGGAGCAGCTAATGGCATTAGGGAAGGGCGAAGGTAGAAGAGACGGGAGTAGGGAGGGAGAAAAGATGTTTGATTGTTTAGCATCCTGGTACGGGAATGCTCACTGACAAGTCTGTTGAGATGCACCAAGGATCGAGGGGTGTGGAAGGATATGATAACCCAACGCCTGTTGGCTGGGACCTAGAGAGTGAGAGAGAGACTGTTTAGTCTTTACCTACACTTATATCTTCTTATATCTTATATCCTTCCAGTGCCGTTAAACGTCACATAGGGCTTGCAAAGTAGTTCGCCAATTTTTCCCGTCTTCGGCGAGTCTTTCAACCTCATCAAAGGATTTTATGCCTGTTAACTTGGCCTCTCTTAACAATGTCCTCTTCAGATTTTCACGCGGTCTGCCTCTTTTTTTTTTCTGCCTCTTTACCTGCACTAGAGGCACCTAAACACGAATGCTCATGCTCTGGGGATCCAGAGTCATGTTGAAAAAAAGAAAAAAAAAGAGGGGGGGGGGCGGTATCAGCGTAGTCAGTCAAGATCAGTGGTTCTCAATCTGTGGATAAAAAATTGTCCGCGACTGAATTATGAATTTGGTATTAAGTACTATCTGTGAAATAAAACCGATTACAGGTTTATAGGCTTGAGATATTTTGAGGTGATCTGCAACTTAGTACATCCTTGGATGTAAACTGTTTGGGACGTACAGGTCAGTGAAGACTGCGGTATTATTTGTTGTACTTCATTCTCCACCAGCGCATTGTCAGTGTGGATATAATATATATGCGTGAAGACTTTCAGCTTTCAGTGTAATAGCAAGTGTTGAAGTGGAGGCAAGGGATGTGGCGAGCGAGGAGGTGGGGATCACAGTAAGTTACTGGGTTGAGAAGTATGCGACCTGAAAGAAAGATTTTTAAACCACTGGCTTGCGTAGTAAAAGAGGGGGGGGGGAAGGGGGAGGTGTCTGTACACAAGGAAACAGAGAGTTAAAAGTTATAAACTTGAAGATGAGAAGATTCAGGAGTTGAGTTTATCCCTTTCTGTGAGCACAAGTTTTCTCTGTATGGCCGTCTCCACAGGTGGACAAAACCTTGCGCAAAGATCCAAGTATTTATAACATGTCCGTGACATTGAATGATGTGAGAAAAGAAGTTAGAGATATTTATAAGTCCATGGCTATGAAGAGTCAGCGGTTCCAGACTGCGTAACTTTGAGTCATGAGTCGGGTGGGTTTTTTTCTTTTTCCTTCCCGAAACAGGACAAGAAACAAAGACAGTGTCACATGTCCATGAAACATTGTCTCAGCAGCGTCTCATTCTTACACGTAGCCTCCCTCCCCCCCCTCTCTCTCTCTCTCTGAACCTTTAGGTGTCCAAGGCACATGGGACTGACAAGGGTCTTCCACACCATAAACGCCTGTCCTTCGTCTTTTTTTTTTTTGTCCGCTCTTGCCTAAGTGAGCCCTCTATTACGCAGTATCCTCTCTGCTGTTGTTCTCCATGTCTCACTTAGTCTGCTCTTACTCCTTTTCCCCTGAGGTATCCATGTCAGTGCTGTTTATGGCAATGAGTGGCGAAGTGGTTAGTGCAGTGGTCTCTCATGGCGAAGGTGGGGGGTTCGAATCCGGCCGGAGGCGACCCAGTCACCCAGCTGTAGAAATGGGTACCCAACTTCTTCTGGAGTTGGGGAAGGAAAGGCGGCCAGGCGGGATACTGACCATATCACCCTCTAGTGTGCTGACAGGTCAAGGAAAATATGGGCACTAACACCATATCCCTATGTGCCTCTAAGGCATGACAGGGTTACCTTTACCTTTTTTTTTAGTTACCAGCCATCCGGGGTACATGCTCCAGCTGTCGCCAACGTCTTTCATCAGTAATGAAAGTCAGTGGCTTTATTTCTTAGTTACGTGGGTAGTCTTAATGCCATTAAAGGTCTTATCATCTTATCATCAACTGTCGTCCTACTTGATTGTTCCAGACATTTTAAATTCATTTATTCGTTCATTAGCATGTGCATCGCTGAACTTTACCTCCCTAAACTTGCTGAACTTTACCTCCCTAAACTTGCTGAACTTTACCCTCTTAAACTTGCTGAACTTTACCCCTCAACCCCTCCCCCCCCCCCTAAACATGCTGAACTTTACCTCCCTAAACTTGTTGAACTTTACCCCTCAACCCTCCCCCCCTCCCCAAACTTGCTGAACTTTACCTCCCTAAACTTGCTGAACTTTACCCCTCAACCCCTCCCCCCCTAAACTTGCTGAACTTTACCCCTCAACCCCTCCCCCCCTAAACTTGCTGAACTTTACACCTTACCCCCCCCTCCCCCAAACGTGCTGAACTTTACCCCCTCACCCCCCTCCAAACTTGCTGAACTTTACACCTCACCCCCCTCCCCCAAACTTGCTGAACTTTACCTCCCTACACTTGCTGAACTTTACACCTCAAACCCTCAAACACCCCCCCCCCCTAAACTTGCTGAACTTTACCCCCTCACCCCCCCCCCCCCCATAAACTTGCTGAACTTTACCTCCCTAACAGCTCTCTTGAAGGCCTCACGGTGGTGTCCTGATCTATATCATATTGAAGTCCAGGTCCTATTTTTTTAGCAGTTGGCAGATGTGTACAGATGGTTACCTGCCACATTGTGTTAGGGACAGCTTGCCAGTGAAATTGAACAGTGTTGGCTTTCAAGGCGGAGATTAATCATACATCCAAGTGTAGGAACTAGGAAACAAAGATTAATCATACATCTAAGTGTAGGAACTAGGAAACAAGTAGGAACAGGCTTGTTAATTAACCAGCACACATTTGTGACGTTTCGGCGTGAGCCTTAATCATACAAAAACATTCTCTATTTCTCTCTTTTTCTACGTCCTGTATAATTTTGTTTCTCATTGTTACATTGGCGATAGGTCATCAACAGTTTTTCTCATTGTTACATAGGCGTAAGTCATCAACAGTTTTTCTCATTGTTACATAGGCGTAAGTCATCAACAGTGTTTCTCATTGTTACATAGGCGTAAGTCATCAACAGTGTTTCTCATTGTTACATAGGCGATAAGTCATCAACAGTGTTTCTCATTGTTACATAGGCGATAAGTCATCAACAGTGTTACGCAAGCAGTCTGGTATGGAACATTGGCAGCATAAGTTGGGAATGTTGGTATAGTTGAAGAGAAAGTGCTTAGTTTGCGACGAAAGGAACAAGCTACAAGAGATTTGATGTTTTGAACAGGCGTAATTTTATGTCTGTGCAAATCAGGATTATTAGCAGACCGTATGTCATGTATATGTAGTGTCTCCACTGGATAGGATGACAGTTAAGAAGTTAAGTATGTCATGTACATATAATGTCACTACTGGATAGGGGGTGCAATAAAGAAGAGAAGTGAATGTGTCTGTAGGACAGTGCAGTTATCTAGGCCCCTGAATACCACTGACCAGAAGTTTAAAAATCATCATCATCATCATCATCAACATCATCTTCTTCGATGTGAAAGTATTTATACCATAATCATTGCACCCCAGAAAGCCATGGAACAAGGATCTGAGTATAGACCTACCTACTCCATAGTCTTATCTTATTTTATATCTTATATCCTCCCCGTGCTGTTAAACGTCACATAGGGCTCGCAAAGTAGTTCGCCAATTTTTCCTGTCTTCGGCGAGTCTTTCAACCTCATCAAAGGATTTTATGCCTGTTAATTTGGCCTCTCTTAACAATGTTCTCTTCAGAGTTTCACGCGGTCTGCCTCTTTTTCTTTGGCCTGTTGTGTTCCACTTGATAGCTTGTTTTGGGATTCTCTGATCATCTCTTCTCATCAAATGACCAACATATGTCCATCTCCTTTTCCTGATCACCCATGAGACTGGTTGTTGTTCCGTCATCTGTCTTATCTCTGCATTGTTCTTGAATTCATTCCACTTGATGCCAAATATTTTCCTTAGGCATTTGTTTTCAGAAGAGTCTAATTTCTTGTCTACTTCTTTAGTTGTTTTCCAGCTTTCACATGCATACATGAGAGTGGATATTACATTCGAATTGAATAGTCTTAACTTGGTTTTTGTGCTTTTGAAATCCATTTGTTCTCAGGATTCTTGAAGATTGATGCTGCTTTTGCAATTCTGATCCTAACTTCCTTTCTAGTGTCACCATCCTGATCTATGTAGCTGCCAAGGTATGCAAATTGATTGACTTCTTCAATATCTTCCCTTCTATGTGTATTTTTCCATTTTGATTGAGTGGAATTTTCATTATTTTTGTTTTGTCCTTGTTAATTTCAAGTCCTATTTTGCTAGCCAGTGAAGACAGGCTATCTGTTTTTTTCTTGCATGGAATTCACATTATCACTGATAAGAGTTATGTCATCAACAAAATCAAGATCTTCTAGTTGGGTCCCATGTACCCAGTCGATACCTGTGTTACCTGTGCAGCATTTTTTCATTATGAAGTCTATTGTAATCCCAAAAAGTAAAGGAGACAGTATACATCTGGAACCATTCACTCATCCCTTCTTCTGTCTTGACTGCACAAACATATCCATTGTATAAGTCCTTAATGATGTTGACAATTTTAGATGGTATTCCATATAGACTTACAATTCTCAATAATGAATCTCTGTGTATGCTATCAAATGCTTTTTTAAAATCTATGAAGTTCAGTATTAATGGTTTCTGCTTTTCAATATGTTCTTCAAGTATTATTCTTAGAGTAAAGATCTGGTCGAGATAGCTTCTCCCTTTTCGAAATCTTGCGTCTTCTCTCATTGCAGTATCCACTATATCTTTAAGTCTATTCAAAATGACCTTACAAAATACTTTTGACACAGTTGATATTAAGGTTACCCCTCTCCAGTTGTTACAGTCACTAAGGTTGCCTTTGTTTGGTATTTTAACAATGATTCCTTTTTTCCAATTAGAAGGAACCTTTTCTTTTTTCCAAATCTTGTTAAACATTCTCTGTAGTTGTCTCATGTTGTCAATATTGATAGCTTTTAGCATTTCGGCTGTTATTTCATCATCACCTGCAGCTTTGTTGTTAGCCATTAAATTCACTGCTGTTTCAATTTCATGCAGTTTAATTTAATCTAGTTTGGCATTTAGTTGTTGGGCTGGTACGTCAGTGTCAAGGTTTAACAATTCTTTTTGGTGTGGTCGATTGAGTATTTCTTGGAAGTGTTCAACCCATCTTTGCTTTTGGTCTTTATTTGATGTTAATAGGGTTCCATTTTTGCTAAGGATTGGTCTTTCTTTAGATGTAATAGTACCTGTTAGCCTCTTTTGTATGTTATGTAAAGTTTTGCTGTCTCCTGTTTTTGCTGCTTTTTCTGCCTCTTTCGCCATATTGTCAGTGTATTCTCTTTTATCCCTTCTAGCTGAACTTTTTACTTTCTTGTCTCTTTCTTTGTATGTTGCTTTCATCAGATCTTTTCCGAGATCTGTTTTTGCATTCAACATGTCTAATTTGACTGCTCGTCTTTCATGTATATACTTCCATGTTTTATCTGATATACATGCTTTTCTATTTGTTTTTTTTTCAGTCCAACGCTTGCTTTTGCTGCTGTGATTATGGCTGTGCTGTAAGAATTCCATAACTCATCTATACCTATCTCCTCAACTTCACTGGGTGTTTTGGAATGATTGGCAAGTTCCCGATTGAAATTAATGTTAGTATTTTCTTCTTGTAGGCTGTGGCTGTTTATGTGTACTGATTTCTTGTACTCCGTAGTACCTAAGAGAATCTATCACACACAGACACTGGCGACGGTAGCAGGGTGTAAAACCCCACGGTCTTCAATACCACAGTCAATCGATTCTGTCACTTTCACCTGGCCGGAAAGTTATTTAAAGCTCCCCGTAGAGCAGTAAAAAAAAAAAAAAACAGGTTGCAGGGTTACTTTAGTCTGGGCAGAGGGATGGGATTTGACTAACGTCTTGGGCCGTGAAAGTGGGACCCAGCGAGAGAAGTTCACTGTTCTGTGTTTCCTGGGGGTGGGGGTGTGATATAAAGAGATACTCTTTCCGTGCATCCTTCAACAAGCCCCAGTCATCTTAATCTTCTGATGCTAAGGTATTTCATCGTGGATGGAAACATAGCTGGATAAAGGCATATTGGAGCTGTTTGTATTGCTGTGATATATGAGTAAAGGATTCTTCTATGAAACAGAGCGGACGCTGTAGGAAAACGACCCAGTGAATGCAGTACAAAAGCAGTTGTATTGAATTACATTTGTGAAGATACGAGTAAGCGTTGTGTAAAATTTAGAGAATGCAATAGAAAGATAAAAAAGATAAGAATGAATGGACGAAAGCATAGTCTTTGCTAACATGGAAGGTTAGAAGCATGTATAGGGTTGTTAGTGAGTTACTTTAGAAAAATGTGCGGTAGAGGAGAATACTTTGAAATATGTGCCGATGCAGCCTTTAGAAAGTAGAATAACATGAAATTACGCGTGTACACGCGGGGGTATTTACTGCCTCTGGTTTATTGCGCGTTTAGAAATACCCGAATGTAGGTCATCTTAAAGAAAAGGTCGTGGAGTGCTGTTGTGTACATGAAACACCTGGATCCGGGCTTACAGACCAGGCCTGTGTTTATATTTAGTTGCGCTGTTTTGTAAATGGCATAAACAAGTCCTCTCCCTCTCTCTCTCTCTCTTCCCGCGACTCTCTATCTCGGCAGATACACACTTTCGGGGGATAGAGCACATCTGCCTGTTGCACACCGGGGTCACGTGACGCGTGAGATAACAGGCGCGTGCGGAGAATGGGGTTGGGGGGTGGGGTGTGGGGGGTGTAAATCCTTAGTAAATAAAAAAAATGGATTTGAAAAGAGAAGAAGGTTTAAGGACAAAAGAATGAGCCATTTGGAGGGTGACTAGGCACGTTTGGGAAACGGTCAAAGATTTGAAAAGAAAAGGAAAAACTGTTGTGAATTAGTTGTGTACTTTTCGACGCGGCCGGCGCAAACCGAGTTATACAGATCATTGTAGGGAACACATAATCAGCGTTATACGTTATCATTGTTTGTCAGCTTGGAAACGCGGTCTCAAAATATTGTGACAGGTACAGGGAAACGAAAGGAAAAGTGTCGAAGACGTTTGTAAAGGAATGTCGGTGCAGTAGAAATGTGCCGTTAAATTTCTTGTTTGTAGCGGACGAAAACGAAGGACGGGAAAGGAGACAGAAGAAAAGAAAGAGAGCAGAAGGAAGTTGGATGAAAAAAAAGAGAGAGGAGGGAAGAAGAAAGAGAAGCATAGGGAATGAATTTTGAGTAATCTTTGTGTTTAAAGGGTAAAGAATTGAGCACGCAGGCCCGTTTGACATTCTGCCCCCGTGAGAGAAGAAAAGAGAATGAAGGAGGGAGATAGAGAAGGAAGTAAATAGAGGCGGAAGGAATAAAAGATAGAGAAAGATGGAAATAGAGAGATAAGGCAGGAATTGCAGAAAGAAGGCAAGAGAGGAGAGAGAGAGAAGAAAGAAAAGAGAGGAGGGGAGAGTGTGAGAGGAACAGAAGGAAAGAGGGAGAGGGAATAAAAGAGAGAAGAAATAAGAGAAAGGAGAGAGAGAGATGGAAGAAAAGCGAAGAGAGATAAAGAGAGACAGTAAGTATGAGATTTTAGGAGGGAAAGAGAGTGAAGACGAAAGAAAAGAGAAGCAAGAAAAGAGAGAAGAAAGAAGAAAAGAAGAGAGAGGAGGAAAGAAGAAGAGCAGAGCGAGAGGAAAGAGAGAGCAAGGGAAGACGGAAAAAGAAAACTGAGTAAGGAAAGAAAGAAGAACTTGGAAGAGCGAAAGAGAGATAAGAAAATGAAAGAGAGAAGAGAAAGAATGCAGGAAGGAAAGAGCAGAGCAAGAAGAAAAAAAAAACGGAAAAACCACAGAGAGAGAGATGAAAGAAAGTAATTGTCGGCGTACATAATTAATGAAGACCAGCCCTGCTGTAAGAGGAATATTATTTATAGCAAGGTCGTATACGACAACTGTTTGTCAAGGACAGCCTAGAGGAGGGAGTAACCAGTTACAGAGAACAGGGCATGGGAGCTAAAGCATGGACTTGTTTTGTTTGTTGATAGTAATTCTTCTGATCGTCCGTGTCCTTGTTGGCAGCCATCAGATACGCTTTGTTTAAGAACGCTGTAGGTAGACGCTCGTTACGGCAAGGCGCTATGTAATGCTGGCTTTGGCAACGGACACATGTTGTTGAGCTTGTCAGGGAAGTATCTGCCATTTCCCGCTAGTACAGGCGACAGAAAACTGCTGCAGGGATGAGCCTTGTGCTAGTTAATTTAATAGGACAAGCTCAGCTGTCGTTGCGAGTTTTACTGCGCTATCGTCGTGTGCCCCGACGTCATATGGAAAATGTCTAACTGAGGTAAAGAGCAGAATAGCGCAAGCCACAATGTTTCAGAACACAAAAAGCATTCTTTGGGATAAATCACTGTTATTCGGAGTGAGGAAAAGACTGCTCCAGGGATTGAGTCAGTGTTATTTTACGGATGTGATTCATGGTCAGTCACTAATGAAGTACAACTGGTCAGTCACTAATGAAGTACAACTGGTCAGTCACTAATGAAGCACAACTGGTCAGTCACTAATGAAGTACAACTGGTCAGTCACTAATGAAGTACAACTGGTCAGTCACTAATGAAGTACAACTGGTCAGTCACTAATGAAGTACGACAACGCCAACTGGAAGCCACTGAAATGTGGTTCTTTAGAAGAATGCTAAGAATAACACCAACAGCAAATACATTAAACGAGGAGGTTTCGAGAGAAGTCGGAAGAAGACAATCCAGATTCATAGGATAGGTTCTGCGGCGAGGCAAGCTAGAATACTTTGTGACAAGAGGAGGTATAGAAGGCAGAAGAGAACGAGGAAGACACAGAGAGAGAGAGAGAGAGAGAGAGAGAGAGAGAGAGAGAGAGAATGCTGGATGGACTAGCTAGATGGCGCGGACAGAGAATGCCAGCACAGCTTATAATCAGCATTCGAAGCAGGGAGTTGTGGAAAAGCATGATCCCCAACGCTAGTCGGCAGGGCAATAGATCATCATGTTGGATATGGCCAGTAAAGACTACGTCATTCGCCAACAAGACATTGCCACTATTTGAAAAAAAAAAAAGGAGATTTACTGTGTGTTTCTTTGAGGCGTGTTCTGAGATAGTTCAGAAGAACAGCAACTGCACTTTGGGTTACTTTCCCGTAAGGAAAACAGTGGGAAAATTTGAGTGTAAATCTTTTGGAAGCGGAGCAAATGGCGGCTTCGTTTGCGTGAACACGTTGTTGTAGCGAGTGCGTAGCGGGCGAAGATCCGGTGGTATATGATAGAAATATCCGGTTGGTGCTCGCGGCTGGGGCTTCTTTCTCGTTATATTTGTGTGCGTGTTGTCTCCCTTTTGTGCTGGAGCTGGTATTCAGAGCTCTTTGTTTGCGTTTGTTCTTGGTTTGTTCATGTTCTTGGTTTGCGAGTGTTCTTGACTCGTACCTCTCGCCCAAACCTGTCTTGGTTTGTCTTCCGTCGGTGGTTCACTTTTCTTGGCTATAAGAGGGTCGCATGTGATAGCACGTTGTCCTGTTACGGGGAGTAGGGACGGGGAGGGAGCGAGAAATCTTGAGTTTCTGACTGAAAGATGGAGATGACTTTAATATAGAGAAATGTAATCGTTTGGGGGGTGGGGGTGGAGGGAGAGGAAGACCTGACTTTTGGAAGAAAAAAGAGAATAACCGTTTTTTTTTTTTTGAAAGGGGGGGGGGGGGGGGGGGAAGGAACCTGACTTTCTAAAGAAAAAAGAGAATAATTTTTTTTGAAAGGGGGGGAGGGGGAGGGAGGTCGGGGAGACCTGACTTTCTGAAGAAAAAAGAGAATAACCGTTTTTTTTTTTTTGAAAGGGGGGGGGGGGAGGAACCTGACTTTCTAAAGAAAAAAGAGAATAATTTTTTTTGAAAGGGGGGGGGGGGAGGGGGAGGGAGGTCGGGGAGACCTGACTTTCTGAAGAAAAAAGAGAATAAACTTTTTATTTGGGGTGGGGGTGGGGGAGACCTGACTTTCTGAGGAAAAAGAGAATGTTTTCAGGGAGGGGAGATAGGGAGGGAGGTAGAAGAGACTTTCGGAAAGAACTTGTACTTATACGAACTCCCTGTAACTGCGAGCTGGTGTTCTTTGCAGGCGATGCTGTAGAAGTGTTGAGGTACAGCATCGTATCGGCGTGGGAGCGGGTTATGGCAGCTACTTTTTCAGTCCCGGAGTATAGCTAAAAAGCAGAGGGTGAGCAATGCTTCTTTGGCAGACTCCACCACTATGCGGACTATGGCGATCCCTGCCCCGTTAGCCAGGCTAGGCCTGTTACTCGGGGTACAACGGAGAGGTGGGGCAGGAAGTTTATGGTTCGCTAACCCTGACGCTGGCATATCGGCTGTGGGTCGCTGATTGCCTCATCAGACAGACTCCTCACCCCTACTTTCGGAAGAAAAAAAGAGTAAACCTTGAGGGAGTGTGGGGGGGGGGGGGGAATGAAAAATCTGGGGGGGGGAATAATTTTTATAAAAAAAGAGAGGGGGGAGGGGAGAAACTGGTCTTCCAGGGATTTAAAAAAAACACTAAAAAACGTTGTAAATCTTTTTGAAACAAAAGAAGAAAGAACAGCCATTCTGAAATAAAGAAGGAAAAAAAAAGAGTATTTGGAATTAGAAAAACATGTCAGAGCTCTTTTCTCTGTATAGTTTATAAAATATCCAACCAGATCTCTGTGTTAAGTTTCTGGCGCTGTCCTTGAACTACTTGCGAACGGGCTGTAGGCCGGAAGGTTGCGTTACAGGCGTAATTGTGTGTGCTTTATTATTATTTGCTACATGGTAAATTAATAATAAAATATTACATAAATATTTAGTACACTGTAGGCCTTTTGAAAAGTTATTTACGTTTATGTCAGTAAATATTACTCCTGGGCCGCATTTTCTTATCAGTAGGAGTGAACGTTCTCCGGCGGCCACGTATTTGTCATTTTTGTGGTTTGATTCTTTCTTCCCGTTCAGTAAACGCATCATTAAAACTCATCTTAAATCAGCGGCGTGTCATCTATATCATCCCCATCACTGCTTTTTTTTCCACGGGTCGTCTAATCGAGTGTATCATTGGCTGGCCAAGGGTGTAGCAGTCCATTACTGCTGTATGGGTCACTTTATGGCAAGGGGGAATCATTGTTATTTCGGGATCCCTCAAGGATGCAGATGCAAGTCTGCACAGTGAAGAAGAGCATTTCTACAACGCTTAAATGGAAGGAAATGTTGGAAAGACCAGAGAAGCTCGATGCGACTTCGATATTCCCCAAGTTTTGGTTCTATAGAAGCGATGCAAAGGCAGTGCTCCTGTAAAATAAACCGGGTTAGTTTGCCGCTGGGCTCTGGTCACAGGACTTTTGTCAGACTTTTCTTCTTCGTCGTCATCTTCGCTGCCCCCTGATGCGGTGTTCCGCCATCTCGTCCAGGTCGTTCTGGCTGGATTTGACTTCCGTCTGAGCCTAAACTTCTTCCGCATATTCTTGCTCCGTGTCCTCCCAGCCGTCTCCACGGATTCCTCGCACGAGGCGAACTGTCTTTTCCTCAAAGCTTACTCCACAGATTCTTCGTCCGGGGCGAACTGTCTTTTCCTCAAAGCTTACTCCACAGATTCTTCGTCCGGGGCGAACTGTCTTTTCCTCAAAGCTTACTCCACAGATTATTCGTCCGGGGCGAACTGTCTTTTCCTCAAAGCTTACTCCACAGATTCTTCGTCCGGGGCGAACTGTCTTTTCCTCAAAGCTTACTCCACAGATTCTTCGTCCGGGGCGAACTGTCTTTTCCTCAAAGCTTACTCCACAGATTCTTCGTCCGGGGCGAACTGTCTTTTCCTCAAAGCTTACTCCACAGATTCTTCGTCCGGGGCGAACTGTCTTTTCCTCAAAGCTTACTTCACAGATTCTTCGTCCGGGGCGAACTGTCTTTTCCTCAAAGCTTACTTCACAGATTCTTCGTCCGGGGCGAACTGTCTTTTCCTCAAAGCTTACTTCACAGATTCTTCGTCCGGGGCGAACTGTCTTTTCCTCAAAGCTTACTCCACAGATTCTTCGTCCGGGGCGAACTGTCTTTTCCTCAAAGCTTACTTCACAGATTCTTCGTCCGGGGCGAACTGTCTTTTCCTCAAAGCTTACTCCACAGATTCTTCGTCCGGGGCGAACTGTCTTTTCCTCAAAGCTTACTCCACAGATTCTTCGTCCGGGGCGAACTGTCTTTTCCTCAAAGCTTACTTCACAGATTCTTCGTCCGGGGCGAACTGTCTTTTCCTCAAAGCTTACTCCACAGATTCTTCGTCCGGGGCGAACTGTCTTTTCCTCAAAGCTTACTTCACAGATTCTTCGCCTGGGGCGAATTGTCTTTTCCTCGAAGCTTACTTCACGGATTCTTCGGGCGAAACGAACTGTGTTTTACACTTGTTTCTTTTTTCTTTTTATCATGTTTTTATTCTGCCACGTTCTCCACGGCACTTTACAGCTATCCTGGATGTTTATAGGCAGCGCAAGAGCTCGTAGCTTATCAGGCACAAGTATTTTATCACTGGGGCACTTCACAGTTTTCTTGCCATTATAAACGTTAACGAACTCGCTTGCAGGTCGTTTGGCTGTCATTTTTAATAGCAAAATAAATCACAGAATGCACAGAAATTGTGTGTATCTGTATGTTTGTGTGTGTGGTTTGGCGTAACGTGCTTCAAAGAAGAACACTGATTTCAACTAGGAATTTTGAAGACAAAAGAATGAGGCTGTTTGACTTGGGGTATCTCACATAGAGGAGCAGCGTCATACGTCTGAAAATTTCCTCACTTGTCCACGGGTAGACGAAGCCATATCGCGAAAGACGGTTTCTATGTTATATTTATGCCTTTTCAAATCGTGAACGCACAGTACCATTGATAAAACTGCTAGGGGCAGTATTATCTCTCAGAAGGTATTAGTTACGATTCGCAAATTAACCTCAATGTAACTCTTGTAGAAGACTCTAGAGTAGTACAGATATATTGTGCCATCACTTTCTAGACGAATGTGTGTGGAGGTTCGTCTGTCATTTTGGAAATGCGACATCGGCAGATAAGATCAAGATGCGTGGAAGCATGCACGAGAGAAGAACAGCTCGGAGTTTTTCTTTTATTAGATAGTGAAGCCAGAACCTGCAGATGTTCTCCACGGAAAGAAGAGGCAGTGTGGGGACACGTGTGTGGCACTTCAACAACTATATGAAGGGAACAGTAAGTTAAAAAAAAATATGGTGGCTGCCTCAGACTGCGAATAGGTCTGACGTTTACGCTGAAATGGAATTAATGATACAGGAGAATCGGTGGGTAACGGTCGACGAGATGGCTGGAGAATTGAAGATGAATTAATTCCACTACATCATTCACGAAGTACTGCAGTACCAAAATAGTCTTCATCACTACACCCCCACTCTCCCCCCCCCCATCTTTTTTTTTCTCTCCCTTGTTCTTCTCCGCCCTCTCCTGTTTTGAAAGAATCTCGTGAGGATGTTTTTGAAACTCATTTCACGACATTTTGAAGCTGAAGAACATGGCTTCCTGCATACTGTAGTCACTGGAAACGAATGCTAGGTACACTGCTTGCAATCAAAGACAAAGCAGGCCTTCAAGGCGTGGCAGCATTCTTCCTCTCTGAAATCAGAGAAGTTCTGTAGAACGTGGCGTTCACGGTGTTCTGGGATAGTAAGATCCAATATAAGAACATTGCATGTTTAGAGGAACCACTTTCAACAGGGAAGCATACTGTAATTTGCATTAGAGCCACTTGAAACCTGCAGTCAGACCAGAACGTCGCGTTTTGCCCAGTTCTGGTTTGTTGTTATGATAACGCCCGGCCACACACAAAGCACACGCAACAGCTTAACAAATTAGGATTCTGCGTTCGGAGTATCCTTGTCAAAAAGATAAGAGAGAGACAATGTACTTTCGTAGGACATGCAATGAGAAGAGGGGGCGTTGAAAATATTATAACAACAGGAAAAATAGAAGGAAGAAGATCAAGAGGAAGACCAAGAGAAATGATACTGAACAGTCTGACTGGATGGTGTGAGAGGAGATCACCAACTGAGCTGATGGCCTGCATGAGGGATCGCGTACTCTGGAGAAGCATAATAGCCAACGCCAGTCGGCACGGCACATGGTGATGATGATGATGTATTATACGCATTGTCTGTATATACAGAATACATGTGTTACTCGCATTGTCCGAATATACAGAATAGATGCATAAACTACAGAATTTGTAGCCCATCTGTTTCATATACTGTATTCAGACACTGTATATTAGCAACTGGAAAACAACTAAAGAAATAGACAAGAAATTAGATTCTTTTTAGAACAAATGCATAAGGAAAATACTCGATATAAAGTTGAACGAATTTAAGAGCAATGCAGAGATGAGACAGGTGAGCTAACATCAACCTGTCTCATGGGTGATCAGAAAAAGAAGATGGACATACGTCGGTCACGTGACGAGAAGAAACGGTTAGAGAATCCTAAAACAAGCTGTTAAGTGGAGCACAACAGGCAGAAGAAAAAGAGGTCGACAACGTGAAACTCTAAAGAGGACATTGTTAAGAGAGGCCATTTTAGTGAGCATAACATCCCTTGATGAGGTTGAAAAGCTCGCCGAAAACAGGAAAAACTAGCAAACTACCACGCGAACCCTGTATGACGTTTAAGGGCACGGGAAGGATGTAAGATGTAGATGTTAGCAATAGAAATCTACATTTGTCTTTTTCTTTTTCATTGTTCCTTCTTTCTGTATGAATGTGTACAGTTTGTGGGTGTGAGCTGTTCATATCTAGTTAGATCTTGTTCTTTTGTATCGCTTCTGTTTGATGAAGTCCAAATCTGAAATATTACTTGTTTGCACAGTTACTGTAAGTTAAAGTAAATAACGGGACCTTACCGTATTTTCAGGATTTGTCCAGGGAATCGGGTTACTGCAGTTAGATCGCCTAAATGTCCCGTATTTTAAAACACGTCTTCCATATTGTTGCCCCGTATTCTCCTCTTTGACCGGCGCATGTTCGAATATGAAGAGTATTTCAGTGTTGGTGTGAGTAGGTGAGAGGATAAGAGGTACATTCTGTGCTAAACTGTCTCCGTTACAATTTTCTCTTCATTTCTTGGGTATGTGGACTTTTTGACTTGTTATTCTGTATAGTAAGTTTTTTTTCTTTTCTTGTTTTTTCCCTTATAAACTTATAACACAAGTCACTTACAAATAGTTTATTGTGAAATATGTACTCTACATTGCCATTACTTTTTTGTGTTTTGTAGTTCATCAAATAATAATAATAATAATAATAATAATAGAAGTATCTGTAGTAATGATAATAATGGTAGTAATTATAAAGGTAGTAACAACAATAATAATAATGGCAGTGTTGAAAAGGAACAGTGATTCCCAAAGTAGGTTCCAGACTTCACCCCCGGCCAATTTTCATCCCCCCCCCCCCCCCCAGCTCCCCTCCACCGATTAATACCAGGGTCGATGGAAAGATGCAGGCGGTTAAGACGGATGGGGGAGGGGGAAGGGGTTGTGAGGGGAAAAAAAGGAATCAGGGAAGGGCATCAGAACGAAATGAGTTTTTAGGTAGGTTTTTGGGGGGTGCTTGGGACGTGACCTTGGGAGACGAAGGGATGACAACCCGGATACTTTTGGAAACCTCTGATTTGGAAACCAGTTCGAAGTGTGCTGTTGTGTCGAGCGTCATTTGGGTAGTCAGTCATACTGAGTGTGTTTTAACCTGTGAAATCTCCACTGTTCTGTGATAGTAGTATATTCCGGGTATTCAGTCATGTATCTAAAGTAGCCAGATATTTATGCCGGGTATTCAGTCATGTATCTAAGGTAGCCAGACATTTATTCCGGGTATTCAGTCATGTATCTAAGGTAGCCAGACATTTATTCCGGGTATTTAGTCATGTATCTAAGGTAGCCAGACATTTATTCCGGGTATTCAGTCATGTATCTAAGGTAGCCAGACATTTATTCCGGGTATTCAGTCATGTATCTAAGGTAGCAAGACATTTATTCCGGGTATTCAGTCATGTATCTAAGGTAGCCAGACATATATTCCGGGTATCCGGTCATATATATAGTCGGTCACATATTCCTGGTAGTCAGTCATGTATCGAAGGTAGCGAGATGTATTGTTTCCAGCAATCAATCAATCAATCGTATATTTATAGTGGTCAGTTGAATAGTGAGTTATATATTCTGGGTAAATCAGACATGTTTATAAGGTAATCAGTCTTGACCCAGTGGAAAATCATTCAGGGCAGAAGCTGTTAGATACCGTTCTTTCCTTTGTTTTTTTCTTGTCCCGTGTGTTTCCTTTGTATTACCCGCAGCTTAGTGCTGTCCCCACAGCTTTTTGGCCATCCAGCTAATTTGGTAGGGTAGTTTGCAACGAAAGCTGATGAAGAAAGGAACCTAAGTAAATCCATAAGAAAATGAATTTCGTCATTCATTGCACATGTAATGAGAATAAGAGGGATTGGAAACATCACAACAGCAGGGAAGATACATGGAAAGAGAAGCAGGGGGAGATCAAGAGGGGAAAAAAAAGACAGTCACGGGCAGTCTAACGTGATGATACAATAAAAAGCCGCCAGCTGAGCTTATAGACAGTGTAACGGAGAGAAAGATGTGTGGAGAAACATGATCACCAATGGCTGCCGACACCCTACCCGATGACGGTGAGCTCGCCACAGATCTTGTTTCTGTCAGGGCACGTGTGCTGGAGGTAATCAGCTCTACAGCGTGATGTGTTGGATAAACACGCAGATGATGCATTCATCGACTCCTTTTCATGGATATTATGTCCCAGCGTGGGCTTTGAGTTTTGTACTTGTCATATTTCGTCTACGAAGAGGTACACGCCCACTTTTAATTGATCAAATGGAAATGAACGGCATATCCATTACTAAGCTTGCTTACATTGTAGCTATGGATTTGTGTATGCTTTGACAAGTATTTAATATATATATATATATATATATATATATATATATATATATACGTCACAAGGGGCTCGCATGGTAGTTCGCCAAGTTTTCCTGTTTCCGGCGAGATTTTCAACCTCATCAAGGGATTTTATGCCTGCTAATTTGGCCTCTCTTAACAGTGTCCTCTTTAGAGTTTCACGTGGTCGACCTATTTTTCTTCGGCCTGTTTGTGTTCCACTTGATAGCTTTTTTTGGGATTTACTGATTGTGTTTTCTCATCACGTGACCGACATACGTCCATCTCCTTTTTCTGATCACCCATGAGACTCATCTGCCTTATCTCTGCAGGTCAATGCTGCTTTTGCAAGCCTAATTCTAACTTCCTTTCTGATGTCACCATCCTGGTCCATGTAGCTGCAGAGGTATTCTGGTTGGTTTACTTCTTCAATAGGTGTTTTTTTCTCCTTATATTTTTTCATTCTTGGTTAATGGTAAGTTTCATTATTTTTGTTATTTCTTTGTTAATTTCAAGTCCTGTAGTGCTAGCCAGTGAAAACGGGGTATGTATTTTTTTTTCTTGCGTGGAATTTACATTATCACTGATAAGAGTTATGCCATCTGGAAAATCAAGATCTTCTAGTTGGGTCCCATGTGTCCAGTCAGTATGTTTTATCTGTGCAACATTTTTTCGTTTTGAAGTCTGCGGTAATCTTCCCCCCCCCCCCCCCCCCCAAAAAAAAGAAAAAAAAAAGGCAAGGGAAATAGTATACATCCTTGTTTCACCCCTGTTTCAATCTAGAACCATTCGTTCATTCATTTTTCTATGTTGACTGCACAAACATATCCGCTGTAGAGATCCTTAATGATTTGACATTTTTAGGTGGTATTTCATATATTCTTAAAATTCTCCACATTGAATCTATGTGTGCTATCAAATGCATTTCTAAAGCCTATGAATTTTAGTATTAATGGTTTCTGCTTTTCTATATGTTCTTCAAGTATTATTCTTAGAGTAAAGATTTGGTCGAGATAGCTTCTCCCTTTTGGACATCCTGCTTGTTCTTCTCCCATTGCAGTATCCACTATATCTTTAAGTATATTCAGAATGACTTTGCAAAATACTTTTGACACAGCTGATAGTAAGTTTACTTCCCTCTAAGGTTGCTCCCTCCCCCCTTTTTTGGTTACATTTTAACGATTTTTTTTTTTCCATTTAGAAGGAACCTTTTCTTCTTTCCAAACTTTATTAAACATTCTCTGTAGCAGGCTCATGTTGTCACTGTTAATAGCTTTTGACATTTCAGCTGTTATTTCATCTTCACCTGCAGTTCTGTTGTTAGCCTTTAGGTTCACTGGTGTTTCAGTTTCGTTCAGCGTAATTTGATCTAGGTTGACATTTAGTTGTGGGACTGGTTAGTCGGTTTCAAGGCCTGTCATTTCTTTTGGGTGTGGTCGATTAAGTGTTTTTTTTAGAAGTGTTAGACCTATCTTTGTTGTTGGTCTTTACTTGATATTAATAGGGTGCCAGTTTTGCTAAAGATTGGTCTTTCTTTGGATGTAATAGTACCCGTTAGCCTCTTTTATATATTGTACAGAGTTTTGCTGTCTCCTGTTTTTGCTGCTTTCTCTGCTTCTTTCACTATATAGTCTATGTATTCTCTCTTATCTCTTCTAGCTGAGCTTTTTATTTTATTGTCTAGTTCTTTGTATGTTGCTTTTATCAAATCTTTTCCAAGACACGTCTTTTTGTTCAACACGGCTAATTTGGCTGCTTGTCTTTTATGTATGTATTTCCATGTATTTTCCGATATCCATGCTTTTCTATATATGTATATCTTTTTTTTTTTGCAGTCCAGCGCTTGCTTTTGCTGCTGTGATTCTGTATGTGCTGTAAGAGTTCCATAATTCATCTATATCTGTCTCCTCCACCTCACTGAGTGCTGCGAAATGATTGGTAAGTTCCAGACTGAAATTCCTGTTAGTATTTTCTTCCTGTAACCTGCGCCTGTTTATCTTTCTGAGTATTGATTTCTTGTGTTGGCTTTTCAGTTTTGATCTTAGTTTCCCTATACACAGGTTGTGGTCACTGTTGACATCTGCACCTCTGTATGCTCTTACCTCTATCAGAGATGTTCTGAATTGCTTTCTAATTTAAAAAAAAATGATCTATCTGGTTTCTGGTTCTATCATCTGGGGATATCCATGTTGCTTTATGTATCTCTTTGTGTGGAAATATTGTTCCTTATATGACCATGCCCTCTGTGAGACATAGTTCAATTAATCTTTCTCCATTTGGATTTGCCGTATCAATTCTTTCCCCAGTACTTTTTCGACATCAGTGTTAGGTTTTCCTACCTTGGGGTTCAAGTCTTCCATGGCAGTTAGGATGACGTGTTTAGGGACTTTGTTCATGTATTAATGATATACGGATATAATTGCTGATCCTCCATGTGGTACCCAGGATCTGAGCACATGCCTGGGAAACAAAGAATAGGAACACTGTACCCTACCACGCATGATCGTAAAAGGCGGGTAAGGAGGGTTCGACATAGGGCCAGCAGCCCTAACCTGTAAAAAAAAAAAACAAACCATCAGACTGCTAAAGAAATAAAAACAAGGGGGAAAAAAAAACAAACGCAGGTGGAAGGAGAAACGCATGTCAGGAAACTGAGCCCATGAGGGTTGTGGATGAAAGGTAGACACTGGAAATCCTCAGCCCGACTGCAGACATCCTGGAACCTAAAGTAGACAGAGCACCAAGTGAAGATGAAGTGACTGCTGGGATGTTGAAAGCAGAAGAAACAGAAACACCAGAACAACTCTGCCATATACTACAACAAATTTGGGACCTAGAGAAAGCACAAGAAGAGTGGAAAACTGGCCTTATAGTAAAACTACCAAAGAAGGGTGACAGAGATTGCGGAACTGGAGAGGCATTACCCTCCTGGCATTCATCAGCAGAGTATTCTGCCGCATAATCATCAACAGAATTGTACCAGCGCTTTAGAGAAAACTTCGGAAAGAGCAGGCAGTATTTAGGAAAGGAAGATCACGCATAGACCACATGTTTGTAATTAGACAAATTTTAGGCAAATGAGTGGCATAGCACAGTATACGCACTGTTTATAGATTTTGAGAAAGCCTTTGACAGTGTCAACATAGATGCAGTGTGGAAAATTCTTAGGAGACATGGCCTCACTGATAAGATAGTGAATGTCATCAAAGCCATATACGAGGGTTTTCAGTGCAAAAGTGATCTGCAGAGAACACACCTCCAACAGCTTTAGGGTCCAAACAAAAGTAAAGCAGGGATCTGTACTATCACCAACATTATTTATTTTAGCAATAGACTGGTTAGTGAAGGAGACGACAGCAGATAAACGCAGAGGATTACAGTGGACCCTTGACACAGTGCTGGAGGACCTTGACTTTGCCGACGCCAAAGATAAGCTCACTCAGAATGCTAACAATATAGGATTAAAGACCATTGTAGGAAAGACAAAGTAAAATGTGAACAACAGAAATGTACCGAAAGTAGATAACAAGTCAAGGAGGAGGTCAACGAATTTGTATATCTTGGTAGTAGAGTAGCAGAAGTTGGAGACGGCACAGAGGACATCAACAACAGACTTACTAGAGCAAACCAGGCTTTTGCAATGAAAAGAAAAAGACTGTATGGAAAAACAAAGCATGAATACGAAAATTAGGATATTTAAGAGTAATGTTCTAAGTGTACTACTCTGTGGAAGTGAATGCTGGAAAATTACCAAAACTATAGAAGACAAGCTGAATTCTCTTTCTTTCCAGACTAAATGTTTACAAAGAATTAGAAGAATATCTTGGCCAAACACCAGAAGAAATAACATCTTGTTAGCAGAAATGCAGATAAAACCATTGACAGCAATTATTGAGGAAGGACGCTGGCGATGGCTGGGATCACTGTTCCCTCTAAGCTGCGCGCCTGCGCGGCCGCGCATAGAAAAAAAATCGTACGGCGCACAACATTTTTGGAGCCGCGCGAACAGAAAAATGAAACTGCTACTTTTAATTTATAATTTCCAGATGTTACTCCGTGCTATAATTGCCATCGAGAAAAATACAATGATGGTACATGTTTTTCCTTTTGCTGTTTCTTTCTTGTTGAGAAATGACTTTTGGATCGGATGTTTCTACTGGTCTTTTATCGCGTAGTTTCGGTAGCACTGTAGCAGAATCACTGAATAAGTAAACAAAGAAATCACCATTGCAATGAACTAAATACCAGGAACTGAAAAGTACAGCAGGTTTTTCCTGTTATTAAATGTACATGCCTATATACGTTACTATGCGCATTTTCACACACAATATTTTTTTTGCACCTGAGCTGAACATTTTACACACAGACAGCAAAGCCTTAGAGGGAACATTGCTCCGGATGGGTGACGACTCACTACCAAAAACAGCGCTAAGATGGACACCACAGGGGAGCAGAGTGGAGAAGACATGGAGAAGAACAACAGAGAGGATGTTGAGCAACAGAGGGCTCACTTGGGCAAGAGCGGGAAAAAAAAGGCAAAGGGCATGCGTTTGTAGAAAACCCTTGCGGAAGTCCCATGTGCCTTGGGCACTTATGGTTGGAAGAGAAAGAGAGAGAGAGAGAGAGAGAGAGAGAGAGAGAGAGAGAATTAATGTGTATGCCAAGTTCGCACGCGCCATTTCTTACTCTGTGATAATCTTAGTTTACTCTCTTTCGCTGACAGCCACTTGTGCCGTCAGGTGTGTTTAGCCATGCAGGCAGATAATGCCAACCCTGTGCAAGCACTATAGATATCTAGAATGTGTGTGAATAGTTGAACGTCAAGTTTATAAGCCGTATTCGTATAGTCTTGTGTGACATTGGCCGCATTTGAGGGAAAAAAAGGAAGAAAAATGACTGTGACAACTTCTGTATTGGTCCACCTCTTTACAGATTTACGCTCTCGTAAAGTGACTCTAAGAGAGACGGGGAGAGGGGGGATGGGTTTTGGTGTTTGTTTATTTGTATGTGTGTGTGAGAGAGAGAGAGAGAGAGAGTAAAAGAGAGAGAGAGAGAGTTATGACACTGCAATTAGGACCTTAAAAGGCCAAATGGTTAAGACCCTAAATTTGCTCTCAGCTGTGTCGACCATTATTGGCTGCTGTGCCATCAGGGCAAAAGTGACGGGGTTTACCGTGTTCCACGTGATGGGCGTTGAATATGTTCCACATGATTTGGTTTAACGTGTACCACATGGTTTGGTTTAGCCTGTACCACATGGTTTGGTTTAACGTGTACCACATGGTTTGGTTTAACGTGTACCACATGGTTTGGTTTAACGTGTACCACATGGTTTGGTTTAACATGTACCATTTAGTTTGGTTTAACGTGTATCCCATCGTTTGGTTTAACGTGTACCACATGGTTTGGTTTAATGTGTGCCACATGGTTTGGTTTAACGTGTACCACTTAGTTTGGTTTAACGTGTTCCACATGGTTTGGTTTAATGTGTACCACATGGTTTGGTTTAACGTGTACCACTTAGTTTGGTTTAACGTGTACCACATGGTTTGGTTTAACGTGTACCACATGGTTTGGTTTAACCTGTACCCCTTAATAACATGGAAACGGGAATTGTACCTTTACCTGTTATATGGTGGTTGAGCCTTATTCTTACATTTCCTAAGTGTGTCCTATTCCCCATCCGGCTTCAGGCCAGTTTTCAGAATCCTCCCTTTATTTCGTTGATAATTTGTGTTGTCTTCACAATGAAGTGGTGCTTCCTCCAACATGCGGATTGTGGTGTATGCACACGTTTACCCCCTATCTCTCACCAGAAAAGCCACTCCCCCCTTTTTTCACAAGAAAAGCCACCTCCACCCCCCTCTCACCAGAACTCCCCCCCCCCCCCCCCACCAGGTAATATTTATATTTCACATTAATAACCGACAGAGTCCTGGCGGTGGTGAGAGCACTTTGATGTGGCTCGTGTGGCTCACGAGCTGAGAGGTATGTTCACTTGAAGTCTGATGGTATGTTGTGTTCTGTTCATGCGACGTACCTGTTCTGGCTGTAATAAATTAATATGATTGAAGGGAAGTAACTGCAGAAAATATGTGTAATTGAAGCATAAGATGATGAGACTGTTTAATTTACTGCTCTTATATTGGCACTTTTTTTTTTGTTTGTCCGCATTCAGACTACTAGTTCCTGGTTACGTATATACAGTTTTCTTGGCTACACGTTCAGATTACTAGTTCCTAGTTACATATATTCAGTTTTCTTGGCTACACATTCAGATTGCTAATTCCTAGCAAAAAAATATAACTATACTACAAAAATTTAATATTTAAGAAGTTTGGCTAGTAAAGAGGATTAAACAGAGAAAAGTTAAATATTTTAGACACATTAAACGTCATGGAAATCTAGAGAAAACCGCCTTGGAAGGGTACATAATGGGAAAAAGAAAGAGAGGAAGACCAAGGCAAAGATGACTGCAAGACATCGTTGATGATCTGCAAATGGATGCATCAGCAGCAAGTCATTTTGCTTACAACCGAGAGGCCTTCAGGAGTGCTGTTAGGGAGGCAAAGTTCCGTAAAGGACATGAAAATGACTGACTGACTGACTTAGGGACAGAGGACTGTCATGATGTTCTTCATCGCACAGGCTTTACACACGAAGGTAGGCCGATTTCTTCACATGTGGTTGCAGCCGGTGGCTTCTCATTTAGCTCCATCAGTCGGTAAGAGGATGTATATTTATCAATATAGGGAAAACGAATTACCTGAACGGACAGGTAAAAATATCAGTGCATTGACATAAGAGCTTTGGAAGTTATCCATCTGATGGCGGTAGCGAAAATGAGATCAGGCATAAACATACCGTGTTCCTGATTTACGAGATCCGTGACTGCTGGAAGTTGATTTGGTGTTGTGAAAGCATTAAGTTAAGTCAAGTTTTTAACTTGATGCGGGTGAACGTGTTATATATCTATGCTGAAGCTGTTATGTTTGGAAATACGAAACCGATACTGTGCTTATAACATTGTGCTGTGGATCTTCGGCACTGTTGTATGTCATTGTTAAAATTCACAGTGTAGCCGTGTCTTTAATGTGCCACAGCATATGATTTATACTTGTACTATCTCCATGTAACTGAGAGCTGGTGTTCTTTGCAGGCGATGCTGTGAAAGTGTTGAGGCACAACGTCGTATCGGCCTGGGAGCGGGTTATGTCAGCTATTTTTCAGTCCCGGAGTACAGCTAAAAAGCAGGGAGTGTGCAAAAGCTTCTTTAGCAGACTCTACTACCATGGGGACTATAGCGATCCCTGCCCCGTTAGCCAGACTAGGCCTTTTCCTAGGGGTACCATCGGAGAGGTGGGACAGGGTCTTGGTCAGCTATGGTTCGCTAACCCTGACGCTGGCATATTAGCTATGGGTCGCTAACCCTGACGCTGGCATATCAGCTATGGGTCGCTAACCCTGACGCTGGCATATCAGCTATGGGTCACTAACCCTTACGCTGGCATATCAGCTATGGTTCGCTAACCCTGACGCTGGCATATCAGCTGTGGTGTGCTAACCCTGACGCTGGCATATCAGCTATGGTTCGCTAACCCTGACGCTGGCATATCAGCTGTGGTGTACTAACCCTGACACTGGCATATCAGCTATGGTTCGCTAACCCCGACGCTGGCATATCAGCTATGGTGTACTAACCCTTACGCTGGCATATCAGCTATGGTTCGCTAACCCTGACGCTGGCATATCAGCTATGGTTCGCTAACCCTGACGCTGGCATATCAGCTATGGTTCGCTAACCCCGACGCTGGCATATCAGCTATGGTGTGCTAACCTGACGCTGGCATATCAGCTATGGTTCGCTAACCCTGACGCTGGCATATCAGCTATGGTTCGCTAACCCTGACGCTGGCATATCAGCTATGGTTCGCTAACCCTGACGCTGGCATATCAGCTATGGTTCGCTAACCCTGACGCTGGCATATCAGCTGTGGTTCGCTAACCCTGACGCTGGCATATCAGCTATGGTTCGCTAACCCTGACGCTCTCATATCAGCTATGGTTCGCTAACCCTGACTCTGGCATATCAGCTATGGTTCGCAAACCCTGACGCTGGCATATCAGCTATGGTTCGCTAACCCTGACGCTGTCATATCAGCTATGGTGTGCTAACCCTGACGCTTTCATATCAGCTATGGTTCGCTAACCCTGACGCTGGCATATCAGCTATGGTGTACTAACCCTGACGCTGGCATATCAGCTATGGTTCGCTAACCCTGACGCTGGCATATCAGCTATGGTGTACTAACCCTTACGCTGGCATATCAGCTATGGTTCGCTAACCCTGACGCTGGCTTATCAGCTATGGTTCGCTAACCCTGACGCTGGCATATCAGCTATGGTTCGCTAACCCCGACGCTGGCATATCAGCTGTGGTGTGCTAACCTGACGCTGGCATATCAGCTATGGTTCGCTAACCCTGACGCTGGCATATCAGCTATGGTTCGCTAACCCTGACGCTGGCATATCAGCTGTGGTTCGCTAACCCTGACGCTGGCATATCAGCTATGGTTCGCTAACCCTGACGCTCTCATATCAGCTATGGTTCGCTAACCCTGACGCTGGCATATCAGCTATGGTTCGCTAACCCTGACGCTGTCATATCAGCTATGGTGTGTTAACCCTGACGCTTTCATATCAGCTATGGTTCGCTAACCCTGACGCTGGCATATCAGCTATGGTGTACTAACCCTGACGCTGGCATATCAGCTATGGTTCGCTAACCCTGACGCTGGCATATCAGCTATGGTGTACTAACTCTGACGCTGGCATATCAGCTATGGTTCGCTAACCCTGACGCTGGCATATCAGCTATGTTTGGCTAACCCTGACGCTGGCATATCAGCTATGGTTCGCTAACCCCGACGCTGGCATATCAGCTATGGTGTGCTAACCTGACGCTGGCATATCAGCTATGGTTCGCTAACCCTGACGCTGGCATATCAGCTATGGTTCGCTAACCCTGACGCTGGCATATCAGCTATGGTTCGCTAACCCTGACGCTGTCATATCAGCTGTGGTTCGCTAACCCTGACGCTGGCATATCAGCTGTGGTTCGCTAACCCTGACGCTGGCATATTAGCTGTGGTTCGCTAAACCTGACGCTGGCATATCAGCTATGGTGTACTAATCCTGACGCTGGCATATCAGCTATGGTTCGCTAACCCTGACGCTGGCATATCAGCTATGGTTCGCTAACCCTGACGCTGGCATATCAGCTATGGTGTACTAACTCTGACGCTGGCATATCAGCTATGGTTCGCTAACCCTGACGCTGGCATATCAGCTATGTTTGGCTAACCCTGACGCTGGCATATCAGCTATGGTTCGCTAACCCCGACGCTGGCATATCAGCTATGGTGTGCTAACCTGACGCTGGCATATCAGCTATGGTTCGCTAACCCTGACGCTGGCATATCAGCTATGGTTCGCTAACCCTGACGCTGGCATATCAGCTATGGTTCGCTAACCCTGACGCTGTCATATCAGCTGTGGTTCGCTAACCCTGACGCTGGCATATCAGCTGTGGTTCGCTAACCCTGACGCTGGCATATTAGCTGTGGTTCGCTAAACCTGACGCTGGCATATCAGCTATGGTGTACTAATCCTGACGCTGGCATATCAGCTATGGTTCGCTAACCCTGACGCTGGCATATCAGCTATGGTTCGCTAACCCTGACGCTGGCATATTAGCTATGGTGTGCTAACCCTGACGCTTTCATATCAGCTATGGTTCGCTAACCCTGACGCTGTCATATCAGCTATGGTTCGCTAACCCTGACGCTGGCATATCAGTTATGGTTCGCTAACCCTGACGCTGGCATATCAGTTATGGTTCGCTAACCCTGACGCTGGCATATCAGCTGTGGTTCGCTAACCCTGACGCTGGCATATCAGCTATGGTTCGCTAACCCTGACGCTGGCATATCAGCTATGGTTCGCTAACCCTGACGCTGTCATATCAGCTATGGTTCGCTAACCCTGACGCTGGCATATCAGCTATGGTTGGCTAACCCTGACGCTGGCATATCAGCTATGGGTGGTTGATTGCCTCATCGGACAGCGCCTTCACCCCCACTATATGATTTAGAATGATATGAGAGGGGGGGGGGGTCTGGTTTGTTTCTCTAGGGGCAGATTGGTTATGATGCTGCGGTTTTTCATATATATATATATATATATATACGGCGTCAGATGACGTCCCCAATGAACTCAGTTTCATCTGTAGTAACCTGAGTGTCAATAGCGCTTCCTCCCACAGAGTGGTTAAAATAAATGAGTACCTGGCACATCTTAGATTACGGAATAATGATCTGGGCCCATGTTTCGTGATGCTGACTTCATCGACCTCTTGTTTGCTGTCGTGACAAGGAACATTTGGGCACTAGCACAGTATCTCCTTCCACGCCTCAAAGGAAATGTGGCAGGGCTGTATTTGATGTATGCTGGAGGCTCGATATAACGAAATGGAACAACCCATGTGACACTGCGATCATTGTTTCTCACTGTATTTACGTTGAAAAAAAAGGGGGGGGGGCAAGTAGAGCGTTTAGACGTGTCAGAAAATTCAGCCATTTCAGTTTGATCTGCGGGATAAACTGCTCGTTTAAGTCTATAGCATACTGCAAAGTAGGGGGGAGTGGGTGGGGTAATAAAAGCTCTAGGATCGGAAGATGCTGTCTGAGAAATTGGGTCCACAGTCTATTCCACGTGTTTTTGTGATCCACGCTGTATGGATTCATTAGTTTAACAGCCGTCTGTGTTTTTAACGATAAAGCGAATTCCTTCAAACCTAGATCTGTGAAAGTGACGTGTGTGTTTGGAGGGGGGGGGAGGGGGAGACGGATAAGACGATTTGAAGGTGTGGATGGGATATGGTGCTTAGCGACCCATTGCTGACTGTTTGTATCATGACTGGCGAACCATGTGGACCAAGACCCCGTCCCTACTTTCCGTTTGTACCCCCTCAGTAACGGGCCCAGCCTGGCCAACGGGGAAAGGGTAGCAGTATGATCGTTTTTCATTATCTTTGAGGATGTTGAAGTTAAAGAACAGTATAAGATTGACTTGTCATAGGATAGAGACATCTAGGAGATACAGTGATAAACCGATAGTTTTTCATTATCTTTGAGGATGTTGAAGTTAAAGAACAGTATAAGATTGACTTGTCATAGGATAGAGACATCTAGGAGATACAGTGATAAACCGATAGTTTTTCATTATCTTTGAGGATGTTGAAGTTAAAGAACAGTATAAGATTGACTTGTCATAGGATAGAGACATCTAGGAGATACAGTGATAAACCGATAGTTTTTCATTATCTTTGAGGATGTTGAAGTTAAAGAACAATATAAGATTGACTTGTCATAGGATAGAGACTTCTAGGAGATGCAATGATAAATGGATAATTTTCCCATCACTTCTCCTCATCTTTCTTCGCATGAACAGCGGTCAGCGGACTGACAGCTTGCGCCAGATTTGACGAATGATATCCGAAAACTTGCGTCTGCACTGGCGATACATAACCAGTACTAAAGTAAAGATAGTCCCATAGCAAATGCCGTAGGGGGTGAAGCGTTAGAGACCTCATTATGCTGGGTCATCAGCGTATGAGGTAGGGTGACCAGTTCCTTTCCTCGCTGCCTTTACTTCCCAGATTTTCTCTGGTACCCATTTTACGAGGCTGGGTCGACCTCGGGGCCGTATTGGTCGGAAAAAAATCCCGCTCAGCTGGGGATTCGAACCCTCGACTATTTGGTTTCTAGACGAGTGCTCTAACCACTACGCTAGCCGGCCTCAACACCAGTACTAAGACTATACTATTCTATACTACCCTGAATAGATCTGCAGTGGAAAGGCGAACTTAGTCTTAGAAGTACTCCACAAGGCACCTGAGACACAATCTGGTAAACGCCTCTTTGAAAGCGAACGTCAAAGAAGTAGTTTCACTACGGCTACAAACATAGTTTCGCATGATTTTGATTGTTGAAGAGAATTTCGTTCATAGAATCACTTTTATAACAGGTGTGTGCGACAAGGAAGGGGTTGATAGAGCCGGACATAAGGGGAGTGGGGAAGGGAATAAAATATAAAGGCAGGAAGAAACGAAGGAAATCCTCCCTATTATATTTTTCTTCCCACTTGTAGTCTATCAAACAGGGGAGTAATGTGTCGAGAAAACGTTCATTTCAGCTGTGAAAACAGCCCAGCGATATCGCAATTGTTGGGGCAGTTTTTCACAGCGTATTGTGTGCATGGTTCTTTGATCCGTCCCAGCCAGTGGCTGCTGTTGTGTTATTGTTGTGTATTCTGGTGACTCATTCCACCTGATCTCTCGCTGTGTTGTGTTGAGATCTGTCCCCGTTCGTAGCCACTTGTTACACTGTAGTTTGCCCGCATTTGAAGCAGTTTATATTTTGGTAAAAAAACGCTGGTTTGCAGAATTCAGTGTGTGTACGCTATCACTGTGTTGTTTCGTCGAATCTCGAACGCTGTAAGTTGATACATGTTTGTCGAGCGAAGGTTGGTGTGACATTGGCAAGCAGTTTCATTAAAATCAGCTTCTGCAGTGAAACAGGAAACAGCTGGCATTCATTCATTTTATAATCAATAAAGATTAGCTTTATTAAACTATCTCTCTCTCTTTCTCTCACACCAACACAACTATGTATTCTGGTAGTTTTGTTATTAGTCTTTAATAGTTTCGTTTTGTTTGTCCAGTGTTTTCTGTCTTTATACTGCAAGTGTATCCAGTTAGTTTTTCACATTAACTCGTTAGTTTTTCACATTAACTCTTAGTGAACATTGAAAGAGCCGAGGAAGGAGTTAATAAGGCGGGGTTGTAAACGGCTTCAGCGCGTTCTTATATAATCTGTTAATTACTGTGCTCCATGGTGCAGTAGGTAGTGTGTTGCACTGTTGTGTTAGAGCAGTGGTTCCTAACTTTTTTTTGCCACTGTACCCCCTCTTTCAGTCTGAAAACCACTGTGAACCACTCATTAAAAATAAAACAATAAATAGAACCCGTATGATTATATTTTTTTTTCTTTAAATGGAGCCAATTTATTTTGTTGGTGCGTGGACCTCTTGAGGGTCCATGGGTCACAGGTTAAGAACCACTGTGTTGTATGGCTGCATCCTTTTCTAGAGTGCGAGGTTCTGTTCTTAGTAAGGTCTCGTGGGAGGGACGTTTCTGCCTCCGGTCACCTGGAGATTTCAACGTTTGTAGATTTCCTTGTTTTAATGTCGCACTTTATCGTCAAGATTCCTTTATTGTGCTTAGTGTGACTCTTATCGTCGGAGATCACTTTGTTTAGTGTCACGCTTTGTCGTCAAGATTACTTTCTTGTGTTTAGTGTCAAAATTTGTTGTCGAATACCACTTTGTTTAATGTCATTCTTTATTACTTTGTTTAGTGCAAAACCTCATCGTCAAAATTACTTTATTGTGTTTAGTGTCACACTTTATCGACGATACATTATCAATAGATACATTTCATCGTCGATTACTTTATATTGTTGCATTTCACTGTCGAGATGCTTTTGTGTGGTGTCACTTTTCGTCGTTAAGATTATGTTGTTTAGTATCAAGTTTCATCATCAAGATTAATGTACCCTGTAGAGTACTGCAAAGAAGGTGGAGATCAAGTATAACATTAGCAAAAACTTTACCAGGTGCTGATTGTGACACGGACCATGAGTTATTAATAGCAGACATGAAGATAAAGATAAAAAAGACAGTTACGGGATCAAGACCACTCCTCTTTGATCTTACAAAAATACCAGAACAATATGGTATAGAAGTGAAGAACCGTTTCGAAATCGTGATGGCTGTACAGAAGGAGATGACACCAGATGAATTGGCTACGCAGGCCAGAGATATCTTAATAACAACAGCTAAAGACGTGATTCCAGTAAAGAAAACACAAAAGAATGGATGGATTACAGCAGGCACACTAGAACTGATAAAACAACGTAGAGAAATGAAGGCACAATGGAAAGTGACAAACAACAACAAAGAGGAATATAAATCTTTAACAAAAGAAGTACTAAGAAAGATGAGAAAAGACAAACAACAATACATACAAGATTGTTGTGAAAGAATAGAAGGACACCAGAAGTGTGGAAGAGATAGTGAAATGTTTAAAGAAATGAAGACATTGACGAGAAATGTCACACCTAAACTAAATGTAATTTGTGACGAGATGGGGAATACCTTGACAGAGATGCAGGAAATTCTAGAAAGATGGAAGGAATATTGCAGAGGAATATATGAAACAACCGACTGTGAAAGCAGAAATCCACAGTATGAATTATTATTGGAGGAGAAAGAACCCGAACCGACAATATAAGAAGTTTTATGGGCAATAAAGAATCTGAAAAATGGTAAATCACTAGGGATGTGATGAGATAACATCTGAACTTATTAAAGCAGGAGGAAAGGTATGTGCAACAATCTGTCATGCACTATGTAAAAAGATATGGCATTCAGGTATTTGGCCAAAAGAATGGAAAAGGACTGCCAAAAAAAAAGGGTAACCTGAAATTATGCACAAACTACAGAACTGTTGCCCTGATTAGTCATGCCAGTAAAGAGTTTTATGTTAAAAATCATAATGGGGAGATTTCGTAAGAAAATAGAAGTCAATATGGTCCAGGCTGGTTTCAGGCAAGGAAGAGGAACAAGAGATCATACATTCAATATAAGATTAATAATAGAGAAATGCAGAGAGTTTAATGTGAATCTATATTTATCTTTTATACACTACTCAGAGGCATTTGATTGTGTACAACACCAGAAACTTTGCAAAAAAAAAGGGATTTCCAACACATTTGATACAATTAACATCATTGCTGTATCTAGACCAACAGACAGTAGTAAGAATAAATGGTGAAACAACAACTTGGTTTGACATAAAACAAGAGGTCCGCCAGGGGTTAATATTGCCGCCTTACTTATTTAACTTATATACTGAAAATATAATGAGGAGTGTTAGAGAAGATGTAGACAAAGAATATTACGATGCCATAACATTTGGAGGTTAGGAAATACCAGAGATTAGATATGCTGATGACACAGTATTACTGTTCACAACACAAAAAGGAATGGAAAAACTATGTCAGTCTGTAAGAACAGCGAAGAGCAAAACCTTTATCTTAATGCAAAGAAAACTAAATTGATGACAACTGACGAAACAAACAAGGCACCTGAAATATGTTTCAGTGAGGAAAAATTGGAAGAGGTGGAGAGTTTTGAATATCTTGGATCAGTACTAACTAATAATGGAGATACAACGAGGGAAATTAAAAGGAGGACATCTGTCGTTCTTCAGAAAGTAAAACAACTAAAGAATCTGGAGAGGAGCAGACAGAACTACAAAAAGATTTTTGAGGGAATGTATCTTTCCCATCACAACATTTGCCTGTGACACCTGGACACTTAACAACAAAAAAGCTGAGATGCACAAATGACTTTGAATGTAAATGCTACAGAAGAGTTCTTCAAATATCATGGACACAAAAAGAGCAAATATAGCCATACTACAAGAATTTAATATTGAGGAAAGCTGGCTAGTAAAGAGGATTAAAGAGAGAAAAGATAAATATTTTGGACACATTAAACGTCATGATAATCTAGAGAAGAGAGTCTTGGAAGGGTACATAATGGGAAAAAAGAAAGAGAGGAAGACCAAGGCGAAGGTGGGTGCAAGATATCATTGATGATCTGCAAATGGATGCATTAGCAGCAGGGCATCTTGCTCACAACCGAGAGCCCTACAGGAGTGCTGGTAGGGAGGCAGAGTTCGGCAAAGGACATGCAAATGAATGAATGAATAGAGTACTACATGTCATCGTCGATGTTATTTTATTTTATCTAGTGACACGCTTTATCATCGGAGATTATTTTATCCTTATTTAGTGTGACATTTTATCCTGGAAGGTTTTTTAAACCCTAATTTGGTGTCGCATCTCGTCGTCGAGATGATCTTATTGTATTCAGTGTTTCAGTTCATCGTCGGGTTTATTTTATCATAATTATTGTCGCACTTCGTCGACCGTATCGTGATATAGCCTTGAGTATCGATGGGACGTCATAACAGTTTGGTTCTCCCTCGAGTTCTTTTTCCGTTTAATTTAGGCTTGGTTAAAATACTAGCGCAGCTGCCATATTGCAGACAAGAGTGAAGCATATGAAGAAACAGGCCACGTGGTTATGCCTTCGTTACCGAGTCCCTGTTTTGTCCTCCAGTGGCGTGGGGCCGAGTTTTCCAACTGTTTTGTCAGAGCAGGATTTACACTGAATACTCTGTGCTCAAACAATGTGAAAGGTTGTCATCTTGCGGTAAGGAAGATTTTCCAGCGCCGAAGCGACCGACCTGGATGTGGCTGCTCGGTGACTGCTGCCTATGGGCCAGGAACGTTAACCTGTTGGTTGAGTGCGTGCGTATTGTTGCTGGGGGCTTTTCTCATAGGGCTCTGAGCTGGCTGGTGTTGTGTGTTCAGGCGTTAAGACGGTTTAGGTTACACGGTGTAGTTTTCAGCAGTAAGACCGTGGACGTTTTAATTAGGAGTTATGCGATGTAAGCTTTCGGTAGTTGTAAGACTAAGATTTCAGTGGTAAGTCTGTATAGGTTTTCAGAATCATGATGGTATGTTTTCAGCACTGGTAAGACTTTTTCAGTAATTGCAATGCTACGATTTCGACAGTAAGTCTCTGTAAGTTTTCAGAAGCAAGACGATGTGTTTTCAGTACCAGTAAGACTAAGTTTTCAGTAGTAAGTCTAACATGATTGTCTTTAGTAACACCTTTAGCATACAAGTTCCACTCTGTTATAGACATTCTACTCCTTAGCATACAAGTTCCACTCTGTTATAGACATTCTACTCTTTAGCATACAAGTTCCACTCTGTTATAGACATTCTACTCCTTAGCATACAAGTTCCACTCTGTTATAGACATTCTGCTCTTTAGCATACAAGTTCCACTCTGTTATAGACATTCTGCTCTTTAGCATACAAGTTCCACTCTGTTATAGACATTCTACTCTTTAGCATACAAGTTCCACTCTGTTATAGACATTCTGCTCTTTAGCATACAAGTTCCACTCTGTTATAGACATTCTTCTCTTTAAAATACAAGTTCCACTCTGTTATAGACATTCTACAGATATACTGCTCATATAACCAACATAACTAACATTGAAAGCTGAGAAATATAAAATAAAAGAAAGTAAAATATAACATTTATGTTTCACTCTTATCCACCCACCCTATACAGAAAGTAACTACATACATGTTTTAAAAAAAAGCTATTCTCACAGTCTCACATTAATGACTGTCTTACTAAACTACAATTTCAGTACTATTCAGAATAAACAGTTACTTTAGTTCGGTGCCTTTAAGAATAGTCTAAAATAAAATGCAGATTTTATGTATCATGGAGGCGTGTAGTCGAGATCAAAATGGAAAAGTGTGTAGTTGTACGAAGGATTATAGCTTATAGTTTTTATACAGGATGGGAGGGTATGATGAGAGAGAGAGAGAGAGAGAGAGAGATGGAGGGAGAGATATAACAATGTAGATGTGTGAATCATATTATTAATGAAGTCGCATTATAATATTGATGACTTTGAATTATATATTTCTCTTTTAATGACTGATATTGGAATTGTTCTTTGGTTCTCTGATCATAATACATCGATGTTTCACAAATATTACATTTCACTAAATCAGAGGACGTCCGATAATGTGCTCTACATATTTCATTTAATTCTGACAAATAAGATATTCGACTTAGAATTCGCAACATCACTTGTACTAAGATGCAGTATGACCTCATCTTCGTTAGTTTCGTCGTTGAAGCACATCAGTTTCAAACTATCGTATTCTACATGCAGCATTTCTCAATGTTCTCCTATCTCACATTTGATAAGAGGACAGTTCTAAACTCTGTACCATATTCGATCTGCAACACGTGGTCAAACAGTTACACGACTAAATCACTGTACTCGAAGTTTCAAAGTCATAAATATTCATATCACTTGAATCACCTATTCATTCCGTCCTAAAACTACTTCTTCAAAACTGCTTTTCCTGAGTACCTATTGCTCTAATTGTCCATCTATTCCAACTGTCGTTACTTACGTCTTCTTTCTTTCTCGTGTCTTCTCTGGTGTCTCTGTCCTTCTCTCCTTCTCTTGTTTGGACTGGTCTCTGTTCATTGACCGTCCTTGTTCCTCCGTCTTCGGGGCTCCATCCTCTGTCTCTTCTTCTTCCTCGTTCTCCACTACTACTTGGTTCCTCTCTGTTCTTGGTTTTAGATTGTCTGTTCTTCTGTCTTTGGGCTCCCTCCTCTGTCTCTTCTTCTTCGTCGTTCTTCCCTACTTGGTTCCTCCTCTTTCTTCGTCCTCTCTTCGACCTACATTTCTCTGTCGCTATTCGATATTACTATTTTCTTTACAGTATATTTTCATAATCATATTCATCAATAATAGTACTAACAACAACTATCATTACTTACAAGGCTATGCTAGAGAGAGAGAGAGAGAGAGAGAGAGAGGTTTCATTGACTTTATAGAAATGGTATTCAATAAAAGGTGTCAAAGATGTTTCATTTCATGCATTCAGGTCAGGTATGTTTGTATCGTTTAGGCTCTTTCTCTGAACCTTGTGGTGCCTAAATCACATGGGACTTCCTCAGGGGTTTCTCACAAACGCCTGCCCTTCGCCCAACCAAGCCCTCTATTACTCAACATCCTCTCTGTTGTTCTTCCCCGTGTCTTTTTTGGTCTGCCCTTACTCGTGTGCCCTGAGGTGTCCATCATTGATGTTTTTTTGCCATGGAATGTCCAGTCACCCAGATCACATGTCCCAGCATTTAAACTGCGGGAGGTTTTGAAATCTGAGTGGGAGTTCCCGTGGAATCGGCGATGATGCCCTTACGGCATGTGTGTGTGTGTGTGTGTGTGTGTGATCTTATTATCTGTAGCTTTGATGTTCTCACACATCGAAGCAGTCATGTTGTCTTCTTCTTCTTTCGCTTCTACCACCAAGACCGCCTCGTGATCCTACTGAATTTACTCCTGTGGTCCTCGATAGGTCCTGTGGTCCCGGAAAGGACCACACGAGATACTCGAGAGGACCACAAGAGGTTCAGAGTATCGCAGGGCTTGGGCCTGTATTCTCGGTGGGTCGCAGAAGCGGGAATTGCGTGACACCGTGGTTTTCGTTGCACCAGTTTAATCTAGAGTTGGACTTTCTCACCGGAAAACCTCGGCGTCTCTTGGGATATCCGTGTATCCCCGGCGGATGAGAGTTGGTTGCCCATGCAGTCCAGCGTTGGAGTTTCTGACCGGAAAACCTCAGCGTGATTAGGATACGCATACATCCCCCTCGTGTGAGAGGTGGTTGCCTATCTAGACTGCACTGATCCAGTGTCTCCGACCAGCGTTTTGTGGTCGTGACCGCTACCTTTCCTAGTTGTGACCAGGATGGAGCTTTTGTCCAGGAGGACGAATCCTCGCCACTAGTAAGTTTCACCCCTGGGTTAAGCCGGTTTAGGTGTATTATCCCAGTATGGGTGTATATCGGACGTGGCCGGCCTCTAGAGCAGAGGTGCCGTGGTATGAGTAGCTCTTGCCGCGAGACTTCTGGACATATCGATTACACTTCACTTTATCCTTTCCATCACCTTTTCACAGCAGCGCCGCCCGGCAACCCTAGTCGCATTTTCGCATTGTCTTCATTGGCCGGGAAGAGTTTTGCTTCACGCGCGGCAGCCGAAGAATCTCGCCAGCAGTCATGTTGTGTTACCTTGATTCATAGATCCTCGACCAGTTGTTTCTGTCGGCAGGTTCCACGTCAGTGCACGACATCATCATCATCATCATCATATGCGCCTACGATTAATGCTTCTGCACAGATCGTGATCTTTGGCGTTTTCAGTCAGTTAATTTTGGCAAATCTTTATTAAGCTAGAGCACCTGACTGTCCGCTTCTTCCCTTCTGTCTTCCTCTGCTTCCCTTCTGTCTTCCTCTGCTTCCCTTCTGTCTTCCTCTGCCTCTTCTCTCTGTTTACCTTGCCAGTTATATAATCTTTACATGACCCATTCTCATTACTCATAAAAAAGTACGCCGACCATCCTCTTTCACGTAAGAATACTGTATATGTCATTAAAGCTACCTTAGGTATTGTTAACATTTATCTAAGACAACTGTACATTTTATTATAGCTGCCCTAGGTTTTGTTAACATTTATCTAAGACTGCTGTACATGTTATTAATGTCTCCTCTAATTATTGTTAGTATTTATCTAAGACAGCTGTATATGTTATTAATGTCTGCTCTAAATATTGTTAATATTTATCTAAGTCAGCTGTATGTGTTATTATGTCTGCCTTAAATATGGTTAGTATTTATCTAAGACAGCTGTATATGTTATTAATGTCTGTTCTAAATATTGTTAATATTTATCTAAGACATCTGTATATATAGTTATGACTGCCCTAGGTATTTTTAGCATTATGTGTCATTATGGTTGCCTTGGGTACTGGTAATATAAAAAAAAGATTATGTGCCACGGCTGTCCTAGGTGTGGTAATATTAAAAAAAAAAGATTACGTGCCATGGCTGTCCTAGGTGCTGGTAATATTTAAAAAAAAAGATTATATGCCATGACTGTCCTAGGTGCTGGTAATATTTAAAAAAAAGATGTATGCCATGACTGTCCTAGGTGCTGGTAATATTTTAAAAAAAGATATATGCCATGGCTGTCCTAGGTGCTGGTAATATTTTAAAAAAAAGATATATGCCATGACTGTCCTAGGTGCTGGTAATATTTTAAAAAAAGATATATGCCATGACTGTCCTAGGTGCTGGTAAGATTAAAAAAAAAGATATATGCCATGGCTGTCCTAGGTGCTGGTAATATTTAAAAAAAAGATATATGCCATGACTGTCCTAGGTGCTGGTAATATTTAAAAAAAAGATATATGCCATGACTGTCCTAGGTGCTGGTAATATTTAAAAAAAAGATATATGCCATGACTGTCCTAGGTGCTGGTAATGGTTTTCTAAGAAAGCATATTTCTGTTCCCCCCTCCCCCACCTCCAGTGATGTTTGTATAACTCAGTTAATTTGTTAAAACTCACAGTCAGAAACCAGGATAGGATAAATATTGAATTTTAGCAACGTTTTGTGATAATCAGTGATAGATTATGCAAAATGTTTATTTCCCCTGAATGACTGATAGATTATGCAAAAAGTTTGTTTATTTCCCCTGAATGACTGATAGATTATGCGAAATGTGTGTTTATTTTCCTTGAATGACTGATAGACTATGCGAAATGTGTTTATTTTCCTTGAATGACTGATAGATTATGCGAAATGTGTGTTTATTTTCCTTGAATGACTGATAGATTATGCGAAATGTGTGTTTATTTCCCTTGAATGACTGATAGATTATGCAACATGTTTGTTTATTTCCCTTGAATGACTGATAGATTATGCAACATGTTTGTTTATTTCCCCTGAATCCAGTCTTGGCGTGTCACATTCTGACCTTTAATTCTGACATGTATTTCCTGTTTGATGTTTCTAGTGCACTCACGTAGTTGCTCGAGTTACGTAAGTGGATCTTTCCACGGCATCCCCTCCCTCCGGGCCCCCAAAACAAGTCTTTTTAAAAAAAAATGTAACTCGGAGCTATGTTTTGTTATAGACCAAGTGACGGTATTTTACCTCCCTTGTTTTCTGCCTCCTGATGTATGTATAAGAGGCGTTCAGAAAGTAATGCACCACATCGTTTTTCTCAGGAGCTGTTTATTCAAAAAGCATGACGTTTATACACAATAGACATGGATATATATTGCAAAAATCGATACTATTCAGCATAACCCCCATCAACTTGTACGGTTTTACGCCAACACGAAACAAGTGCACGTATTCCTAGCCCTTACCAGATTTTCTCTTGATTATGTAGCCATTTCTTCGCTGCATGATTCACTCCTTCGTCATCTTCAAATCTTACCCCTCGGAGTGCATCTTTAAGTGGACCAAACAGATGGAAATCAGAGGGTGCCAAATCGGGACTATAGGGTGGATGGGGTAGTACAGTCCAGTCCAGTTTGGTGATTGCTTCCCGTGTTGCCAGACTTGTGTGAGGACGTGCACTGTCGTGGAGGAGAAGCAGGTCTGCTGGATTCTTGTGCGGCCGAACTCTGCGAAAACGGTGATTGAGTTTTTTTTTAATGTCTTAGTGTAAGCTTGCGAATTGATTGTCTCTCCTTTTGGCATAACATCCACAAGAATCACACCTTCAGTGTCCCAAAAGACAGTGATCATGACCTTTCCAGCTGAAGGAGTTGTCTCGAATTTCTTTCTTCGTGGTGATTGCGATTGATGACAGTCGTTTGACTGTCTTTTTGTCTCAGGTTCAAAATGATGTGCCCATATTTCGTCACCTGTTACAAACTTAGCCAAAACGTTCTCTCCATCAGCATTGAAACGCTCCAACAATTCAAAAGAAATTGCTTTTCTGTGCAATCGATTATCATTTGTGAGACTTCGAGGAACCCATCTTGCGCAAACCTTAGAAAATCCGAAAGCTTTTATAACTGCGTTTGCACTACCATTGCTGACTGACAGCTTTAAGGCCAATTGTTGAGTAGTGATATGCCTATCAGTAAGATTAATGCCCTCAGCGCATTTCAACATTTCTGCCTTGGTGGCTGTGGCAGGACGTCCACATCGCGGCCGATCATGCAACTCTATCTCCACTTATTGATTCTTTGATTCTCTGAACCCAGCGCCTGACTGTACTCCTGTCAATTGCAAAACTTCCATACACATTACATAAACGCTTGTGAATGTTCACAACAGTTTCTTTCTCTGCAACGAGAAATTCTATCACAATTCGCTGCTTATACCGCAAGTTGCTAACATGCTCCATTTCAACAGTTAGGGCAGCCATATTCTTTGGCCGGTTGCAGTTCAGTTTGGTTCACACAATCGGCACGTGCCATAATTAATCATTCATTCATTCATTCTCAAGTCCCTTGCGGAACTTTGCCTCCCTAACAACACTCATGTAGGCCTCTCGGTTGTGAGCAAGATGGTCTGCTGTTGATGCATCCATTTGCGGATCATCAAAGATGTCTTCCAGCCATCTTCGCCTTGGTATTCCTCTCTTTCTTTTTTACATTATGTACCCTTCGAAGACGATCTTCTCTAGGTTATCATGCCTTTTAATGTGTCCGAAATATTTAAGTTTTCCCTCTTTAATCCTCTTTACTAGCCAGCCTTCTTCAATATTAAGTTCTTGTAGTATGGATATATTTTTCTTTTTTGTGTCCATGATATTTGAAGAACTCTTCTGTAGCATTTACATTCAAAGGCATTTGTGTGTTTCTCAGCTGTTAAGTGTCCAGGGTCTCACAGGCATATGTTGCGATGGGAAAGATGCATGCTCTTAAAAATCTTATTTATGTAGTTTTGTCTGTTCCTCTCCACAGATTCTTTAGTTGTTTTACTTTCTGAAGAGCGATAGATGTCCTCCTTTTAATTTCCCTCTGTGTATCTCCATATTTAAAGTGTGCAAAATTTCATTCTTCTATCTTCATTATTAGCTGAAAAAAAAACACACACGATGTGGTGCATTACTTTCTGAACGCCCCTCGTATGTTGGAACTGCGTAAGTTGAGATTTTTCGGTATACGCCTGATGTAATGTTATTCCATTTGGTGTAACTTTATAGTTTATATGGGTCATCTTTCGAGGCGTTCACTGCTGTTTCTGTATTGTTTCTTTATTGGTACTTGTGGTAGTGGATATTCGTTTCTTTCCTTAGTGTAAATATACTGTATGTACACCTGCACACTACAGATGATGATCATCACTCGCCGTTCAGCTCTTGTATTGTCTTGTCTTCCATCCCCTCTGAACTGGGAGATGGTGTACTTTGCAGCCGATGCTGTGAAGGTTTTGAGGCACAGCGCCGTCTCGGCGTGGGACCGGGTTATGGCGACCATTTTTTCAGTCGCGTAGTGCAGCTAAAAGCAGGTATGGGTGGGGGGGGGGGTATGTGCAGTACTTCTTTAGCAGGTCCCACAACCATTGGGACTGTGATGATCTCTGCCAGGTTAGCCAGGCTGGGACTGTTACTGGATATACCAGCGGAGAAGTGGGACAGGGTCTTGGTCAGCTTTTGTTCGCCAGCCCTGACGCTAGGATATCAGCTGCTGTCTGCCGCTGAGTGACAGAACGTACATCGTCGTTGTTCCCTCTTAGAACGCCTAAAGTATAGTAGCTATGATTGCAGACGGTATATACATTTGTTCAGCTCATAAGAAAGACAGTTTAGAACACTGTTTGAACTGTGGTTAGTACCTTTCTTTCGTAGAAGTACTGGACGAACTGAACTTGAAAAGAGAAATAATGGAAAATACAAGAACCAGACATTTAAAATATTTAGGTCGTATCAAGGGACATAGTACACTAGTGAAAGCCGTACCAGAGGTAAAAGCAGAAGGAAGAGAAAAGAGCAAGAGGTCGACCCGGTGTAGATTGATGGGGCTAACATGAAGAGGTGGACTGGGTTAAGCTTGGCCGGGTGTACGGTGAAAACAAAGGACTACAGCTGCCAGACTTCCATGGGGAGGGAGTATGTGATGATGATGATGATGTTGGTGAGTAGATGATGTTATAGGCTGTTGTAGCTTCCGCGATTTCTCATTACGTTGCTCATTTGATACCCTCCCATTGGGGCCACAGTACCAGGGCCCACACTGCTGCTATGTGGGTCACACTAGTCTCCGTGCTCTTAACTCTGGCTGTTGTGGCGCAGTGGGATGAGTTCTTGATTGACTGTAGCTCTCTGGTCGTGATGGCCAGTGCTTTCAGCATTGATTTGCCCTTGATGAGAGGGTTTTAAGATTAATATGGCTTAGAACAGAGTTACTCAGGCGGAGTTCGGCAGAACCCTGGGGTTTCTCTCGCGTTTCCTGGGTGTTCCGGGGGTGGGGGGTGTGTGGGGGAAGAGATAATAACTTTAACAAATAATAAAATAAACGCCATTTTATTAATAAACTACGAGGAAAAAACACATTTTATTGTCGGATGCTTGAGTAGGGAAGCGGTTAGTTCTCAAGTCTCTCATGGTAAAGGTCAGTGGTTCAAATCCGATCACATGTTAAACACCCCCCCCCCCCCCCACAAAAAAAAATCATCCATGCTGTAGACATGGATACGTGGCTCATTATAGATCTAGGGAGATAAAGATGGGCAGGCGTGATGCTGACCACATCATCCTCTAATGTGACGACTGGTCAGGAAAAGTACTGGCATTACCACCATATCACATGAGGGCGTTTATGGCATTATAGGGCAACCTTCACTGTTTTACAGCCAGTACCACCATATCACATGAGGGCGTTTATGGCATTATAGGGCAACCTTTACTATTTTACAGCCAGTACCACCATATCACATGGGGGCATTTATGGCATTATAGGGCAACCTTTACTATTTTATAGCCAGTACCACCATATCACATGGGGGCGTTTATGGCATTATAGGGCAACCTTTACTATTTTACAGCCAGTACCACCATATCACATGGGGGCATTTATGGCATTATAGGGCAACCTTTACTATTTTATAGCCAGTACCACCATATCACATGGGGGCGTTTATGGCATTATAGGGCAACCTTTACTATTTTATAGCCAGTACCACCATATCACATGGGGGCGTTTATGGCATTATAGGGCAACCTTTACTATTTTACAGCCAGTACCACTATATCACATGGGGGCGTTTATGGCATTATAGGGGAACTTTTACTGTTTTATCTTTTTTGTTCTTTAGCAGCTGACACTGACATACAAGGAGATGTACATACCGAAATATTTGTGTACAGAGGTTCATTAATAATCAGCAATTTAGTTTAAGGGTTCCATGAGATAAAGGAAAAATGACAAAGACTGCCGTGGAGCATGATGATGATTGACGGTAACTTATGAATAGATGTTATAACAGAAAACTACATCGCCTGTTGGTTATTCCTTCCTGTTTACATCTTCTCTCGTACATGCACGTCATTTCAGCAGTCTAGCCCCCCCCCCCCCCCCCCGCACTGGGTGAATGTGATTAGAAATATCATCCGTCCTAGTGTGGCCTGATACACGCATGTTCATTTGAAATCATGTGAAATCAATTGGTGAACCCTTTCACGTGGTCTGATTATGACAGTCAAAGCGGCAACAGTCTTCGCTACATCTACACAGAAGTGTATTTATGAGAGGTGATATCACACTTGGATAGCAACTTCTTGGCAGGCAAAATAAGAAAGCTACGTAAAGAAGGTCTGTTCAACATTTATAAAGGAAACAAGCTGCATATAGACGAGAATATATATATATATATAACTTTACTATCAGTTGTTTCAAAGGAACACTTTGTAAAGTGATTCTGAATAGAATTAAGAATGTAGTGGATACTGCAATGAGAGAAGAACAGGCAGGATTTCGAAAAGGAAGAAGCTCTCTCGAGCAGATCTGTACTCTAAGAATAATACTTGAAGAACATATTGAAAAGCAGAAACCATTAATCCTGAACTTCATAGACTTTAAAAAAGCATTTGATAGCATACACAGATATTCACTGTTGAGAATTTTAAGACTATGTAGAATACTATCTAAAATTGTCAACATCATTAGAGATCTCTACAACGGATATGTTTGTGCAGTCAAGACAGAAGAAGGAATGAGCGAATGGTTTCAGATTGAAACAGGCGTGAAACAAGGATGTATATTATCTCCATTGCTTTTTGGAATTGCCATAGACTTTATAATGAAAAGATGCTGTACTGGTAAAACCAACATTGAATGGGTACATGAGACCCAAATAAAAGATCTTTATTTTGCAGATGACATAACTCTTTATCAATGACAATGTAAAATCGATGCAGGAAAAACAAATTCCTAGTCTTCCTTGACTAGCAAAATAGGTCGTGAAATGAACAATGACAAAACAAAAATAATAAAACTTCTCATTAATCAAGAAGGAAAAATATACGTAGAAGAACAGTTGTTGATAAAGTAAACCAATTTGCATACCTTGGCAGCTACATAGACCAGGATGATGACAACAGGAAGGAAATTAGAATTGCAAAAGCAGCAAAAAAAAATCTTGAGAACATATGGAATTCAAAAGTTATAAGCACAAAAACCAAGTTAAGATTATTCAATTCAAATGTGATATCGACCCTCATTTATGCATGCGTAAACTGGAAATCAACTAAAGAAATACACAAGAAATTAGACTCTTTTGAAAATAAATGCCTATGGAAAATACTTGTTATAAAATGGAACGAATTCAAGAACAACGCAGAGATAAGACAGATAAGCAAACAACAACCTGTCTCATGGGTCATCAGAAAAAGAAGATGGACATATGTAGGTCATTTGATGAGAAGAAAGAATCAGAGAACACCAAAAAGAGCTATCAAGTGGAGCACAACAGGCCGAAGAAAAAGAGGTCAACCACGTGAAACTCTAAAGAGGACATTGTTAAGAGAAGCCAGTTTAGTGGGTATGACTTTAACAGCACGAGAAGGATGTAATATATATATATAGCAGGCTGCATATAAGAAGGGAAAATACGATTCTTCTTCTTCTTTCAAGAAATATCAGTCGTGTCGAGTCTGCAACTCTCTCGCCCCGACAAGAGCCCGCTGTCCTCTCCAGGCTCGACCAGGGGGAGCTCCATAGCTTTTGGACGCGGTGTTGCTGTTGCCCTGTCGAGGTCGGCAGGAATGCGGCCATGACGCTGGTGAAACATCTGCACGACCGTTTCCCGTAGTTCCGTGTATGTCCTGGTTTTTCCAGACTTCGCCATTTGTTGCCTGACACACTCCGTCTTCGGCAGCCTGGGTGGCCTCGTGTTACGGGAATGGCGGCACTCCCCCGAGCGTCGGTTCTGAGCGCCGTCCTTGGAAAGGGCCCTGCCGTCCGCATAAGAATTCACACAGATCACACACAAACAATCATTAGAAATGGTGTAATTCATATCTGCTTGACAGGAGAGCCCCAGCTGGCTAGGAAATCTGCAGTTGTGCGCGCACTCGGACAAGAAGCACGGACACCCTCGGCCATATCCGACCGGAAGTCTACACTGTCCGCTTTGGCAATCACAGACACATAGGTGACACGATGAGGTCAGAGCTGATGAGCAAGACCCCGTCAAACCTCTACGTTGGCACCCTCAGTAACAGACCTAGCCTGACTAACAAAGCAGGGAGGGCCATAGTCAGCTGTGGTGGTGGATTCTGCTAAAAAAAAGTATTGCACACCCCTTGCTTTTTAGCTCGATTGATAGGGAAAAAAAAAAAAGCCACCGTAACCCGCAAGCCGGAAAGTTGCTGTGACCCATCAGTGTCAAAGCATCGGCTGCAAAGAACACTAACTAGCAGTTCCAGGGGAAGAAGAAGAAGAAGAAGAAGAAGAAGAAGAAGTTAATCACTGTGAAGTGATGACAGAAAATTTTGTAGCAAATAAACGGAATTCCTTTTCTTCCCTTTCTTTTACTAACCTCCTTGAAAATACGAGCTGGTTGTTGCTTGCGAGCCATGTCTTGCTGATGATGCTGCAACTGATTGACAGTAATATTATTGTTTCCCCCCCCCCCTCTCTCTCTCTCTCTCTCTCTCTCTCTCACACACACACACAGAGAGAGAGAGAGAGAGAGAGAGAGAGAGAGAGAGAGACGGCGGTTCAGAATTATCGTCAAAGAACAAAATAAAACTGTTTACGGAATGTGAAAGGTTTTCTGATTCCCATACTCGTCAGTTATGAGTATTGATATGTAGAGCATGTAGAATCAGTACCACAGAATGCTAGACAGCTTCAGTATACTTCTGATGTAAGATATCGTAAGGTGTCCAGGCGGTACTCAGGTTCTCATCAAGTGTTGTACTGCGTTTACAGTGTAACTGTGCGGATCACAGCAACAATTATTGGCATCAGTTCATCGAGGGAGGTCACAGGAGCCTGGTAAACAATGGCATTAAACTATCCCCTTAAGAAGAAAGCACGTGGCATAATATCGGGTGAAGGCTGAAATTACGGAGTTGGTCAATCACGCCCAGGCTGAAACTTAGGAGCATGCGTGTCAAGAAATTCTCATTCAGTACGTGCCCAGTGTGGAAGTGCATGCACCATCTTTCTGTAACAACACATTTCGCTGGTGATCTTCCAGCTGGGGTAACAGGTACAGCCGCAGCATGTCCAGGTAGACCATCGCTGTCACAGTTTGTTCCACGAAGGAAAAGGGCCGGAAATCTTGGAGCATGACAAAGCACATCAGACGTTCACTTTTGCGCTGTCTCTTTAGATTTCTCAAATGAGGTGAGGGTTTTCTGATTCCCATACGCTGCAGTTATGAGGATTTACCCTCCTTGAAACGTAGAACGTCGCTTCATCTTGGAAGATAACTTTCATCAGTTTCGACGTGTGACACCACCGGTCTCTTGACATACAGAACACCACCGGTCTCTTGACATACAGAACACCACCGTTCTCTTGACATACAGAACACCACCAGTCTATTGACATACGGAACACCACCGGTCTCTTGACATACAGAACACCACCAGTCTTTTGACATACATAACACTATCGGTCTCTTGACATACAGAACACTACTAGTTTCTTGACATACAGAACATCACCAGTCTCTTGACATACAAAACACTATCGGTCTCTTGACATACAGAACACTATTAGTTTCTTGACATACAGAACACTACCAGCCTCTTGACATACAGAACACTACTAGTCTCTTGACATACAGAACACTACCAGTCTCTTGACATACAGAACACTATTAGTCTCTTGACATACAGAACACTACCAGTCTCTTGACATACAGAACACTACCAGCCTCTTGACATACAGAACACTATTAGTCTATTGACAGTGCTTCGGCCAACGTTGGACAACATTAACTGCAGGTGGATATTTTTTTTTTTCATACGGAGTTCTGTAGCGACGTTTCGTTATGATAACGGACCTTTGTTTCAGAAAACCAAAGTTCACCCTTGTTGCTTTCTCTTCAGCAGTCGCCATTTTAAAGTATGACGTCATGTTATCTCCCAGGCATCAGCGCGGCAAGTACAGCGTTGCCAAAAGACAACTTTGTGAGTTACACGTTCGTATACCGTAAGCAGTTTTATTTGGTTGTTTCCGGTTTTAAGTGTTATATTGCACGGAAACCCCAACTGTAATATTGAGTCACTCTTTATCTATCTATCTGTCTATCTAGTGAGGGGTGAGAAAACCCTCTTTACATATTGTTTCATATGACATATATTTATAACTGTTGTTGCTGTTATTGTAGCAGCTTACGTTACCCAACAGACAGTGACATATCAGCTGTGTTTTGGTCTGTTTAATAAAAGGTCTTATAGTCTCGTAGAAGAGATCTGAAATAACAACAGCAATGAAACTGGTTCTAGAAATAAACAGAGGTAGACATAGGTCATATTGTATATCAGGAGATGAGAGATAAGAGAAATAACGACAGCAATAAAACTGGTTGTAGTAATAAACAGAGGTAGATGGTTGATTTTTACAAAATGGCAGACATAGTAGAGGATACCAAAAATAAATAGCAAAAGGGCTTCATGCTTAGTAGTTTCTTTTCTGTGTTTTTGATCTGATGTGTGTGTTTGTTTTTGTTGTGTGTGGTCTTTGATAAAAGACATTTGCCGAAATATTGCATTGTCGTATGTTCCTCATTTATACCTGCTCACATTACTTTCTGCCACTCTCGTTCATGCCCGTTTTCATCAGTTTATCTTTCTTGTAAAACTGAACCGTTCAGGTTTATGTTTATACCAGTATGTGGACGGTATAGGTCGAAGGGACGAGAGCCTTTACTATGGTGGGCCAAGGGGCCTCGTCTAGAGGCTAATCCGTCACGGGACAGAATATAACCAACAACAACCAAAAAAAAAAAAAATTCGTTCTCATGAACCTATCACTTCAAAATATCCGGGTGTAAAATATCCGGGTGTAATCTTTCCATACACCAGCTAAAAAGCTCAAGTACAAAAATCAGACAATTTTTTTTTGGTTTTGTTTTTTTGTTTTGGTGGGTTTTTTTTTCATTCTGTTCCCTAGGACTAGAAATTCCGAAAGAGCATTAGAAATTTGGTTTAACCGTAATTTGTAAGACATAGGAAATTTCCTGCGAAGCGACAGATCTTGGTGAAGTGATTGCTCGACGACAAGGGATGAGCCAGATCTAATGAGTCTTGATTAGCTGGGAAAATTCCCTCCTCGTGGGAGAGTACAGACGCATGGTGGAGCTGCCATCAATCAGCTAATGGCGGCGAAGTTACTCCCGCAACACATGCACACTATCAGGGGACGCCGTCCTGGCCACTCGCTCTCACATTTCGCATGAGGGGAATTAACTCAGACGGATAGAAGCGCAGACAGGAAGACAGCGCTCAGCAGACAGACATATAGATGGGAAGAAGTAAAGACAGGCGTACAGACAGACTGGCAGACGGATTTACCGACAATAGACAGATGGAGAGGGCCGGCTTTGATACGCCAGGAGGAAGGAAAACAAACGACAAAAGGAGACGTATATACGTACCATCAAAGATGATTAACACAGGGAGGCTGTAGTGGTTGGAGCGAAATGGGCGGACGGGTAGATACTCTGAAGAATGATTCGATGGACATACAGGCACACAGAAGAATGATTGAATGGACACACACGCACACAGAAGAATGATTGGACGGACATACAAGCACGCTGAAGAATGATTGGACGGATATATAAGGACGCTGAAGAATGATTGAATGGACATACACGCACACATAATGATTGAATGGACACACACGCACACAGAAGAATGATTGAATGGACATACAAACACGCTGAAGAATGATTGAATGAACATACAAGCACGCTGAAGAATGATTGGATGGATATACAAGCACACAGAAGAATGATTGGATGGATATACAAGCACGCTGAAGAATGATTGGATGGACATACAAGCACACAGAAGAATGATTGGATGGACATACAGCGTACACGCAGGAGCTCCTGTAACGACGTCATCAAGTCTGCCCAGCCATAAATGGCCAAACGTGATAGATGGTCATTATCTACACTCAGTGCACTAAAAATGTATTCCCCAGAGAGGTGGAGCTTGTAGAGAAACTCTTGTGAGCTTTATTCTAGGAAGTGAAAGAGGTCGTTCGAAACTGTCGCATTTCAAAATGGGAAAGGGTGACCGCCGGAGGCAAGAAACCCGCATCATCATCATAAGAAATTACTGTTTTAAGCTTCACTTAATATGTTTTCACGCTGATCTACATGATCTTCATGACGGTGCACCCACCTTCACCAAGTCTCTTCATGTTGTGTGATACTGTCATGATAGAGCTTCTTATCACGACGGCGACGCACCAGCTTCATCTAGATCTTCAGGACGTCGTCCAAATCACAGTTATGTTCTCTCAAGTAGTTTCCTGAGCAAATGGAAGTCGTCGGGTGGATTCAGCTCACTGCTAAACGGTAGATGGTTCAACACGGCTGATCTAGAACTCCGAATCTCCAAACATGTTCACCTGCCGTCGGAAACTCCAGCGTTAACTCTATGAGATATGAGTTGCTTCACGTAAAACGAACTCATCTAAGTAGCTTTAAAAAAAAACACGATGCAGACTGTGTGAATTTTCAAAATAACAGTAATGTAGTTAAGAAGTAATAGGCAGCAGTTAATATTCCTACAGTTTCTTACGGACTAAGAAATGTGTGACAGATAAAAGAGATAACACAAGACAACACACCACTGGGGTAAAACTGGCTCTAGTAATAAAGGTAGATAGATGTGTATGGTTCAGTTGAATCATCGGTTGTTAGACATGTCACTGTGAGACTCGGGTCTTTGTCTTTAACCCCCACGATAGGTTCCGCAGACCACAAGTTGAGAACCATTAACCTGCCAGATGACTTTGTCTGCTGACTGTCATGTGTCCATGTGTATTGGCTAAGCATTGTGCCATAACTACGTTGAGGTTCTGTCTCATTTGGATGGCGCCATTGCCAACATAAGTTAACCAGGAGAGGACATTGGTTCAACGTAAAAAGTTTCAGATGTTTATAAAAATTTTAATTGCGTTCATTGTCGATGTAACTTTTTGTTTATACATTATATATTGTTTGTATTTTTACCCCCCCCCCCCAAAAAAAAAAAAAAAACTTCCTCGGGGAAATCTGTATTACAAACCTTCTGCTCTAATCTCACTGTTTTTCTGTGCTGAATTCCAGCACCGTTACAAGTGGAGCATATTTTCTTCCTACAACAGACTCCACAGCTCCGCCTCTACGTATATATGACATATACTGCCTCGTGAAGCAAAGTTGGAGCATGTTTGTATGTGGTTTCCGGACTGACTCTTTAATACTCATAGACTTCTCGTGATCTCACCTGAAGGATGAACTCGTGTTCGTTCTTCACCTGTGAACATCGCGAAGAATATACATCGTGTTTTGGAATGGGAAGGCGGTGGAGGAGTGGTTTTAAAGTTGTTTATCTAAGTCCCAGAATAATTCACAAGACCCATATCTCTCTCTCTCTCTCTCTCTCTCTCTCTCTCTCTCTTGGCTTCATCAGTTCAAGAGACCATATCGAAGCTCATGTCTCAATATCCCCCTTTAACAACCTATCAGTATATAAAAAAAAATGTGTCACAGGATCTTGACCTGTCTCTGGTTCCATGGTCCTGGTAATTATGCTGTCTATCATCTTTGCTTCCAGCCCAGGACAAACTGCAGGACTCTACTTCTCATCTGATTTCTTCCCCAAGCCAGAGTGCATTGTCTTCTGTCTAACTTGTCAGTGAACACTTAACAGCACCACCTAGTCCAGCGACCAGTGTATTAACTACGGTAAAAGGGCGTAAATAACATAAAGCTGCACGTAAGCTAGCCTGGATAAAGTAATCACGTAGATAAAACAATATTCCTGCCTTACAACAGGTCGTACAAAATCTAAACGAGTACGGCGCTTTTGTGAATGTACCAATTTAGACAGGAGGCAGGCCAGAGGTGTTGTTTAAAATTCCATAAATTGTTCACACCTGGAATATTTCGTTAATTATCTTGTTGAAAGATTTGGTGTCTGGCTGTTTTCGGAGATTCAGTCACGTGGCCGTGTCATACGAAAGAAGAAGGTATGTGGAAGCGAATCATGAAACGGCTGGGGTTTGTTCTTGTCAAGTATTGGATTTGTTCTTGTCTAGTCTGGGATTTATTCCTGTCTGGTCTGGGATTTGTTCTTGTCTTATCTGCGATCTGTTCTTGTCTTGTCTGGGATTTGTTCTTGTCTTGTCTGGGATTTGTTCTTGTCGTGTCTGGGATTTGTTCTTGTCTTCTATGGGAATTGTTTTTGTGTAAGCAGCGATTTGTTCTAGTGTAGACTGTGCTTTCTTCTTTTCAGAGAGAGAGAGAGAGAGAGAGAGAGAAAGAGAGAGAGAGAGAGAGAGAGAGCACAGAATCTTTTAGTTGTCCGTTCCCCTTGTTTTTCTAAAGGTTAGGATTTGTTCTTTGGTAGGCAAGGTTTTTGTTCTCGTCTAGTCTGGGATTTGTTGTTTTGTAGGCTAGCATTTGTTCTTGTGTAGGCTAGAATTTGTTTTTGTGTAGGCTAGGATTTGTTTTTGTGTAGGTAGGATTTGTTCTTGTGTAGGTAGGATTTGTTCTTGTGTAGGCTAGGATTTGTTTTTGTGTAGGTAGGATTTGTTTTTGTGTAGGCTAGGATTTGTTCTTGTGTAGGTAGGATTTGTTCTTGTGTAGGCTAGGATTTGTTCTTGTGTAGGTAGGATTTGTTTTTGTGTAGGTAGGATTTGTTCTTGTGTAGGCTAGGATTTGTTTTTGTGTAGGTAGGATTTGTTCTTGTGTAGGTAGGATTTGTTCTTGTGTATGCTAAAATTTGTTTTTGTGTAGGCTAGGATTTTCTGTGTGTAGGCTAGGACTTGTTTTTGTGAATACTGGGATTTGTTCTTATGGAGACTGGATTTGTTCCTGTATAGGTTAGGGTTTTTGTTGTATAGGCTGGGGTTTGTTCTTATGTAGGCTGGAATTTCTTCTTGTGTAGACTGGGGTTTGTTGAGTAGGCTGGAATTTCTTCTTGTGTAGACTAGGGTTTGTTGGGTAGGCTGGAATTTCTTCTTGTGTAGACTGGGGTTTGTTGAGTAGGCTGGAATTTCTTCTTGTGTAGACTGGGGTTTGTTGAGTAGGCTGGAATTTCTTCTTGTGTAGAGTGGGATTTGTCCTTGTGTAGACTGGAATTTCTTCTTGTGTAGATTGAGATTTGTCTTTGTGTAGGCTGGAATTTCTTCTTGTGTTGACTGGGATGTGTCCTTGTGTAGGCTGGAATTTCTTCTTGCGTAGACTGGGATGTGCCCTTGTTTTAGCTGGAATTTCTTCTTGTGTAGACTGGGATTTGTCCTTGTGTAGGCTGGAATTTCTTCTTGTGTAGTCTGTGATTTGTCCTTGTGGTGACTGGAATTTCTTCTTGTGTAGATTGGGATTTGTCTTTGTGTAAGCTGGAATTTCTTCTTGTGTAGACTGGGATTTGTCCTTGTGTAGAATGGAATTTCCTCTTGTGTAGACTGGGGTTTGTTGAGTAGGCTGAATTTCATCTTGTGTAGACTGGGATTTGTCCTTGTGTAGGCTGGAATTTCTTATTGTGTAGTCTGGGATTTATTCTTGTGTAGACTTGGATTTGTTTGCGCCTAGTCTGGTTGCAGGTGATTGTCAGCAATGTATAAAAGAGGAGATAGCGACTATCAGTATCCACACATTGAAGGAGTACTACACTACGTCACTTTGAACTAATCCTTAATGTATTTTTTTAAAATATTCACATAATCTGTATCTGTATTGTAATATGTATCATGTTTGTATCCACACAATCTGTATTCGCGTTATCATATGTGTCATGCTCGTATAGATCCATCGTTTATGCCCTCTGTCAGTTTGGAACTCTGTATAACGTAGCTATGATTGATAGTTTTGTTTAAGTGTCAGCTTTTAAGAATAATAATATTCAGCTTGTGAAGGTTAGCGTGTGCTGTAGAATGTGGATGTGTGTGAATCTCTCTCTCTCTCTCTCTCTCTCTCTCTCTTTCTCTGTCTGTCTGTCTCTCTCTCGATCTGGATGTGATCTTTGTTCTGTCCTGCAGCATATCGTGATGGACCTGCTAGTCCTGTAACGTCTTCGCCCTATTCTGACTCCCAGGATGCTCTTTGCAGACGATGTGGTGAAGGTGTTGGAAGTACAAAGCATCGTGTGGAATGGAAAAACAGATTACGACGATGTACAAACCCGGAGTGAAGCTTAAAAAGCTGATCGTTGTGCAATGAATTGGATAGGCTTAGCCACATTGTTCGCTAGAACGATCCCTGGCAGGTAGAGGCATGTCAAGCCAGGCCGAGCATGTTATTAAGATCATTAACTGAGATATGAGACGGGGTCTTAGCCAGTTATGGGTCACTGCTCCTGACACTTGCGTCATCAGCTTAGAACAGACATCCCCTACTTGTTTCATTATCAAAATATCGAGAAGAAACAGCGGCTGTTACACTGCACTTAATGTCGAGAAGAAACAGCGTCTGTTACATTGTACTTATGGTTGCAGAAAGAAAGAGCTTTCTTTAAAGAGACGCGCCGGATTACACAAAACAAATATGTAGTCTACAAGAGGCCAGAGATTCAGTCATTCATTGTTTGTGTGTGGTACAGGACAGCGTAGGCGACCATGCTTCTTCCTCTTGTAAGATCTTCAGTGTTTCTGCTCAATTCAGTTTTCTTTTCCTCATACCACTCTGTCATTCCGATGGTACATGTTTCTCTCTTTTTTTCCCATGAGTTTGTCACTGATTCACAAAATTTGAACCTCTTGTCTTCTCATGATACATCCAAGAAGTTGTGAATGTCCCTGTCCTCCCCTTTTGTTGTTGTTGTTGTTGTTTATGGTAAGTAGTTTTCGTTGGTGAAAAACTAAAAGGAGCCCTTCTTGTGAGTTTTTTCTAGTTGTCCATGGGACAACGTAAAAGCAAGGGATAGCGTAAAACAAAGTTTAGGTATTACTCTGTATTGGTACGTACAGCTAGTTTTAAAGCGAGGAAATTTGGAATGGGAGAAGAGTGGATATTCACGAGAGACGGGTTTCTGTTTGAGAAAAGGAAATTGTTTAACAATATTTAAATTAGTGTTCCTGTATCATCCAAAATAATGCACTGATAAATCTCAATAAGTTTTAGGCGCAGGGATGGTAGCACTCAGCGAACCCATAACTAATATGCTAGCGTCAGGCTTAGCGAGCCATAGCTGACCAAGACCCTGTCGCGGTTCTCCGTTGGTACACACACTAACAGGCCTATCCTGGCTAACGAATTAGGGATCGTAGTGTCCATGGTGGTGGAGTCTGCTAAAGAAGCATAACATACCCCCTGGATTTTAGCTGCACTCCTGGACTGAAAAAACAGCTTCTATGACCTGCTCCATCGCCGACACAATACTGTGTTTCAGCACCTTCACAGCATCGACTGCAAAGAACACCAGCTCGCAGTTACAGGGAGAGGAAGAAGTAAGCGCAGGGAGATTTATCTGTTAATATTATCAGACAAGGCTCATTGTTTCAAACGTTTACTTTGTTGTTGGCGGGCCGCGAGGACAGTCAGGTGAAACCGGGGTCCGGAGTTTGCCGACCCCTGCCTTGTACATTTATTTGAAACTCCTGAGAAATACCGCGGCAGACATTACTTAAATGTGCATGCGAAATCCCCGGCGGATTCAAATTTTTGCCTGACGTAGGAGATAACTCACCATTTTAAGCAGTATGTGACACAACATTGGTTCGTTCCCTTGAGTGAGTGTTACGGCGAGTAGAATTATCTTTGCTGAAGCGAGCAAAGGTTGAACTTTTAAAAATAGATTTGCTCTTTTCCCAGTCCCCTCTACTAGCTTTCCTCAATCTTTTTAGTCTAATATTGGAATAATTTTCCGGCCTCTTTTGACCGCTGTATAAAAATTATTATACACTCGATACACCCGCGCGTTTGATTGATCAGCATAGTGTAGTATCTTGCTTTGAAGACCAAACTCTAAGGCGACTGGTCTTTGCAATAAACACCGTGCCACTGTTGCTGTGGTCTAATTGCTAATCTAGCAGTAGTGGAAACAGCTGTCAGAGAGGCCACAGTTACGAAACCTACAACTAACATACAGCCGTCAGAGAGGTTGCATTTTACGAAACTTACAGCAGTCAGAGAAGTTGTAGTTACAAAACCTACAGCTAACATATAGCAGTTCAGAGAAGTTATAGTTACAAAACCTACAGCTACCACACAGCAGTCAAGAGAAGTTGTAGTTGCAAAACCTAGAGCTACCGTACAGCAGTCAGAGAGGTTGTATTTACAAAACCTACAGCTACCATAAAGCAGTCAAGAGAAGTTGTAGTTACAAAACCTACAGCTACCATACAGCAGTCAAGAGAAGCTGTAGTTACAAAACCTACAGCTACCGTACAGCGGTCAAGAGAAGCTGTAGTTACAAAACCTACAGCTACCGTACAGCGGTCAGAGAAGTTGTAGTTACAAAACCTACAGCTACCGTACAACGGTCAAGAGAAGCTGTAGTTACAAAACCTACAGCTACCGTACAGCGGTCAGAGAAGCTGTAGTTACAAAACCTACAGCTACCGTACAGCGGTCAGAGAAGTCGTAGTTACAAAACCTACAGCTACCGTACAGCGGTCAGAGAAGTTGTAGTTACAAAACCTACAGCTACCGTACAGCGGTCAGAGAAGTTGTAGTTACAAAACCTACAGCTACCGTACAGCGGTCAGAGAAGTTGTAGTTACAAAACCTACAGCTACTATACAGCAGCGTCAGAATAGTCCTCCAAAGCTAAAAGTCAGATTGTAAGGAAGTAGCCTTTGTCCAGTGTTCTTTTGAGTACTCAAAAGATTTCTGTGTAAATCTGTCTGTCCCCTCCTCCCCTCCCCCCTTTCCACACACTCACACACACACACGCAAACAAACAAGCAAACAAAAGCAGCGTTTAGTACCAGTGTTTTGTGTGTGTGTGATTTGATGTTTGTTCCGTGTGTGGTTTGATATTTTTTCATTGTGTGATTTGATATGTTTTCCCTGTGTGATTTGATATTTTTTCCTTGTGTGATACGATGTTTTTTCGTTGTGTGATTTGATGTTTGTTGCGTGTGTAATTTATGATTTGAATTTTGTCGTGTATGTGATTTAATGTTTTCCTTTGTGTGATTTGATGTCTGTTGTGTGTGTTTTGAATTTTATCGTGTGTGTGATTTAATGTTTTTTCCTTGTGTGATTTGATGTTCATCTTGTGTGTATGTGTGATTTGACATTTGTTACGCGTGTCTGTTGTGTGTGTTTTGATGTTTGTTGAGTGCGTGATTTGACGCTTTTTTGTGTTTTGATGTTTATTGCGTGTGTGATTTGATGTTTGTTGTGTGTGTGATTTGATGTTTTTTGGTAGTATGTTTTGATTTTTTTTGGGGTTATGATTTAATGTTTGTCGGGAGTGTGATTTGATATGTGTTACGCATGTGTTTGTGTGTTTGTTGTTTGCCTTAGTTCGCAGATTCTTTCTTAATTCACTCTTTATTTTGTGCATATACATCCCGTGTATCAGATTTGTTGTTGGCGCGACTTTTAAGTATCTGTCTTGTCTGTTGTCTGTCTTGGTTTGGTTATCTCGTGTATGAGTACCATCTTCATATTGTCCATGAAGTCTCTGACCTTTGCTGGCTCTTCTCACTGTTTTGTTATTGTCCCCAGTGTCTAGAGTTTAATGGATTTAGTTTACACACGCACGACAGCATGGCCTTGTTTTGTGTGTCTTGTCTTGTTTGTCTTCTGTCTCCGTGGAGCTGCAAGCTGGCCTTCTCTGCAGCCGATGCTGTGTAAGTGTTAAGACACATAATCGTGTCGGATTAGGAGCGGGTAATGGCGATTATTTTTTTCAGCCGCTATGTGGCAGGGCAGGGGGGTGTGCAGTACTTCTTTAACACTCAACAACCATGGAAAGGGGGGGGGGGTGTGGTGATCCTTGTCCCATTGACAAGGCTAGGCCTGATACGGGGCCTGTTAGTGGGGTACCAACGGATAGGTAGGGGCTGGTCTTGGTCAGCTGTGGTCAGCCAACCCTGATGTCAGCTGTGGTCAGCCAACCCTGATGTCAGCTGTGATCAGCTAACCCTGATGTCAGCTACGATCCCCTGACTGCCAAAAAAAACGGGTTTGTCTCTAGCCTGCAAGCGACTGTGCCTATTTGGGTCTGTGTTAATTAACTTACCAGACAACACTCACGGCACACCAACTTTCTTTTATATTAAAAATCACTGCCGCGATGTTTTCCACAGAAATAGGACACTGTGCGTATATATTATCATTTGTAGCATTTTAGAATTATGAAACATGGCTGTTGTTACTTTATTGTTTTTTTTTTTTTCTATTGATGTACTTAAAGCCGTGTAAACGGATCTAAGATTTATTATATAACATTGCCGGTTATAGCGTGAGCTCGTGGCTGCCATGTTCCTTGCATCTTTGGCGTAACGGATTCGATCGTCATTCTGCAACCGAGAAATGTTATCCCCGATCTGTCAGCGTGCTTTGTCAGGATTGTGCGGTCTGTACCCAGAGCTGCCTGTGTTTCATGTTTCTTTGTTAGAATATATAAATAGATGTTCTTCGGAATGATGTCGTCTTTATGAGCAGACAGGTGAGAAGAGAACTGGTACACAGAAGCTCCAGCATTATCTTACATCCTCCACTGCAGCTTCCAGGCCCCACCCCCCACCCCCACATCCTTCTAGCTTCTCATTTATGCCAGGTGTAGAGACGTTGCAGATTCTCCCAGACTCTGCCATCTCATTAACCATACCTTCAGACTCTAATGGCTGGAAGATTTGAAACCCTGGGGCTGTATTCTGCGTCCCGTCTGCAGGAACTTATGGCTGACATGTACGGCCCAATCAGTCAGAAGCCGCAATCAGATTCTGGCGGATAAAAATGTTATGTTTTTTCTTCTTCTTTTTTTTTTATCTTCCTAGGGTTCGTTAATGGCAGTGATTGGATTGGTGATGAGATTTAATCTCACTTGTCGCAGGTTAATCGATCAGCATTCAGTTGTAGGCCCCCGCGGGACAGGGCGAGGAAAGTGGAAGGAAATGCATCTAATTTAAATTTGCGCAGAAATATGTAATTGGAAAGGAGCTTGGGACGAACCATGTTTGAGTATGGTGGTGGCAGGTAAACGTTGGGAGCTTTCCATTTTGTCCAGTTATTGAAAACGGTCATGTTAACGTCCTTATACTTTATAGACAGGCTGATGTTAACACTGTCGCAGTGTTCGATTGATGGGTAATGTTAACATTGTACTGAAGTAGTAGTGTTACTTTGCCGTCTTTTTTTTTTTTAATTGAAGCGAAAATGGTAGTGCTTTTTTTCCCCTGTCATCCAGTACAGTTTTTCTGTCACTTCTTAATCTACAGGAATTATTTATAGTATATTGCAGTGCTCAGTATTTGTATACGTGAAGAAAAAAATATGTATAGTTTAGTGCTGTCTTCATTTCTTGGTATAAAAAAAAATCGCCTCCTAGTGCGGTGCTGCTTTCTTTGTGTGTATACGGGGAGATTGGGGGGGGGGGGACTCATAGTGCATTGCTTCCTTCATTGTTCGTATACGGGGGGGGGGGGGGGATAGCTCATAGTGCATTGCTTCCTTCATTGTTCGTATACGGGGGGGGGGGAATAGCTCATCGTGCATACGGGGGGGGGGGGGGGAATAGCTCATAGTGCAAAGCTTCCTTCATTGTTCGTATACGGGGGGGGGGGGGGAGATAGCTCATAGTGCAAAGCTTCCTTCATTGTTCGTATACGGGGGGGGGGGAGATAGCTCATAGTGCAAAGCTTCCTTCATTGTTCGTATACGGGGGGGGGGGGAATAGCTCATAGTGCATACGGGGGGGGGGGGGAATAGCTCATAGTGCATTGCTTCCTTCATTGTTCGTATAGGGGGGGGGGGGTAGCTCATAGTGCATACGGGGGGGGGGGAATAGCTCATAGTGCATTGCTTCCTTCATTGTTCGTATACGGGGGGGGGGGGGATAGCTCATAGTGCATTGCTTCCTTCATTGTTCGTATACGGGGGGGGGGGGAATAGCTCATAGTGCATTGCTTCCTTCATTGTTCGTATACGGGGGGGGGGGGGATAGCTCATAGTGCATTGCTTCCTTCATTGTTCGTATACAGGGGGGAAAACAGCTCATAGTGCATTGCTTCTTTCATTGTTCGTATACGGGGGGGGGGGGGGATAGCTCATAGTGCATTGCTTCCTTCATTGTTCGTATACAGGGGGGAAAACAGCTCATAGTGTATTGCTTCTTTCATTGTTCGTATACGGGGGGGGGGGGATAGCTCATAGTGCATTGCTTCCTTCATTGTTCGTATACAGGGGGGAAAACAGCTCATAGTGTATTGCTTCTTTCATTGTTCGTATACGGGGGGGGGGGGATAGCTCATAGTGCATTGCTTCCTTCATTGTTCGTATACAGGGGGGAAAACAGCTCATAGTGCATTGCTTCTTTCATTGTTCGTATACGGGGGGGGGGGGGGGGGATAGCTCATAGTGCATTGCTTCCTTCATTGTTCGTATACAGGGGGGAAAACAGCTCATAGTGCATTGCTTCCTTCATTGTTCGTATACAGGGGGGAAAACAGCTCATAGTGTATTGCTTCTTTCATTGTTCGTATACGGGGGGGGGGGGGGGATAGCTCATAGTGCATTGCTTCCTTCATTGTTCGTATACAGGGGGGAAAACAGCTCATAGTGTATTGCTTCTTTCATTGTTCGTATACGGGGGGGGGGGGGGGATAGCTCATAGTGCATTGCTTCCTTCATTGTTCGTATACAGGGGGGAAAACAGCTCATAGAGCATTGCTTCCTTCATTGTTCGTATACGGGGGGGGGGGGGGGATAGCTCATAGTGCATTGCTTCCTTCATTGTTCGTATACAGGGGGGAAAACAGCTCATAGTGTATTGCTTCTTTCATTGTTCGTATACAGGGGGAAAATAGCTCATAGTGCATTGCTTCCTTCATTGTTCGTATACGGGGGGGGGGGGGGGGAAAACAGCTCATAGTGCATTGCTTCCTTCATTGTTCGTATACGGAGGGGGGGGGGAACAGCTCATAGTGCATTTCTTCCTTCATTGTTCGTATACAGGGGGAAAACAGCTCATAGTGCATTTCTTCCTTCATTGTTCGTATACAGGGGGAAAACAGCTCATAGTGCGATGCTGTGTTCACTGCCTGTATACGGAAATATAGAAATGGCTGATCCTGGGGGGGGGGGGGGGGGGGACGGGGTGTCCCTTAAAATCTGCTGAAAAAAAAAACGGTAAAACTCTCCTAATGGCAGCTTTTGTGTGAAAGCGTCAACTTTGTGTACAAGCAGACAGTGTAATCTATCAGTGTTTTTAACCAAGGATTGCTTGACTTGTCTGGGGGTTTAATAACAACGCGATCCTTCTAATTATGCCGCCATTGCTTGCTTGCTCACATTTAAACTGGCAGTAAATTCATGCATTTCCATTGCTAAGTATTACAGCCAAGCATTTTGTGACCGGAAAGGTTTTATGCAAATAGAAATAACTGTAGTGTTTAGTTTCAGTGTTCCTTACGCGTAATGTGGCGCGCGCCCCCCCCCCCCCCGCCAGGTGTTGGGTTCCACTGCACCTCTCACCAGCTGAAAACTGCTGGAGCAAGCATGACAAAGGTGTTGGGAGGAGGTAAGCACCGCTCAGCCCCTTGTAATGTCAGTGTTTACAGTCAGTGACTGCCTCCTGTTTGGACAGAGAGATATCAGCAGGGAGGAGCGGTGGAAGCAGCAGAGCTCAAGGAGGTGGAGGAATTTGCTGCGAAAGGTCACAGTATGCCGACGTTATTAAAGTAAAGCGTTACAGAGTCCGATATCCACGCGGGGTCCCTGCTGAAGTCGTTCTTTCTTTGTTTATACTGCTCGTTATGAGCGGGAGTGGCTCTAGATGTGGGACATTATGTTCTCATGATGTAATAGTCGTGTTTAGCAGACCTTTAGAATAATAATAGGCCGTGGCTGCTTTGTGTAAGATATGCCGCGCGGAAATTGAGAAGTGCACGATGCTTTTGTCATTTGTATAACAAAATGATCTTTTTGGGGACTGCTTGTATGATATTGTAATTTTGTGAATTATGTATTTCTGACTCGGAGAAGATGTTCTTGATTAATACCGACTTTATCTTCACACATATCTATATTGCTGTTGTTTAGATTAAGTTTCACAAACATTACACTTCACTAAATCAGAGGAAGCCCGATGAAATGTTCTCTACAGAATTCTTTTAATTCTGACAAATAAGATATTCGACTTAGAATTCACAACATGGCGTAATCTTCATTAGTTTCGTCGTTGAAGCACATCAGTATCAAACTATCATATTCTACACGCAGCATTTCTCAATGTTCTCAACTTCACATTATTCTACACATTTGGTAAGAGGACAATTCTAGACTCTGTACTATATTCCATCTGCAACACGTGGTCAATCAGTTACACGACTAAGTCACTGTACTCGAAGTTTCAAAGTCAAAAATATTCATATCACTTGAATCACTTGAAACACAGATTCAGTCTGTCCTAAAACTACTTCTTCAAAACTGCTTTTCCTGAGTATCTATTGCTCTAATTGTCCATCTATTCCTACGGTAATTACCTATGTCTTCTCTCTCTCTCTCTCTCTCTCTCTCTCTCTGTCGTGTCTTCTCTGGCTTGTGTTCTCTTTCTGCTGTTCTTCTCTGATTGTCTGTCCTTCTCTCTTCGGGCTCCCTCCTCTGTTCTTCTTCTTCCTCGTTCCCCCTACTTGGTTCCTCTTCGTTCTTGGTTTTAGATTGTCTGTTCTTCCGTCTTCGGGCTCCCTCCTCTGTCTCTTCGTCTTCCTCGTTCTTTACTACTTGGTTCCCCTTCTTTTTTCGTCCTTATTGTCTGTTCTTCGGGCTTTCTCCTCTGTCTCTTCTTCCTCCTCGTTCCCCCGAGCGTTCTGATTGTCCGTCATTCAAACTGCTCCGTTACTTATATATCGTAAGTCAATTGTCCAATAGGCCACGCCTCTAAATATTTAATTGGTCAGCTGGACGAGTTGGTCACTCCTTTATTTGAAAACCTTGTGCAGTCGCGTCATAACGCGTGTCAAAATGTCAACTCCGTCTATACAATTGGTATTTACCTAAGTCATTATCTTGCTATTTCATGTCGAAGGTTTATTGTGTCCTCGCTTTTCATTGTGTCTGCCTTTTCTATTTGTCTTTTCTATTTTGTTTACTCGTGTCAACGTCCAGTCACTGCTTTGTTATCACTGGACCATCCTACTTTCTGGCTTCCTTCATTTGATGTGTCAGCGTCACTGAGTCTCGTCTTTTTCTATTCACTGTTTCCACTGTTTACTTTTGTCCGTCTTGTTCTAGTGTCATGGAAGTTTTATACCTTTCTCTTCCTTTCCTCTCCGTTTTTCTCGGTCGCTTTTCGATGGTTACTATTTTCTTTACAGTATATTTTCATAATCATATTCATTAAGAATAATAATAATAACAAGAACTATAATCATTACTTACAAGGCCATGCTACACTTGGTCTAGGGATTAGACGTTTGTCTCTGGTGCTGGAGGATGTGGGTAAGAATCCCACAAGAAATGGCAGGGTCCGCCCCCCCCCTCCAGTGTAAAACCACCAGCAATGAAATTACGCTGTTTTGTAGGTGGGGTGGGGGTGGGGGGAAAGAACGAAAGTCCGGGTGCGTTGTTGCCCATGTTAAAAATTCATTGGCAGTTGGAAATCGGAAAAGTGATTAGGCCAGACGGCGGCCGTCCGGGCAAAATTCTAGGAAGAATCTAGCACGGAAATGCGTCTATCTGTACCAGTGTTTCCCAGGCTTGTTCAGGCTACCGCCACATTTTTCTCAGGCCACATCCTCAACGCCCCCACCCAACCGCCCCCCGCGGGGCCCCCCCCCATTATGTACTTCTCGTTCAATGACTTATTAAACTAGGATGTGCATTACACAACTAAAAACTTAAGCAAGCAAACAAGTTTATTTAACAGTATGAAGGGGTACATTTGTAACTCACCTTCTGCATTATTTTCTCACATTTTGGTCTGATTTATCGGAATGCGTTTTCTTCAAATATTCAAGTAGCCGAGAAGGTTTCGTGGCTTCACTTGAAAATATTCGTTCACAAAGTAGACATAATAGTTTGCTGCTGATTGTTTTGGTGCTGTTATAAATCCATATTTCAGATATTCCACACTATATTGTCTACATTTCTTTTCTACTTGTGGCTCTTCTGACATTTTTTTATTCTGAACTCTCAGAGACGATGTTCCGCTGGTGATAGACTCGTGAGGGCAGTTCATAAAAGGATATTTAACATCAGATGGAGATCTCTGAAGCTCGTGCTGCCTTCAAACCCTGTGGACTATCAGAGGAAGATATGATTACCCCCGTCTGCTGCTTCTTTTTTAGCGCCTCCTTACTGCCCCCTTTTCTTCTCATGCCCGCGCCATTTCCCCCCCCCCCCCCCCCCGCCACAACCTTTTTTTTCACCCCCTCCCCTGGTCCTTTCCAACGCCACGGGGGATGCTATCGCCCACTGTGGGAAACACTGATCTGTACTTACTGTGACGCCTGTTCTGGAACGGTAACTGGAATTTTTTGTTGGGGGGGGGGGGGTCATCACATGTGGGAATGTCCTGACTGCGAGGAAGTCACTTTCGCTGTAGAGTCGACCTCGTCTCTTCTCAGCAATGATGATGATGATGATGATGATAGTAGATTTATAATAGTGAAAGCTGATGATGATCCCAGACCACCGTGGTAGATTTATAATAGTGAAAGCTGATGATGATACCAAACCACCTTGGTAGATCTATAATAGTGAAAGCTGATGATGATACCAAACCACCTTGGTAGATCTATAATAGTGAAAGCTGATGATGATACCAGACCACCGTGGTAGATCTATAATAGTGAAAGCTGATGATGATACCAGACCACCGTGGTAGATTTGTAATAGTGAAAGCTGATGATGATACCAGACCACCGTGGTAGATTTATAATAGTGAAAGCTGATGATGATACCAGACCACCGTGGTAGATCTATAATAGTGAAAGCTGATGATGATACCAGACCACCGTGGTAGATTTATAATAGTGAAAGCTGATGATGATACCAGACCACCGTGGTAGATCTATAATAGTGAAAGCTGATGATGATACCAGACCACCGTGGTAGATCTATAATAGTGAAAGCTGATGATGATACCAGACCACCGTGGTAGATTTATAATAGTGAAAGCTGATGATGATACCAGACCACCTTGGTTTTTCCACAGAGGAATAGTTTTGTTAAGTCTGTTAAGCTTGCCTAGCGTGTAGGTTACCTCCAGCAGCGGTAGCATCTGTTTGGTTGTCGTTGCACTTTTCCCACATTAAATGAACAGCAGTTATATAAGATTGGTACGTTCTGGAAATCTTTGCTTAATTGTCTCCTGGGTTCCATGCATTCTGTTCTCATCATGGCTCCACCCCGCTCGGTGATTTCTCTCTGTCTTCGCGTGTTTAGAAATTTCGAGGATTCTCCAGTGAAATCTTTCTTGCTTCCATCAATGACACCACACTAGATCCAGGATTTAATTTGTTCATTTGTCTCCAGTTTGATTAAAACAGCTTTTGTTTTTGGTTTTGTTTTTTTATTTGTGGCAATATCGGGGCAGCTGGGCTGTAAAGCAGTCTACAGGGACAGATTCTTCCTGTAAGTCGAATGTGCTGATTGCATCGCAGGTTCTCTAGTGAGATCTCGGGACTTTGTGCAGTGATTTGTGCCACCAGAATCTCGGTGAGCGATAACATAAACTGCCTGTCCTTTGGCTCCAGATTGTTCCTGGGTCGCGTTTAATCGAAGAAGAGGGCTGCCTTTTGGGGGGATACATTGTTTACTTCTTAGACAAGTCAGTGACTGAGGTGCTAGGGTATGTGTGTACATTACTGAGATAATATTTCCTTCCACACGGAAAGAGGAAGTCCTCATGTGGACTTGGTGCCTGTATCCTCGCTAGTTTATATAGTGTCAGGACGCCCTGATCTTGGTTAATTTGTAGTGTAAAAATGTCCCATGTTCACTAGTTCATAATGTCAGAATATCCTAATATCCTGATCTTTCGACAATTATATTGTCAGAATGTCCTGATCTTCGTTAATTTATAGTGTCATGATGTTCTGATCTTCGCTAATTTATATTGTCATGATGTATTGATCTTCACTAATTTATAGTGTCATGATGTACTGATCTTCGCTAATTTATAGTGTCATGATGTACTGATCTTCACTAATTTATTGTGTCATGATGTTCTGATCTTCTGTAGTTTACAATCTCGTGAGTTTTTCCCCTTTCCTTACTGAATGATAATTTGTCACAAGAGCTAGATTCTTACAACCAAGAACTGGGGACAGTCTCTACCAACCAACTGTTCTCACTTACCAGTATAAGACTAGAATATATTGGTTTCCCATGTCTCTTGTAATCATCATTTCTGTAAAGCTAGCATCCCTGTTGACCGTGTAGTCAAGCTATCTCTTGTAATCATCATTTCTGTAAAGCTAGCATCCCTGTTGACCGTGTAGTCAAGCTATCTCTTGTAATCATCATTTCTGTAAAGCTAGCATCCCTGTTGACCGTGTAGTCAAGCTATCTCTTGTAATCATCATTTCTGTAAAACTAGCATCCCTGTTGGCCATGTAGTCAAGCTATCTCTTGTAATCATCATTTGAGTAAAACTAGCATCCCTGTTGGCCATGTAGTCAAGCTATCTCTTGTAATCATCATTTGAGTAAAGCGAAGCGCCTTTGTATATTCTTTCTTTGAGAAGACAAGAGGTACAACAAAACGAACAAAGAATTTGCACAGACACACTCCAAAGAAAACTGAAGTTCGTCACTGACGCTGCAATTCTTATTTCTGCCTTCTCATTTCTTTTTTTCATTTTCATCGTCTTCTCGTAGGTGTGGCCACATGAGCAACAGATAGATTTGCTACGTGAATATTTTTTTTAAGGTAATACATTCACATCTTTGTGTAATGTGTTTTCAAATATGTTCGCTTGAAGAACCCCCTGTTTTCTGATGCAGTTTTCCCAAAGTAATCTTCATCTTTTACTTGTTGTAGTGTCTATTTTTATTCTTTCTATTCTTTTTCTTTCTATCGCCTCTTCTAGTCATGTTTCTTCTATCCTTGTTTCTTCTATTCTTGTTTCCTCTGTTCATGTTTCGTGTATTCATGTTTCTTCTGTTCTTGTATCCTCTGTTCTTGTTTCTTCCGTTTCTTCTATTCATGTTTCATCTATTCATGTTTCGCTTGTCCTTCTTTCTTGTACTTACGTGTCTTCTGTTTTTGTTTCATTTATTCTTGTTTCATCTATTCCTGTTTATTCTGCTCTTGTTTCTTTATTCTTACTGTATGTTTCTTGTACTCTTGTTTCTTCTATTCCTGTTTTTTATTTTCTTGCTTCTTTTATTCTTAATTTATGTTTCTTCTACTCTTGTTTCTTCTACTCTTGTTTCTTATATTCATATTTCTTCTATTCCTGTTTCTTATAATCATGTTTCTTCTACTCATGTTTGTTCTATTGATGTTTATACTATTCTTCTATTCTTGTATCTTTTATTCTTATTTTATGTTTCCTCTACTCTTACTTTATGTTTCTTCTACTCTTGTTTCTTCTATTCTTATTTTATGTTTCTTCTAGTCTTGTTTCTTCTATTCTTACTTTATGTTTCTTCTACTCTTGTTTCTGGTACTCTTGTTTCTTCTATTCATATTTCATCTCTTCTTGTTTTTTGCAATTATACGTCTTCTGGTCTTGTTTCATTTATTTTTCATTTTTCGAGTCATGGTTTTTCTGTTCATGTTTCTTCTATTATTAACTCACATTATTAACTTCTTATGTTCATTTTTCTTCTGTTCCGATTTCTTATATAAATTCATGTTTCTTCTAATATTGTTTCTTCTTTTCATGTTTCTTCTATTCATATTTCTTCTAATATTGTTTCTTCTATTGTTTCTTCTATACCTGTTTCTTCTGTTCGTGTTTTCATTTTTATTGCCTGCTGAATCTGATAAGTGAAACCTCTACAGATCTTCTCTCTCGTCTGATGCTCCTGTCATTGTTATTTCTGTTGTTCTGTTCCTCAGATTTGTGAATATTGTTCGATAAAGACGAGAAAGCAAAAATATGATAATGTATTGTTATCATGATAAAGCTGTTTCCCACAGTTCTGTCCATTAAGTACTTGTCGCCGTATGTGTGTGTGGGTGTGGGTGTGTTTGTGGGTAGGTGGGTGGGTGGGGCGCTGGCTGGCGTTCAGATGCACCACATCGTTTTTCTCAGGAGCTGTTGATTAAAAAAGCATGAAATTTATACACAATATACATGGATATGTCATGTAAAAAGTGGTATTATTCAACATAATCCCCATCAACTTGTACGGCTTTACGCCAGCGCGAAACAAGTGCATGTGTTCCTAGCCCGTACCGGATTTTCTCTTTATTGTGTACCATTTCTTCGTCATCTTCAAATCTTACCCCTCAGAGTGCATCTTTAAGTGGACCAAACAGATGGAAATCAGAGAGTGCCAAATCGGGATTATAGGGTGGATGGGGTAGTACAGTCCAACCCAATTTGGTGATTGCTTCCTGTGTTGCCAGACTTGTGTAAAGGCGCGCAGTGTCGTGAAGGAGAAGCAGGTCTGCTTGATTCTTGTACAGCCGAACTCTGCTAAAACGTTGATTGAGTTTTTTTTTTCAGTGTCTTAATGTAAGCTTGTGAATTGATTGTCTCTCCTCTTGGCATAACATCCACAAGAATCACACCTTCAGTGTCCCAAAAGACAGTGATCATAACCTTTCCAGCTGAAGGAGTTGTCTTGAATTTATTTCTTCGTGGTGATTGCGGTTGATGCCACTCCATTGACTGTCTTTTTGTCTCAGGTTCAAAATGATGTGCCCAGGTTTTGTCACCTGTTACTGTCTTAGCCAAAACGTTCTCTCCCTCAGAATTGAAAGTCTCCAAGAGTTCAGAAGAAATTGCATTCCTTTGCAATCGATGGTCATTTGTGAGACTTCGAGGAACCCATCTTGTGCAAACCGTAGAAGACCCGAGAGCTTTTATAACTGCATTTGCACTACCATTGCTGACTGACAGGTTTAAGGCCATGTGTTGAGTAGTGATATGCCTATCAGTAAGAGTAGTGCCCTCAGCGCATTTCAACATTTCTGCCTTGGTGGCTGTGGCAGGACGTCCACATCGCGGCCGATCATGCAACTCTTTATCTCCACTTATTGATTCTTTGATTCTCTGAACCCAGCGCCTGACTGTACTCCTATCGACTGCAAAACTTCCATACACATCACATAGACGCTTGTGAATGTTCACAACAGTTTCCCTCTCTGCAACGAGAAATTCTATCAATTTGCTGCTTATACCATAAGTTGCTAACATGCTCCATTTCAACGGTTAAGGCAGTCATATTCTTTGGCCGGTTGCAGTGCAAACTGGTTCACACAATCGGCACATGCCATATATAAAGTGTGCAAAATCTCATGCTATCTTCATTATTAACTGAAAAAAAAACCGATGTGTGCGTTACTTTGTGAACGCCCCTTGTATATATATATATATAAAGGAGATGAGGAGAAAAGAGGAAATGGAGAACAGGGAAAAGACTGTCTTTTCTCCTGGAACGGGCTCCAGTTTGTTCTGGCGGCTTGAAGGTTAGAATAGGGACTCCGTCCAGGTAGAGCGGCCTAATTCCAACACCTTGTTTGTGCTTGGTTACAGTAGATAAGTGTGTGACCAGTCTGGAGGAGGATCTAGTTAAATAAGTGTGTGACCAGTCTGGAGGAGGATCTAGTTAAATAAGTGTGTGACCAGTCTGGAGGAGGGTCTAGTTAAATAAGTGTGTAACCAGTCTGGAGGAGGGTCTAGTTAAATAAGTGTGTAACCAGTCTGGAGGAGGGTCTAGTTAAATAAGTGTGTAACCAGTCTGGAGGAGGGTCTAGTTAAATAAGTGTGTAACCAGTCTGGAGGAGGGTCTAGTTAAATAAGTGTGTGACCAGTCTGGAGGAGGGTCTAGTTAGATAAGTGTGTAACCAGTCTGAAGGAGGGTCTAGTTAGATAAGTGTGTGACCAGTCTGAAGGAGGGTCTAGTTAAATAAGTGTGTAACCAGTCTGAAGGAGGGTCTAGTTAAATAAGTGTGTGACCAGTCTGAAGGAGGGTCTAGTTAAATAAGTGTGTGACCAGTCTGAAGGAGGGTCTAGTTAAATAAGTGTGTAACCAGTCTGAAGGAGGGTCTAGTTAAAGTGTGTGACCAGTCTGAAGGAGGGTCTAGTTAAATAAGTGTGTGACCAGTCTGAAGGAGGGTCTAGTTAAATAAGTGTGTGACCAGTCTGAAGGAGGGTCTAGTTAAATAAGTGTGTAACCAGTCTGAAGGAGGGTCTAGTTAAATAAGTGTGTGACCAGTCTGAAGGAGGGTCTAGTTAAATAAGTGTGTGACCAGTCTGGAGGAGGGTCTAGTTAGATAAGTGTGTGACCAGTGTGAAGAAGAGGCTGTTATGTTAATAACACTCACGTCGTCATTTTTGTTAGTTCAATATCTGAGCTCGGAAAAATAAAGTTCAATGCTAACGTTACAGGCCACTTATGTTTTCAATGAGGAGACAGGCTGGAACCCATTTGACTGGGAAACGCGGGCAAGGACTTGGTTACGTTAATATAAGAAAGAATATTGAATCCAAGCAGCAAAGAGCTTCGTAAGTGACAGAGGTGGACATCCGGGTGGTATCTTCAGGCTCTTGAAGAGGTTATAAAGCAATATCTCACAGACCGCTGGGAGTCATGACCCAGAGAGACCCACCCCCCATTTAGAGCGCTAGAATTTTAAAGGGCCGAAAGTTGTGGACATTTACACACCATGAAGTTAATTTTGTTTTTCGGGCTGACTGAAGCCAGCTTGGAGTCGGCGCTCAGCCCACACTTCTCTCAGCCCGTGAAGCCATTTCGCTATGAGCTGAACTGCATTCCTTCACTTCGTATTTCAAAGAAGTAGGTTTGTTTCCGTGGCTGAGAGCGACGATTCTCCCAGCCTGCCTTCCTCGTTACGAGGCGCTGTTACGTATTTGTGACCGTAACAAACTGACAGGTGAGCCCTGGCTCTCTCCAGTGCCGCCGGCCGTCTTTTATGAGCAAATTAATGTGAAATAATGTCAACCCCTGCTTAACATTTCAAAGCCTGGCGGTGCATCAACATGGCGGAGGTTCAGCTTCCCTGCTTTTCTCCTTCGTTCTTTTTTTTTTGTTTCTTTGCTATCAAACTTTCTTGTGGATTTGACGGAAATGAGACAAGCGCGTCTCTTTTTTTCTTATATCTGAAAGGCTATCAAGTTATGTTGCACTTTGCATAAAATCCAACTACAGACGTATCAGGTTTAAAAAAAAAAGAAACTAAAATCTTGTCAAAAATTGAATGTCGGTTCGATTATTTTCCCGCATTTCTGCTGTCAGGTTGTACTGCTGCATATCTGGAGCGCAGAAAACCTCCGTGACGGCTGTCTCGTTAATTGGAGGAGAATATTGGTATTTCCGCTTCCGTGCGGTTTGGAGAGCCGCGGGGCAGGAAGATGTACACGAGGGCCGTATTATCCGGCCTCTCAATCAGTTATTTCTTGATGAACGGGCCGGGGCGGGGAACTCTTCCATGGACGCTAATCATGGTGATTAGACTGATTGCGAGCGGTACGTTGATAAGTATTGGGCAAAGCTACTCAAGCAGGCAGAACGATTTTTCCGTGTCACTTTGTTTGAGACATTAATGCTCTAAAAATGTGTTGCCTTACTTTGCTGTTATCTTGCTTAAAAATTTACTTCCATATTTGCCTTGCTGTCTATGGTTTTTTAAAACTGTTTCCAGGTTGTCTCGGGTTTTGCTCTGATTTCAAAAGAAAATTGTTTCTTTGTTGCTTCTGCGTTTTTGTGAAATGTTTTGTTGGTTGTGCAAGTTAAAGATTGTTTCCTGATTGTTTTAGGTTACTCTGATTTTAAAGGAAAATCGTTTCTATGCTGCTTCTGTTTCATCATCATCATCATCATCATGCCGGGCGGCCATACTTCTCCACAAATTTCGGTTCGTGACGTTTCTGAATATCTCTTTCGCTGATTTCCTTCCATGCCACAGTGTCGGGCGTTCTAGCCATGCATTCCCTCGGTCGTGCTCTGTTTCTGTTGTCTTCAATTTTTCCCATTGCTGTGATGTTTTCCAGTTTCTTGTCATCATATGCGTAAAGAATGATGATTGCGTTTTTCTTATCTCTGCTATGATATTGCGTTTATCATTAGCTTGTCTCAAACACTGCTCATTAGCTACCCTGGCAGTCCATTGGATTCTCAATATTCTTCTTAGAAACCACATCTCTGTTGCCTCTAGTGATGCACTCATTATGTTTTGTTTATCTTAATGAAATGCTTCCATATTTGCTTGGTTATGTAAGTTAAAAATTGTTTCCGCGTTGTTCTTTTTGTCTCGTGTAACAACTCTTATTTCTTTGCTACTGCATGGAATTTGTCATTCAGTCACTGTTCCCATCTGGCTTTTAAAATTTTGGGTTTTTTTTTACACCATTTGTTATATACAAAAAAATATAGTTTTTTTTAGTACATGTAGAAAGATATTGTCGGAAAACTATTGGAAACGTTTGCGTTTTGAATATAATACCCAACCACTCGTTTGTAATGGTGCAGTGATCTGTCTTTCTGAACAGACTTTGAGAGTCTGTGCTGTTTGTAGGGGTATTCATGCCTTGTTAGCAATGATAAAGCGGATCAACTTGCAGTCAGGGCTAACCCACTAGGAGACATCGAATTGGACAAATAAGAATATGTCAGTCTTTCAGGCAGCAAATCGAAGACTTAGTGCATAGGGCAACTTCCTGAAAAGTACACAGCGCGCTCGCCTCAGTGACTTGCACGTAATCAGAGGAAGCGGAAGCAGATCCCAGGTGTGCGCTGGGACACCAGCAACTTTCAGCCAGCACAGTGTTGGTATTATATCAGACAAAACACTAAAGGACATCCTGATGTTGAATGCAGAGCACTTACTTCATGTCCCGAGTGTAATAAAGCCGCTCTCTTAGGCCAGCAGAAGATCTAGCTCATGTCCAGTATTGGGCACGCTCTTGTCTCCTTGTATTCCGTCGTCGAGCGCGCGAAACACGACAGGAGAAACTTTATGAATAAAAGATTCTACTTGGTCAGCTTTTACGTGGTCATCATCATGTTTGGAACTACTGTTAAGTTGGAACTGAAGGAACTACCTTTTGCCTCGAACTTGAGGCCTCTGTCAGCAAATAACACGATGAGGAATCTGTAACTGAAGGCATCTTTTTAAAGGCTGGCGTACCACCGCTGCTGCCCGTGTGTCCAGAAGTAACTGTGTAAATCAAGCAGCGTGTGACTGTGATGGTTTCTGTAAGAAAACTGCCACGTTGTTGGACACGCTGAGAACACAGCTTTAGCTCTCCACGTTCATCAGTACCTAAAATTTGCGTGTAAATTTAAAATCCCTTAAAACAGAGTTTCTCAGACTATTTTTTTTCCTGGTGCCTGCAGTCTCCCTCTGTGCATTAAATTTTCCTCTGCGGTTACATCCAACCCCTTCATTATTATATGACAACGTTTATTAATTTTTTTTCTTTGGTTGTGGCAGCTAGAAACCTGGCGCCTGATGAGGGGGTGGAGCCGTACGGCTGCCTTTGAAAAGCACTGCCGTAAAACAGTAATAGAATTCATAGGATGGAAATTTGGAAGAGAAGGAAAAGAAGAAAGAAATAGCGACAGGAAAGTCGAACTTTGTGTTCATTTTTACCTTTCTTACAGATTGATTGTTGCTGTTTTAACATCACCTCCTGCGATCTGTAATACATTCCGCGTTAATTCTGTCCATAATCTTTACAGGGTATGGGCGTGAGATTTGCGCCCAGTATCTATCTGTCTGTCTATCTATCTGTCTATCTATCTGTCTGTGTCTGTCTGTCTGTCTAATCTTATCTTATCAGCCTGCCTGCCTAATCTTATCTTATCTTATCAGCTTGTCTGCCTTTCTGCTTGCCTATCTTCTGCCTGCCTGTGTCTGTTGTCTATCTATGTCAGTCTGTCTGTGTGTGAAAGGAAGAAAACACAACATCCCCACGCCATCATTGTTCTAATGCCCACCCAACAATCGAGTCCTGGCGACAGTAATTGAACTGTTCCACAGTGCCATCAGTGCCGTACCTTAATCGTCTCGATAGATGTGATAAGTGGCGCGCGATAGATGTGATAAGTGGCCGCGATAGATGTGATAAGTGGCCGCGATAGATGTGGTTAAGTGGTCGACGAATGGGGCGAATGGTTCTGCCGGTAACAACGATGTCAGCGCCGTGGCAGGGCCTGTAATAACCGGGCTCCTCACCTGCAAGGATAAGCGTTTGGAGAAATCGGCTGCAATCTCCTTCCGGCTGATTAATTCAATTAATTTTGGTGGTAATTGTGTAAGGAGATCGATTTGTAGAGTAAGAGAGTTCTGCGGAGGAGGCAGTCGATATACGAGTATGTGTGTTTTATGTTTGAGGGCGTGTGCTCATGTGAGAGAGTGAATGCTCATACTTATGTGGAGGAGGGTGAATGTGAGAGAGTGAATACTCATACTTATGTGGAGGGGGGTGAATGTGAGAGAGAGAGAGTGAATGTTCATATGCTCATACTTATGTGGAAGAGGGCAAGGATGGAACTGGAAGACAAGTACTCGGAGTAGAGACGGAGTTGACTTGAGAGGTTTAGGGCAAACGGAAGACTATGAGCAGTTTTATAAGATGTTCGTTTGTGTGTGTGTGTGTGTGGGGGGGGGGGAATGATGATAAGATTGACGGAAATTTTGAGATTTCTTGTTGTGTGTGCTGAAGTTTTGATGTACAGTTGTAATTCCTAATTGTGTTGTATATTTTTGTGGTTTTAGTTCTAGGTGCTGTGCGTTGTTGTACGTTATTGTTGTAGGTGTTATGATTGTCTTACTGTGTTGAGGTTGTTACTTGTATTGTACGTTGTTATGTAGTTCCCTGCCGCAGTGCCAGGCGTTCTAGCCATCTGTTCCCTCGGTCTTGCATTGTTTCTCCTGCCTTCAATTTTTGCCCATTGTTGTGATGTTTCTCATGTTCCTCATCACAACCCCCAATAATAATGATCATTGTTATTGTACTACGTTTGTATGATTGTAGATGTTATGATTGTCATACGTTGTCGAAGTTGTTACTTCTTTTGTGCATTGTTATGTAGCCCCTACGCAGTTGTTAGCGATATTGTTGTACAGTCGCCATGTACTTAATATCGCGATAAAGAAGATGTTGTTACTCCTTGTGTGTGCACAAGGAACGGCCGAGACGGAGAGTATATCAAATACCCTGTGATGTCTTTTTTTTTGGAACTTTTGATGCACTATAACTGCATCGGAACATTCTGCTTTACACGCTCTATTCTCCAGGGATAGTGTTACACCTTATATCTTATATCCTTCCCGTGCTGTTAAACGTCACATAGGGCTTGCAAGGTAGTTCGCCAATTTTTCCTGTTTTCGGAGAGCTTTTCTACCTCATCAAGGGATTTTATGCCTATTAATTTGGCCTCTCTTAACAATGTCCTCTTTAGAGTTTCACGTGGTCTGGCTCTTTTTCTTTGGCCTGTTGTGTTCCACTTGATAGCTTGTTTTGGAATTCTTTGATCGTTTCTTCTCATCACATGACTAGCATATGTCCATGTCCTTTTCCTGATCACCCATGAGATTGGTTGTTGTTCGCTCATCTTTCTTATCTCTGCATTGTTCTTGAATTCGTTCCACTTGATGCCGCGTATTTTCGTTAGGTATCTGTTTTCAAAAGAGTCAAATCTATTGTCTGTTTCTATAGTTGTTTTCCAGTGTTACACCTACAGTAGACTTAATATCTAGCTCCATCACCGGCTTTATGGAAAAAGTCACTCCTTTAATATTGCGCAGTGTTTAATTTTAGTGCAGTCTGACCCGAGGACACCCCCCCCCCCCCCGGTCACCCACGTGTAGAAATGGTTACTTGGGTTCTTCTGTACCTGGGGAAGGAAAAGCCGCCAGGCGTGATGCTGACCACATCACCCCCTAGCATGTTGACAGGTCAAGGAAATGTGGGCGCTAACATTGTATCCTCTAGATGACTCTACCATGAACACTGTCTTGAGGTTTTGGGGGGTTCTTCTCCAGATTATGTTTGTTTGACTAAGTTGGTAGAGCTGTCTTAGACACAACATCTGAGACTCTCGGGGGTTTATGGAAGACAACAGATGTGGCTTAGACAAACGATGACAGAGAGCAAGGATGACTGAGAGTCGAGACTGGCACTCATGCAGGACGTGATGCTGTTTGCCTTGAGAGGTCAACCAGGTGCTGTTCATTTCTGCGTTTTTCTGATGTCACGAAGCGTTCATGAAAAGTAGCAGAAAGTTAACTCATTGTTACACAAGGATATCCCGGAGTAACGTCACTTTAAGTTCCAGGCGGGGTCTCTGTTAGAAAATATACACCCCCCCCCCCCATTTACCGAAGCGGTGAAGGAAGGCTTGGTCACAGAGCGGTAACACAAGGATACAAAAGGGATGCAGAGCAAATCATATTTGTAAACCAACTTATTATAACGATTCTACTCGCTAGAACCGATCTGGCTGGATCATTCATTTATGCTGTACTCCGAATCAAGAAATAGAGCTTTAGGGAAAGTGGCAATTCAAAATGTCATTTAGGTCCCAGCACGTAATTTGGCTGATACTTTTACTTGTTGTGAGTGTTGTTAAGGAAGCTCTGTTCTCTTGTGTCAAGTTTTACCGATGATCATATTGATAGATCTGTCTGCCATGGATGTCATATTGTCCCACGCATACAAAAGCGGAGAAAGAGAACAGTGCTTCTCTAGCAAACAGCGGTGCCAAAGTGAGCAGTAAATTCAGCCAGATAATAACTAGGTGGGTGCTGTCCTTGTCTATCAGGCTACTGTGGCACACCTGCTTCCAGCCACCCCTGCCTCTACTTCGTTAGCCGCGGAGCCATCGCCCCAAAAAAGAAAAAAAAATTAAGTATTGATGGACATTTCTTGCTGGCGACACCTGTCATCATCCAGGCTGTCATTTCTAGGTGGGGGTACATGAGAAGATAAAGAAGAAGATGCTGGGATGCACATGGTGTATTGCCTGTACCAGGTCCTGCTTGTAGATTATAATTAGATCAATCTGTGCCCGGTGATGATTCATGTCACAGCTGTCGGCTCCACTTGAATGCGAGCGTTTATTGACTGGGAGAGATGGCGGAGGATGGGTGGGGTAGAAAGCTAGGCGATAATAGAACAAACATTTTCACACCGTGCGACGCTAGCGCGCTTCAAGTACCTGCCATGATTGTTCTTGTTGGCGCCAGTTTTGGTTTCTTTGCCAGCTCCCGTCCTTTGCCCAAAGCATTGCTAACATTCCTACATACATTCTTCTGTATCTGTGATCAGCTGGAACAGTTCCAGGAAAAACAAGCATTATTTTGCTGGCATTCATGGGTTTTCTTCGGCTTTGATTGTTGTTAATTTATTGCCGGTTTCTTTTTTAGTCTTCTGGTACAGCCGGGGATTTCCCTTTCTTTGTGGCATTCCATCTGCATTCTTTTAGTTGCCTTTGTCTTTTTTTTCCCTATTGTTTTGCTCCTCTTAGCGTCTTTGTCCTCTTCTTTGCCAAAGTTTGTCTCTGTGCTTAAGATTGTCCGTGTCTGTTGTGCATGAGCGTAGGTTTTGTTTGTACTGTTGTATTGCCCTTCTTCAACCTCTCTAGTCCCCTTTCTCACAGTGTTAGGTAACCAACATGGAGCAAAAAGCTAACATTAAATTCTGTTTAAAACTCAGAAAAAGTACCATTGAGACAGTTGAATTGATACGACAAGTTTATGGGGATAATTGTTTATCTCGTGCACAGATATTCAGAAATGGTGTGGAAACGATTACAAATGCAACTAGATATGGACGCCCAATTTCTCTTCGTAATGAGGAACTCATTGCAAAAGTCAGAGAACGGATACAAGAAGATCGTTGTTTGACTATGAGGATGATGGCAGATGAATTTAGTGTTAACCAAGAGAGCATTCGTAAAATTTTAGTGGAAGATTTGGGCAAGAAAAAAGTTGCTTGCTGGTTTGTGCCACATTCGATGTCTGATAACCAAAAACATCAGCGTGTTGAGTACGCAAAAGACATCATCAAAACGTGTCTCAGAAATAAACATTTCTTAAATTTGATTGTTGTAGAGGATGAAATATGGATTTTCCGCTATGATTCCAAAACTAGACGCCAAAGTGCTTAGTGGAAATCATCATCATCACCAAAAGGGGGAAAAAAATTCGTCTTAAAAAGTCGGAAGTGAAGACGATGTTGGCTTGCTTCTATGACAGCAAAAGGGGTTATTCACAAATAATTTATTCCAGAGGGACAGATTATCACTGCCAAAGTTTATTTAAGTATTTTGAAACCGCCTATTGAAAATGATTCTCCGAGTCCGACCCGAGTATTCAACACCTGGCAGTTTTTTCCTTTTTCATGATAATGCACTGGCTCACTGGGCGGTAGTTGTACAGTAATTTTTGGCCCCAAAACAAGTGTGTGTTTTCAACCATCCACCCTATTCCTCAGATTTGTCTCCCTGCGATTATTGTCTGTTCCCAGAATTAAAATTACCACTGAAAATACGTTTCTTTGACGATTCTGGTGACATCCAAAGGGTAGTAACATCGAGTTTAAGGGCCATACCAACAGAAGAACTGCAGAGATCGTTCCAGTGTTTGTTAGATCGTGCCACTTGCTGTATCAATGCACAAGGGGCATACTTTGAATAAAATACAGGTTATACCTTCAACTCTTGTTTATTTTATGTTTTATGTAATTAGTCTCATTACTTAATTGTCAGACCTTGTATTCATCAGTATCTGTAGTCTGTCTCTGTTAATATTCATCAGTTTCTGTAGTCTGTCTCTGTTAATATTAATCAATTTCTGTAGTCTGTCTCTGTTAATATTCATCAGTTTCTGTAATCTGTCTCTGTTAATATTAATCAATTTCTGTAGTCTGTCTCTGTTAATATTAATCAATTTCTGTAGTCTGTCTCTGCTAATATTAATCAATTTCTGTAGTCTGTCTCTGTTAATATTAATCAATTTCTGTAGTCTGTCTCTGTTAATATTCATCAGTTTCTGTAGTCTATCTCTGTTAATATTAATCAATTTCTGTAGTCTCTCTGTTAATATTCCTCAGTTTCTGTAGCTCGTTGGATCTGTCTCAGTTTCAGCGTGTGCTTCTCAGTTCTTTCTTTCTTTCTCTATTATACATGTTCACATCATATGCCTCCTCCTCACCTATCTCGTCCGGTCTCTCCTCCTTCACTCCCAGTTTCTGTTCTGTTGTCTCTGTTTCTCCTTTTGCAGTGTCTGTAACTCTCTCCCACTCTTTTCTCTCCCTCACTCTCTCTCTCTCTCTCTCTCTCTCTCTCTGTGCCAATCTCAGAAACCCTGTATACAGTTTTGCTTATCCTGAGCAGTACATCCTTGACGGGCATGCGAAAGCCATATTTTGTTCCATCCATCGTGACTATCTGTGTGATGTTATTTTTGTCTAACTCCTTGGTAATCTTTCATCTTTATCTCCCGTCCCGGATTGGGGCGCTCTTTATCTGTGTGTCTGCCACGTGCGATATTATGCTCATCACCGCTGAAGATTCTCCGCGATAGAACTCCTCCAGAATAATTCGTCGACTCTCGATGCTTCGTGATATCGATTTTGTACCTGGGAGTGCAGTGAGTGGCTGCACGTGCGAGCTCGAGCCATTCAGGTGAAGGAGGGATTGGGGGAGAGGGGAGGTCGAAGCGTACAAGTGAAGTAGCTACTGCTGAGGAAGACGGCAATAATAGGAGAGTTGGAATTGTGAAGATCGCTGGCGCAGTGGTGCAGGGGCGAGATGATAGCGGCGCTGCCAAGTCCATTAGGACAGAAAAGTATTTTTGTTTGTTTGTAGCAGAGTAGATAACTCATGAATACAGATAGATGTCTCGAGGAACGGTGCCGGGGTTGTCTCTGCTTGTCGTACAGATATTAGAGCCAGGGTTGTCTCTGCTTGTCCTACAGATATTAGAGCCAAAGTTGTCTCTGCTTGTCGTACAGATATTAAAGCCAGTGTTGTCTCTGCTTGTCGTACAGATATTAGAGCCAGGGTTGCCTGTGCTTGTCGTACAGATATTAGAGCCAGGGTTGCCTTTGCTTGTCGTACAGATATTAGAGCCAAAGTTGTCTCTGCTTGTCGTACAGATATTAGAGCTAGGGTTGTCTCTGCTTGCCGTTCTTTTCGTAGAAGCAGGTCGATATTCTTGTTTCGCCTTGATTCGACTGCTGTCTCCATAGCGATGGAGCCATGCGGAAATCATGCATCTTTTCGGCCGCTAATCGGACCTTCCATAACCTACTCACAATCCTCCTCCATCCTGAATAACTTTGATGAGAGTTAGGCATAGATCAAGAATGAACATCACAGTTCATTTCATTACTGATCTCAGTGGTCTGTAACTTTACCACCAAACTATAACCTAGGAAAGATGATCATCGGCCTCGATATATGGAACATGAATACTGATGAGCGGACTTATCGCTGCTTCCATTAATCCTCTTATTTCTTTTTTTTAAAATATCGCTTAGCATTGGGTTAATGTTCTCCCTTTAATATTCCATCGCCGTTTTAGCTTAAAAATCCCGCTGTAGTTTCGTTTTTTACAATTTGTCCATGTTTTGATATCAGTGTCCAAGTTCAAACCATTGTCATGAGGTCTTGACAGATTTGTTCTGTATCCGCCAGTCCTCTGTGCGAGAAAAGTTAAACGTCAGTCCACTGTGCGAGAGAAGTTAAACGTCAGTCCACTGTGCGAGAGAAGTTAAACGTCAGTCCACTGTGCGAGAAAAGTTAAACGTCAGTCCACTGCGAGAGAAGTTAAACGTCAGTCCACTGTGCGAGAGAAGTTAAACGTCAGTCCACTGTGCGAAAGAAGTTAAACGTCAGTCCACTGTGTGAGAGAAGTTAAACGTCAGTCCACTGTGTGAGAGAAGTTAAACGTCAGTCCACTGTGTGAGAGAAGTTAAACGTCAGTCCACTGTGTGAGAGAAGTTAAACGTCAGCCCACTGTGTGAGAGAAGTTAAACGTCAGCCCACTGTGTGAGAGAAGTTAAAAGTCAGTCCACTGTGTGAGAGAAGTTAAAAGTCAGTCCACTGTGCGAGAGAAGTTAAACATCAGTCCACTGTGCGAGAGAAGTTAAACGTCAGTCCACTGTGCGAGAGAAGTTAAACGTCAGTCCACTGTGTGAGAGAAGTTAAACGTCAGTCCACTGTGTGAGAGAAGTTAAACGTCAGTCCACTGTGCGAGAGAAGTTAAACGTCAGCCCACTGTGTGAGAGAAGTTAAACGTCAGTCCACTGTATGAGAGAAGTTAAAAGTCATTACACTGTGCGAGAGAAGTTAAAAGTCAGTCCACTGTGCGAGAGAAGTTAAAAGTCAGTCCACTGCGAGAGAAATTAAACGTCAGTTCACTGTTAATCGTTTCGCTGTCCTGTTTTTCATTCTCTGAGTGTTGTCATTTCAGTGAGGGAGGTCGTATGAGGACAGTCTTTCAATGTATCTGTTTTCTGAGAAGGGTAAAAGCACATTTGTACATCTGGTAGCCAGTCCGAAGATGCCTGGTTGTTTAGCCAGGAAGTATGTGGAGTGTGGTGTTTCGAGTCTCAGTGATATCTTGGGTTCGTCATCTTGTCGCCAAGCCTCTGTCGCGTTTCAGTGTTTCTCTCCACACCTTCATGGTGTTCAGCACGACAGGGGAAGAAGAACTTTATTTTCTTCGAGGGAATTGAAGGGTCAGTTTAATAGCTTACACCTGGAAATATAGATTTCTGTCGGGGTGTTTCATTGTTTCAATATCTTTCCGGAATAGCTTTTACAAGTGCTTGTGTTTCTTTTTGCGATTCCGCTCAATTGCGCGCACACCACACTAAGTGTATAATGGATACTTCATGAGCCAAGAGGCGAGAATATGGAGGCGTCACGCTTCCATGATATAACGTTTGTTTGCTTTATAGAGGAGAGAGGAAGAGAAATGTCTGCCAAAGACTGGAGAAACAGAATCAATCTTCGTAACACGATAAATAAATAAACCGGAGAGAAATGCAGGAAGAGATGGAATCCCATTCGTCAGCGGAGGTAGACAAGCGAAATTGCTTTAAATGTTGGGACGCCCCGGCGATCAATAGCTAGTAAATATTTCTGTTAAATGAGTGATTTAAATGGATTGTTAATGATTGCCTGTATATATATCTCTGTCTGTTTGTTCGCTGATTGCTTGGCTCATCTCCGTTGTTGATAGGTTCGACCCCCCCCCAACCCAACCCACCCCCACCCCCCTTCACCAATATGACAGCTTCCTTACTCTCATATGTTTGTGTTATCACATGCTTGTTATATTTGATATTGGCTGTATTAATGTTATTTAATATATGTATTGCTGTGTTGTAATTGTTCAGTTTCATATAACTTTTGAGAGTGTAGTTGATTTAGTCTTAGTGCTGTTGTTCAGCTTGGGTAGCTGCTTATAGTGTAGTACCTGTTTATTTGTTCAGTATATTAGACTATTACGTCGCTGTGGGTATTGTTGGAGAGTTGTATATGTATATATTGTTGTATGTATTGTTGCAGTGTTGTATATGTATATATTGTTGTAGGTATTGTTGGAGTGTTGTATATGTATACATTGGTGTAGGTATTGTTGGAATGTTGTATATGTATACATTGGTGTAGGTATTGTTGGAGTGTTGTATATGTATACATTGTTGTAGGTATTGTTGGAGTGTTGTATATGTATACATTGTTGTAGGTATTGTTGGAGTGTTGTATAGGTATATATTGTTGTATGTATTGTTGGAGTGTTGTATATGTATATATTGTTGTAGGTATTGTTGTATGTATTGTTGGAGTGTTGTATATGTATATATTGTTGTAGGTATTGTTGTATGTATTGTTGGAGTGTTGTATATGTATATATTGTTGTAGGTATTGTTGTATGTATTGTTGGAGTGTTGTATATGTATATATTGTTGTAGGTATTGTTGTATGTATTATTGGAGTGTTGTATATGTATACATTGGTGTAGGTATTGTTGGAGTGTTGTATATGTATACATTGGTGTAGGTATTGTTGGAGTGTTGTATATGTATATATTGTTGTAGGTATTGTTGGAGTGTTGTATATGTATACATTGGTGTAGGTATTGTTGGAGTGTTGTATATGTATACATTGGTGTAGGTATTGTTGTATGTATTGTTGGAGTGTTGTATATGTATACATTGGTGTAGGTATTGTTGGAATGTCGTATATGTATACATTGTTGTAGGTATTGTTGGAGTGTTGTATACGTTTAGCACTTTATTGATATTATTTTAGATCTTGAAACACGGAGTCTATTCATTGCTTTGAAACATAGCTTTCTGTTGAGTATTGAAACATTAACTAACTGTTTTCTGAGAATCTTCTAAGTGAATCTTTCTGCAGTCTAGCCGACATTGTTAATGGACAAACGTGTAACATTATCAGCTACAGACACTTGGTGTGAATATAAATGTTTGGTTCAGGAATTGAAACAGTTACTCAGAGATCTCTTATTTAAAGACTACATATCGCTGGTATTGTTGGGTTATCACTTATCAGAAGATAAGTGGCGTAAATCAGTGTTTCCCAGCCTGTGTGTCAGCGAACCTCAAAAGCGGTCCTTGGGGCATTATCAAGTGCGCTCCCCCCCCCCCCCCCCCCGTTGCGTTATTCAGTTAATATTCTATTAAATAAAATCAGTCAAAGGTTTTTATATTACATACAAGACGATCTTCTTCTTCTTCTTCTTCCTGTTGTTCTTGTTCTTGTTCTTCTTTGCGCGCCATTAATGCTCATTTACTGCAGATAAAGTTCGCCTCCATTCTTTTCTATTCCTAGTCTGCTCTGTCCAGTTTGTGACACCAAATTCCTTTATATCATCTTGTGTGTTGTCTTTTCATCTCTGTCATGGTCCACCCCATGGTCTTGTTTCCCTCATCTCTTGTACATACATAATTTTCGTTTGTCTGTTCTCTTCCATTCTTTATGCATGGCCCGATCAGTGTAATCAGTTCAGTTTCAAGACATTTATAATTCGCTGGGATTTAAATAAGCTGTTCAGGTCAGTGTTCTTTCTAGCTCTCCATTTTCCACTGCTGGTATCCTTTGTGGGCCCAAAGAGCCTTCTTAGGATCTTGTTCTCAAAGACCCGCAGTTTTTGTTCATTTTCCGTTGTTTCCACGTTTCTGATTCGTACATCTAAGACTGGTCTGCAAATTATACAGAAGGGTCCAGAAAGATGTTTACACACTTCGACAACAGAAATCTATGGACTGAAATAGAAACTGAATGTATTTAATGTTACAAAGTGTAGCACGATGTGTTCGCGAGAGATGAAACAGTTTACACACTCACCACACAAGTCTACCAAACAATATGCAAACAGTTTACACGCTCGCCACACAAGTCTACCAAACAATATGCAAACAGTTTACACGCTCGCCACACAAGTCTACCAAACAATATGCAAACAGTTTACACGCTCGCCAGACAAGTCTACCAAACAATATGCAAACAGTTTACACGCTCGCCACACGTCTACCAAACAATATGCAAACAGTTTACACGCTCGCCACACAAGTCTACCAAACAATATGCGTGTGACAGAGGAGTTAACAGAACAAGCATACAACGCGTATTTAAATCATCAAAATAGTTAGTGTACATCCCACGGTTGTAACATGCACTGAAAGACGACTATGAGACAAGAATGCAGTTTTCTGAGTGGTTTCAACACAAGGCACATGAAGATTTGTAGTTTGTAGGGGGGGGGGGGTTTGGTTTGATGAAGATCAGTTTAAGCTTAATGGAACAGTTAATCAACATAACTTTGTGTGCTGGGTTCCAGAAAATCCACTATTTATGTTGACAAGCAATCAGTTTACCTGGGCTCAATGTCTGGTTTGTGTTGTCATTAAGAGTTCTAACTGGAGCATTCTTTTTTGAAGGTATTGTTACTGATCAAGGTAACTTGCTCCGAACATCCAGTTTACCTACCATTCATGCTCTTTGTGGGAAATGAGCGATTTCACTTCCAAGAAGATGGTGCACCAGTACCTACCACACAGATGTGAGATCATACCTGGACGAGAGTTTGCCAGGATAATGGGTAGGACTAATAGGAGCGAATAAGTGTGTCGTTGTCGTCGTCGTCGTCCCCGCCCGTCTAAGGTTCTCTTGATCTAACACCCTGGACTTCTTGGGGACCTTAAAGAATGTTGTTTGTCCTAGAAGACCAGCTCGCTGGCGGCGCTTCTGGAGGAAATAGAAACGGCAGTCCCATTAGAAATTTTGGGTAACGTTGCTCAAGCATTTGTCCCATTAGAAATTTTGGGTAACGTTGCTCAAGCATTTGTCCCATTAGAAACTTTGGGTAACGTTACTCGATCAGTTGTCCCATTAGAAACTTTGGGTAACGTTGCTCAAGCTGTTGTCCCATTAGAAACTTTGGGTAACGTTGCTCAAGCAGTAGTTCCATTAGAAACTTTGGGTAACGTTGCTCAAGCAGTAGTTACCGTACTCTGAAGTGTTTGGACGCTCTTGGTAACCACTTTGAGCACCTGTTGTAATTGTTGAAATCTAATGTGACCTATATACATCCGTAGATGTGTGTATAAATTTAGCATTACATCATTCATATAGCTCTTTGTTCTGTTGAAGCGTGTACACATCGTTGTGGATCCCTCTGTATTTAATTGGACAAGTGGACCTTGGATGTAGAAAGCATGGGGTTTACTGGTGTAGAACGCTGTTTGGATGTAGAAAGTATGGGAATTACTGGTGTAGAACGCTGTTTGGATGTAGAAAGTATGGGAATTACTGGTGTAGAACGCTGTTTGGATGTAGAAAGTATGGGAATTACTGGTGTAGAACGCTGTTTGTATGTAGAAAGTATGGGAATTACTGGTGTATAACGCTGTTTGTATGTAGAAAGTATGGGAAATACTGGTGTATAACGCTGTTTGTATGTAGAAAGTATGGGAATTACTGGTGTAGAACGCTGTTTGGATGTGGAAAATATGGGAATTACTGATGTAGAACGCTGTTTGGATGTGGAAAATATGGGAATTACTGGTGTAGAACGCTGTCTATATGTATAAAGTATGGGAATTACTGGTGTAGAACGCTGTTTGTATGTATAAAGTATGGGAATTACTGGTGTATAACGCTGTTTGTATGTAGAAAGTATTGGAAATACTGATGTATAACGCTGTTTGTATGAAGAAAGTATGGGAATTACTGGTGTAGAACGCTGTCTGTATGTAGAAAGTATGAGAATTACTGATGTAGAACGCTGTTTGGTTGTAGATAGTATGGGAATTACTGATGTAGAACGCTGTGTGGATGTAGAGAGTATGGGAATTACTGATGTAGAACGCTGTTTGTATGTAGAAAGTATGGGAATTACTGATGTAGAACGCTGTTTGGATGTAGAAAGTATGGGAATTACTGATGTAGAACGTTGTGGCCTGATGCTGAAATCCTACAGTTCGGGTACAGCTGAAAATTAAGACACTTGGAGGAAACCATGCATCATAGAGAGCGGAACAACTACTCAACCCCGCATGTCATCAGAGGAGTAATGCTTTCTATCTTTTGCAGGCATTTCAACTCTTACATTTATGGGGCTTCAGAAAAAGAGCTGGAGTGGGAGAGAGGAGGTTGGAGGAAAATGGGAGAAATATAGGGGCAAAAGACCTCCGTCATGACTCTCAAGGGGTCGGTGAGTTATTGTGCTCTTATGCTGTTTTCCAGAATGAAATGAGTTATTTTGGCCGGTCGCGTGGTTGTGTATAAAATAGTTCTGCACCGGTTACGTCCCTAGTCGGCCATTCTTCTGGTGGCAGCGATACTTGTTTTCTTGTTTATGGTATGTCATATGTCAGTCATGTCGTGTTTTCTGACGGCGTTAGTTGTCATGGGATGACTGTAAGTGCTCTCTCTCTCTCTCTCTCTCTCTCTGTCAAATTCATTCTTCCACTTTGTCTCTCTCACCCTCCCACTTTGTCTTTTTCCGCCTCTCTCGTCCTGCTTCTTTCTCTCTCTCTCTCCCTTCCATTCTTTATGCCACTCTCACCCTCCACCTGTCTCTCTCTCGCCCCCCTCTCTCTCTCTTTCTCTTTCTCTCCTTTTATCTGTGAATGTAATAGTTTCATTTTGCATTCTTAGATGTTTGTGTAATCTGTATATTTGTATGAAATCGAATGTGTGGTAAGATGGAGAAGTGAATGATGCAGATCTGTGTAAAACTTGGTGGTTGGGGCAAGTTTTTTTTAAAAATGTAAGACGGGTCTGTGTGCCCAATTCCTCACTCTTTGAAGATGAAGAGTATTCATTCATTTATGCCCTTCCTCCGTGCCTCTCTCTCTTTCTCTCCCTCCAATTATGTCTTTGTCACTCTTCCACTTTGTCTCTTTTTCTTTCTCACCATCTGTGGCTCTCCCTCACTCACACTCTTTGTCTGACTCAGTCAGTCAGTCAATATATATATATATATATCACTCATTCCGTGTCTATATGTATATAATCAATATTTGTTTCTGTCTTTCTTTCACCTGTCTAGACACAGTCATTAAAATAGATAGTCAAGAAATTATTTGTACAGCTTATTTTGGTGGTGTAATTATAGCTGCAATACGTACACAAACTTACTTAAAAGGAAGTGGCTAAAAGTTATTTTACAGGAGTTCGTTACAATATCTGGAGAAATTCTGTTAATGCCAACTCATTTCTCTCTCTCTCTCTCTCTATCCCTCTCTCTCCTGTCCTTTCCCTTCCCCTGATCTGTCTCTCACCATCTGTCTCTACCTCTCTCCTCCCTCTTTCCCTTCCCCTGATCTGTCTCTCATCAACTATCTCTACCTCTCTCCTCCCTCTCTTTCCCCTCCTCCCCGCTCTCTTCCCTCCTCCCCGCTCTCTTCCCTCCTCCCCGCTCTCTTCCCTCACTCTCTTCCCTCTGTCTCTTCTCCCTCTCTCTCCCATCCTCTCCCCTCACCTCCTTCCCTCCCTCTCTATGAAGCATATATTGTGGCATATAATACAAGAAAAGTCCTGCTTCCTCTTCTGCCTAAAGTCTCTCACAGCCAGAAAACTACAGGGCGCCCAGAAGCTAGAACCTCCCAACCTCCGACGCAAGACCAGGCTGAAGAAAGCACAGCCAAAGATTTTCTGTTGGCGCCACCCTGTCCTCTTTCTCCCTCCACAAACAAATTCTCGCATTCTTCCTGTGTACATTCCTTCATATCTCTTATCTCCGCAGTAGTTTCAGAAAGATCTGTACTCATTTCTTCGCCAGTTTTAAGTTTTCCTGTTGTAATATTGAAAAAGCAAAAGGCATTCCGCTTACCATGAAGGCCATTAAAAAAAAAATATCAGGATTTTCCGTTTCTTTGCGTATTTACTTCACGCTTAGTATGTGGCCCTAAGTATTGTTATGATGTATTGTCGCTACATGTTATCTGTAGCCATGTTTCTGTTACTGTCCAGATTTAAAATCCCATGTACTGCTTCCTCGTAATCCTTTAATTGTGGGCCATTCTTGAGAACTTTCCTACCTCGTCGGCCTTCACCACTTGCATGCTTGTCTCATGTAACTGTTTTCATTTGAAGAACTGGGATATCCAACACTGGCGCTATACTGAGCATATACGCAGCATGATATGACTGACTCACCTCCATGAAGTTCTCTGTGGAGGCAGGCGCGCGGGATATGAATCTCTGAGGTTCATTTTGTGGTGGAGCTTACAGAGGCGTCTCTATATCGCAGTTCACGAGGGTGACATTATTTTTGTTTTCTGCCTTCATTTTCGTTTACGTAGCCACCATCAAGTCAAAGAGACATGTCGCCCCTGAGGAATCCCATCATCGGTAGTTCTTTATATGTGCCACAATTTTCTATCTATGGTCTTTTTTTTTGTTGTCGTGACCTGTGTCCAGCTAATCCTGGATGCCAAGTCCGAGCAATAGTCCTTCTTGATGATTATGATTCTAGAGTCGTAGTTATTTCTTGTTGAACGTTTTCTTCCTCTATTTCTTCTTGATTATTACTCTGGAGCTAGGCATGGTCCTTTCTTATTGATTATTATTCTGGAGCTAGATATAGTCCTTTCTTATTGATTATTATTCTGGGGCTAGATATAATCCTTTCTTGTTGATTATTACTCCGGAGCTAGGCATGGTCCTTTCTTATTGATTATTGCTCTCGAGCTAGGCATAGTCCTTTCTTTTTTTTATTATTACTCTGGGGCTAGGCATAGTTCTTTCTTGTTGATTATTACTCTAGAGCTAGACATAGTGCTTTCTTGTTGATTATTACCCTAGAGCTAGACATAGGTCCTTTCTTGTTGATTATTACTCTAGAGCTAGACATAGTTCTTTCTTGTTGATTATTACTCTAGAGATAGACATAGCCCTTTCTTGATTATTACTCTAGAGCTAGACATAGTTCTTTCTTGTTGACTATTACTCTGGCGCTACGCATAGTATTTTCTTGTTGGTTATTACTCAGGAGCTAGACATAGTTCTTTCTTTTTTATTATTACTCAGGAGCTAGACATAGTTCTGTTTTTTTATTATTACTCTGAGCTAGACATAGTTCTTTCTTTTTGATTATTACTCTGGAGCTAGACATAGTTCTTTCTTTTTGATTATTACTCAGGAGCTAGACATAGTTCTTTCTTTTTTATTATTACTCAGGAGCTAGACATAGTTCTGTTTTTTTATTATTACTCTGAGCTAGACATAGTTCTTTCTTTTTGATTATTACTCTGGAGCTAGACATAGTTCTTTTTTGTTGATTATTACTCTGGCGCTACGCACAGTCTTTTCTTGTTGGTTGTTACTCTGGAGCTAGACATAGTTCTTTCTTTTTTATTATTAGCTAAGCATAGTTTTTTTTCTTTTTGATTATTACTTTCCCACTAGACATAGTCCTTTCTTGTTGATTATTACTCTGAAGCTAGACATTCTTTCTTTTTGATTATTACTCTGGAGCTAGGCATAGTCCTTTCTTGTTGATTATTACTCTGAATCTAGGCATAGTTCTTTCTTGTTGGTTATTACTCTGGAAACGAGGAACGCCATCTCATAGTTCGCTGCCGTTACTATCACTTTGCTACCCAGAACATCACAATGTGCATGCCTGATCGTTTATTTGAAACAGAAGCTGCAGCCATATCGTTATATTTCAGACAGAAACCGCAGTCATGTCATTTTCTTTTAAACAGAAATCGCAGTCAGATCATTTTATTTGAAACAAATGAAGCAGTAAAGATCTTGAAGGGGAATGGGGATTCAGTGGCAGTGATTGTTTTCTTTTTTTTTTCGGCATCTGATGGAACCCTAAAAAAGCAGTCTTTTGACAGCCGCTACATCCTGTTAGCCTGTATGACAAAGAGAACTGCTTGGACAGAGTTTTTTTGTTCAGCTGTGTTTGGTTGAATTTGATGACTACCTACGCCTCTACTACAGTCATATTTGGCTCTAAACCGCATCTTCTGTATCATGAGTCTTGCCTATGAAACTACATGTAACAGTAATCCAGCTTGAAGTTTAAAAAAAAAACTTTTGCAGATGTACTTGTCTTTCATCATGCTTGGAGTACTTTCGGAAATACTGGTTTTGTCAGTACAGCTTCGGCTACTATATGCTTTCTGTTTTTAAATGTGAAATTAGACACACTTTACAAACATCAGATGGAATTCAGTGTTCGGCTGATGTCTTTGCTTTCTTGTTTTCTACGCGGCTGGATTTAATCTTTAGAGAATGCTCACATGCGAGACCAGACTCAAATCTTGCCGATTCTTCAGAGTGATCATCATCTTACATCTTTCCCGTGCCGTTATACGTCACATAGGGGCTCGCATGATAGTTGGCCAAGTTTTTCCTGTCTTCGGCGAGCTTGTCAGCTTCATCATGAGATTTTTATGCCTACTACTTTGGCCTCTCTTAGTAACAGTGTCCTATTTAAGAGTTTCACGTGGTCCACCTGACCTGATTATCTTCCAAGCGATTTCGTGAGTTTTTTTTTTTTAACCACGTTTTTTTTAATTTTATAATTTGAACCAGTTGTGGTAACAAACGGCCTCCAAAAGTTATGATGTCTTATTTATAGGACTTTTATGTATGCGTATTTATGTTGTCTCATTGTCCGTCCACGTGTTTTAACACCCTTGTTGCCACAACAACGGTTCCCAAACTTTTTTTCAGGATGCCACCCTCAGGTATCGCAGGGTTTTCTCTTTTTTTAATCGGTAATTTACCGGTAGTTTTCGGTTAATGCGGTCAGTGGTACTGACCGTGAAGACATGGCAGAATGAACACGGTCAACCAGCAACTTTCGTTGTTCATTTGTTGTGTTTACTCCAAGAGAGATTGTCATGAGCGTGTCTAAATTGTTTGGGTGAGTGCATATTTTCATTATTATTTTTACTCAGCCATTGAAAGAAATCAAGACATTACCATAATGTGCCAGAGTGGAAACCAGTTGTAGTATATCTTGTTTACTAGAAGGGAAGGCGTGCCCATGCTTTAGAATGATTAAAGTTCCTCAAATGCTTTATTTATTTTTGCGATGTTCTTCTGTGATGCAGATGTCGACAAGTTTGGTAATTTCTTTTTTTTTTTCTTCATATTTTCAGTGCCTAAATGAGGACAAGGTGAAGATGGATTTGAGGTAAGTATTTGAGTAAACTGTCCCACGTGTGTGTGTGTGTTTTGTTCCTGTTGGCATGTCAAGGGCAGGCAGAGCCTGGATGTTGGTGGTTGGAGATGAAAGTTGATTTAATGGAAGAATGTCAGTGGCGTGGAAGTGCTTCTTCTCAGGCTTCTGATGGAGCTTTGCTTGGGGTGAGGGATGTTGCAGCTCCGTCTAGGAATCGGAACTTGGTTAAAGTCGTCCTTAAATCCGCTGAATATGCTGCAGTGATGTTACAGTTGTCCTTAAATTCGCTGAATATGCTGCAGTGATGTTACAGTTGTCCTTAAATTCGCTGATTATGCTGCAGTGATGTTACAGTTGTCCTTAAATTCGCTGAATATACTGCAGTGATGTTACAGTTGTCCTTAAATTCGCTGAATATGCTGCAGTGATGTTACAGTTGTCCTTAAATTCGCTGAATATGCTGCAGTGATGTTACAGTTGTCCTTAAATTCGCTGAATATGCTGCAGTGATGTTACAGTTGTCCTTAAATTCGCTGAATATGCTGCAGTGATGTTACAGTTGTCCTTAAATTCGCTGAATATGCTGCAGTGATGTTACAGTTGTCCTTAAATTTCGCTGAATATGCTGCAGTGATGTTACAGTTGTCCTTGAATTCGCTGAATATGCTGCAGTGATGTTACAGTTGTCCTTGAATTCGCTGAATATGCTGCAGTGATGTTACAGTTGTCCTTAAATTCGCTGAATATGCTGCAGTGATGTTACAGTTGTCCTTAAATTTCGCTGAATATGCTGCAGTGATGTTACAGTTGTCCTTAAATTCGCTGAATATGCTGCAGTGATGTTACAGTTGTCCTTAAATTCGCTGAATATGCTGCAGTGATGTTACAGTTGTCCTTAAATTCGCTGAATATGCTGCAGTGATGTTACAGTTGTCCTTAAATTCGCTGAATATGCTGCAGTGATGTTACAGTTGTCCTTAAATTTCGCTGAATATGCTGCAGTGATGTTACAGTTGTCCTTAAATTCGCTGAATATGCTGCAGTGATGTTACAGTTGTCCTTAAATTCGCTGAATATGCTGCAGTGATGTTACAGTTGTCCTTAAATTCGCTGAATATGCTGCAGTGATGTTACAGTTGTCCTTAAATTCACTGATTATGCTGCAGTGATGTTACAGTTGTCCTTAAATTCGCTGATTATGCTGCAGTGATGTTACAGTTGTCCTTAAATTTCGCTGAATATGCTGCAGTGATGTTACAGTTGTCCTTGAATTCGCTGAATATGCTGCAGTGATGTTACAGTTGTCCTTATATTCGCTGATTATGCTGCAGTGATGTTACAGTTGTCCTTAAATTCGCTGATTATGCTGCAGTGATGTTACAGTTGGACGTGCTGAGTCCTATTCGTAGTTTGGCGTTTGTTCACCTGCCTGTATCCTTCATACCGCTTTGTTCTTTTGTCCAGGAGTTTTCACATAAATATTGTTTCTAGCATATTATTATTACTTTTACAGTGCCTGAATACTTATCTTTTAGGTTAGTGTATGCTTTTCGTTGTCTCTTAAGGTGAAGTTTTTCCAGCGTGTATTGATGTACCTTCTTGTGTGCCCACCAAGTACTCCATTCTGTCTTTATTTATGGGACTTGTATGTATGTGTATTTATGTTGTCTCATTGTCTGTCCACATGTGTCAACACGCTTGAGAAATGTTTGCCACAACAACGGTTCCCAAACCTTTTTCAGGATGCCGCCCTCAGGTATCATAGGATACACCCCTCCGGCCACACCCCTCCCTCCAGTACACACCTCGAATGATTCTGATGCTCTCAACACGCTCCCCCCCCCCCCCAAATTGCCCCATTGGATCTTCCAGCGCTCTCCCCGGGGGCACATGTTGGTAACCACTGAGGTAGATGGATGGAATCTGTCGTTGCAGAATATGTTCAGCACGAAGACACATTACTGCGTGCTCGGAATGGCCCTATGCACATACGTGAATAAACGTTGCGTGCGAGAGAAACTCTAGTGGACTGACTATGTTGCGTGATAGTGCTCACTCTAGGATGAAATGTTTGACAGTAAAAAAAGGCATGCGAGACTGGAGTACTTCAGTATGTGGGACAGTTCACCACAGGTGTCGTGCGCGCTTTGTACGGCCTTGTATGTCATGCGTGCTTTACGATCTTGTATGTTGTGCGCGCTCTGTACGACCTTGTATGTCGTGCGCGCTTTGTACGGCCTTGTATGTCATGCGTGCTTTACGATCTTGTATGTTGTGCGCGCTCTGTACGACCTTGTATGTCGTGCGCGCTTTGTACGGCCCTGTATGTCATGCGTGCTTTACGATCTTGTATGTTGTGCGCGCTCTGTACGACCTTATATGTCGTGCGCGCTTTATACGGCTTTGTATATCGTGCGCGCTTTACGGTCTCGTATGTTGTGCGCGCTTTGTACGGCCTTGTATGTTTTGCGTGGGTTGACGTTACTAACATAAGAAAGGCGTAATGTCCACCTAGATATTACAGACAAAACCCTCACCTCATCAATGATGCTTGTTACACATATAATTGTCGATTCATGTAATGATATTTGTTGCACATATAATTGTCGATTCATGTAATGATATTTGTTGCACATATAATTGTCGATTCATGTAATTATATTTGTTGCACATATAATTGTCGATTCATGTAATGATGCTTGTTGCACATACATTTATTTATTCATGTAATGATACTTGTTAAATTGTCGATTCATGTAATGATACATATTGCAAATATAATTGTCGATTCATGTAATGATACTTGCTGCAAATATAATTGTCGCTTCATGTAATGATACTTGTTGCACATATAATTGGCGATTCATGTAATGATACTTGCTGCAAATATAATTGTCGCTTCATGTAATGATACTTCTTGCACATATAATTGGCGATTCATGTATAGATATTAAACAGTTAATCAAAAGGAGGAATTTTTAAATCTAAACAAATATAGGAAAAAAAAACAAAACAGAGATTAACGATCAAAAGTAGGAGGCTTGTGTGGCATAGTGGCTAGAGCGCTCGTCTCTAACGTTCTTTTAAGCACCCCAGTCACCCAGCTGTAGAAATGGGCTACCAACTCCTGCATCTGGGGAAGGAAAGGCAACGGGGCCTGATGCTGACGTCATTCTTTTCTGGACCGACAGGTCAAGAAGAAGATATAAACATTAATACCATGGCCATCCTATGTGTTTCTGTAGCATGGCAAAGCCACGTTGAGAAGGCAGGAATATGAATGGCCGGCATAGATCACTGAAGCATATGTTACCTCTCGAGACAGGCCTGTTAGTTTTACCGTTATGTAAAATATACAGTTCAGAAAGATCGCTACACATCAGAAAGACATAGGCGCGATGTACTGACCCAGCGTTTATTTGGGGCATATTTTTATTCCAGGCACGACTCTATAGCCCCCGGAGCTTAATTCTTCTTCTTCTTCTTCGTTCGCTTCTACCACCAAGACCGCCCTGTGATCCTACTGAATTTACGCTTGTGGTCCTCGATAGGTCCCGTGGTCCCTCATGTGGTCCCTCATGTGGTCCCCGAAAGGACCTCACAAGATCCTCGAGAGGAACCGGAGCTTAATTGCGGCGGGCGACTATTTTAAGACCCGGCGTTTAAATATATATATATATATATATATATATATATATATATATATATATATATATATATATATATATATCTTTTATTTAGGCATCACGCCGCCTTTATCACGAAAAGAAGAAACTTAATAAACATACACAAAAAGAAACTTATCTTTTAGAGTCCGCCTTGAAAAGGACGACGCGATTGAGTTCCACAACATATAACAGAAATCTGAGCGTACATTGAGCTCTCTTGGAATGTAAGTTTTGGAAGCATATACCACAACTGCATAAGCAATGCAAGTTCCTGAAAGTTCCTTGTAACATTTCTTTGAACTCACTTGACAGTATAAAGTATAATGGAAATATCTACAATGAAATATCCATGGAAACTGGAAGACATTTAGGCAGCCAAATAAGTTCATTTACCTCGGAGCACCAATAACGGCAAGAGACGAACTGTATGCTGAAAGAAAGCCAGGGACCGAGCTTTTGTTGTTCTTCTTTGGAACTGCGAGGTGGTGTTCTATGCAGCCGATGCTGTGGCGATGTTGAGGCACATCATCGTGTTGGATTGGGAACGGATTATGGCGTCAGTTTCCTGTCAGTCGCTGAGAGAAGCTTAACAGCAGCGAGTGCGCGATGCTTCTTTAGGAGACTCCACCAACATGGGGGGGGGGGGGGACTATGGCGATCCTCCGGCCCGTGAGTCAGATTAGGGCTGTTACTGGTAGGAACGGAGAGATTGGGAGAGACTTGTTTAGCTATGGTTCACCAGTGCTGACACTAGCATGCGAGTTCCATGTTTCGGATGAAGTGAATTAGTTTATGTACTTATTTATTTTCGTAGTTTCTGTATAAGGATCGTAGAGCTTCACTTCTTGGATGGTTTCTTTGGGCCAGTAATTGCGTCTGAGCGTTTTACTTAGACCACATGAAATGGAACGTGCATGATCTACCAGAGTACACTGATTATAATATAGTTCTGGTGCCAAAAAGAAAAAAAAAAGACTTCTTACCATTCCTGAGCTCGTTTGAAATATCCTGGTATTGGCTAAAAGAGATCAGGCGAAGAGTTATTTCCTCAGTTCACTGTTGTTTCCTGTTTGAACTGTCCCGGTGATTGATGTCCCCGTGTACGGGGGAAAATTACTTCGTGAACCAGCGGGGGAAAATGTGAAGTACAGAAAAGGGGGAGCGAATTATGGAAAACAAACTCAGAAAAACAATTGCAATATCTTAGCAAGTGTGAACCTCAAGTCCCAAGCCAGTGTATGTCATCATGAGAAACTCTGGACCAATGGCGTTCCTTCATTTCCAATTAGCTTGGCACCCTAGTAACCCTAACCACCCCCCACCCGGTTACCGCCCTTCTCCCTCCATCCACCCGGCCTAAATTCCCCGTTTGTGTGAATCAGCCTCTTTGTTTATTGATGCGATCTGTGATTAGGGAATGGGGTTTGTTGTTGCTGTAACTAGATTTGTTAATGTTGTTCTGTATTGTAAGAGAGTGGTCTCATACCTCTTGGGATCAACCACAAACATGAGCAGGCAACAAAGAAGAAGAAGAAAAATTGTTTGAGGAGGACACGTGGTCTGGTGCATACATGGCATGCAGAAACTTCAGAACACATATCCCAGGAGTGCCAGTCCGTTCAGATGCAAGTCGCCAGGTCTGGTAAGACGGGTTGGAGCTGTGATAGAAGCTACGGGACTGATTGACCAAGACTTATGACTTGTCTCTCAAGCCAGCAGATAGTTTTGCTACAAAGAAATATTTTGAGCATTGAGGAGAAAAAAAAGTTTTTAATAAGCAGATATAAGATGGACAAAGATGGTTATTTAGAAAGGACATAATACCCTACAAGGAAGAATAATGGAGTGTATGATTCTTTAGAATCGACTTAATGCCCTACAAGGAAGAGTAATGGAGTGTATGATTATTTAGAAAGGACATAATACCCTACAAGGAATAGTAATGGAGTGTATGATTCTTTAGAATCGACATAATACCCTTCAAGGAAGAGTAATGGAGTTTATGGTTATTTAGAAAGGACATAAACCATACAAGGAATAGTAATGGAATGTACGGTTCTTTCTCTCTCTCTCTCTCTCTCTCTCTCTGTATATATATATATTATATATATATATATATATATATATATATATATATATATATATATATAACAAGGAATAGAAATGCAGTGTGTAATTCTTTACAAAAAGGCCAGTCGATAAGACGATGGTCCATGTATATCACTGATGCACTAAACACCACATTCACTGAAGCGGGAGTCATGTCTAAACATCGAGCCATTTTCAGATTTGCCCGACAAGACATCAGCGCTCTGCAATGAACATGCGACACAAAGAAGAATGCTATTTAAATTTGTGTCTATTCAAGTCAAAATTGAGCAATAATACATTATGTATGTCAAGATTGAACGCAGCGCGTCTGATACTGACAAGTCTGCTAATTTACCTACCGATCTGCTAGAGCTTTGTTTGGTGCTCCAGCATCTCTTCAGCAAAGTGCAGAGGTCGTTATAGAAAGTTTGGTAATAACACGTTCACTGAGACAAGCACTGCTCAATACAGAATTTAATGCCATCGGCAGTTTCAATAGTAGAAGCGACTGTCTGGATGTACGATCTATTACTGGAGACACGAAGACGCAATTTTGTGGCACGTTATCTGTGACGTATTGCAGTGGTTCTCACAGTGTGTCCGTAACCATTGCAGTGGTTCAGGGAACTCTTTTGTCTTTGTGAATCTGTTGCCATTCATATCTTTTGACCAATATCACATTGTGAATCTGTTGCCATTCATATCTTTTGACCAATATCACATTGTGAATCTGTTGCCATTCATAACTGTTGATTAACTTCTTATTCTGAAGCTATTACTGCCCATAACTATTGACCAGTATCCTATCTGAAGCTTTTGTTGCACACAACTGTTGACCATCGTATTTGAACCAGTCCCGGGGTTCAGATCCAGGAGTACATTGACATCATTACTTTTCAGTTTCATGTAGTTCTTCTGTATGTGTGATGTTTCTGTGGGAAGAGTTCAAGATAAAAGTGCCACACTGCGCTCAGAGAACTGTTATGTGTTGCTTTTAGTTCGCCTGGCAAGAAAAGTAATAGAACTTTGGTATTTCGAGGGTTCTTTTTTTTTTTTAAAGAGGTTAGGCACACACTCTCAGGCTAGTGTTTTTATTTCGGGGAGAGACCGCGGGGACATATAGACAGGAGAATGACCAAGGAGAATCAGGTGAAGAGAATGATCAGGTGGATGTCTATACTTGGAAAGGACAAATGACATTATTGAACTGATGAATAACAATGTTGGAGAAGAAAAAAAAAAAGAGAAGAAAACAGAACTTTGCAAAATAATATCATGGTTCCACAAGACATACACAAGTGGCGAGCAACAAGCAAGATGTCTGATGTCTAGCCAAGAGCTCTAAAAAACCAGCTGGTTTTAAGGGAGTAGAATGAAAATGCTTTACCTATTTTAGATATGCGGCTGGTTGTCAGTAATTAGAAATAGCGGATTTCGGAGATAATTTTTGTCTGAATCATTATTCTTTGTTGTCAGAAGATAGAACATTTCCCTCTGGCCTTGTAGATCGATCATGTTGTTGATCTTTCTGTTTGTTTGTTTCGTTTAGAGAAACGCACTCTTCGTGATACAGGTGGGTATCTGCATTTCTGTCCGTCCTTTAAGTTAGTCTGCTCATATATGTATGTCTGATCAGTTTGTCTATCTGCATGTATGTTCTTCTCTGTTCTATGCCTACTTTGTTTGTTTGTTTGTTTGTTTGTTTGTTTGTTTTTTGGTTTTGTTTTTGGTTCTCTTCCCCTCCGGGCTCGTTTTGAATTCGTTTTATTTTGTTACTTGCACTATCTGAGATAGTCTTAGAGTATATAAGTGTAGGCGTTAGTTCTGGCTGGATGAATTCTTGACAGCAGTGACGTCTCTAAGTTTACCCCCCAGCCAACCGCCGCCGTGAATTATTTATATTTTTTGTGCCTGTTTTTGTTTTCATGAAACCCATATCGTGTCACGTATGCTTTCTGTTACATCTTGATAGTATATAGAGTTACTGTGTGATAGAACGCAGATAATCGTTAACAGTGCATGTGTGTGTGTGTGTGTGTATTAGCTTCGACATAAAACATACAGATTATGCGCAGACGAGACATGTAGCCCGTGGGAAGATATTGAGAACTGATTTTGTGATTGTTCAAAGCTTGACATACCTTCCATTAGGCAATCGCTTTTTTGTATCTGACACTGGTGACCTGAGTAGCTCAGTGGGTAAGACGTTGACCTAGTTAGCCAAGATGTGTTTGAGTCGAAGCTCATTGTATGGTGGGAGTTTTCTTTTACGAGTTTATGGTTCTGTTGTTACGTCTTTGCCTGGTTTCTTGAGGGCGCGAGATCACAGGAATGGTATCCTGCAAGTGTGTTGTAGGACACGGTTTAGAGGAGTACACTAGCACGGCTGATTTCCTTGAAATCACTTACAGCGTACAGTGTGCACTGGTGTGCACTGGTGTGCACGTTTTGCAGGAAAATGTTCTGCGCTTTCCGATCTGCGTGTGCTTACACAACAGATTATCCGTTTTCAGAATCTCAGTGTGATGGAAGCGCGATGGAACTCATCTTGAGCTGAGTTTGATGGAAGCGCGATGGAACTCATCTTGAGCTCAGTTTGATGGAAGTGTGATGGAACTCATCTTGAGCTCAGTTTGATGGAAGTGAGATGGAACTCATCTTGAGCTCAGTTTGATGGAAGTGTGACGGAACTCATCTTGAGCTCAGTGTGATGGAAGTGCGATGGAACTCATCTTGAGCTCAGTGTGATGGAAGCGCGATGGAACTCATCTTGAGCTCAGTTTGATGGAAGTGTGATGGAACTCATCTTGAGCTCAGTGTGATGGAAGTGTGACGGAACTCATCTTGAGCTCATTTTGATGGAAATGCGATGGAACTCATCTTGAGCTCATTTTGATGGAAGTGTGACGGAATTCATCTTGAGCTCAGTGTGATGGAAGTGTGATGGAACTCATCTTGAGCTCAGTATGATGGAAGTGAGATGGAACTCATCTTGAGCTTAGTTTGATAGAAGTGTCATGGAACCCATCTTGAGCTCAGTGTGATGGAACTCATCTTGAGCTCAGTGTGATGGAAGTGTGATGGAACTCATCTTGAGCTCAATGTAATGGAAGTGCGATGGAACTCATCTTGAGCTCATTTTGATGGAAGTGCGATGGAACTCATCTTAAGCTCAGTTTGATGGAAGCGCGATGGAACTCATCTTGAGCTCAGTGTGATGGAAGCGCGATGGAACTCATCTTGAGCTGAGTTTGATGGAAGCGCGATGGAACTCATCTTGAGCTCAGTGTGATGGAAGTGCGATGGAACTCATCTTGAGCTCAGTTTGATGGAAGCGCGATGGAACTCATCTTGAGCTCAGTTTGATGGAAGTGTGATGGAACTCATCTTGGGCTCGATGTAATGGAAGTGTGATGGAACTCATCTTGAGCTCAGTGTGATGGAAGTGCGATGGACTAAAGACAGTTTAACATAATTGCATAGTAAAAAAAAAGACAAAACTGAGAGCTAATAGAAAAAAAAATCGAGGCCCAAGATCTATGGAAAAGCAAGACTGCCAGTGCTTGCCGGAACGGCTCCTGATGAAGTTAATGATATTTTCAGATCCAAAGTTACTGTAGCTTTGGTTACCAGCTTTCAGAGAAAATACTTACCTATTTAATATTGTAAAGATGTTCCTATTTTTGTTTCCCATCAGCTTTTTTTTTTTTTAAACCAATACATTTTTGAACTTGAGTTTTCAATCATCGGTAAAGGCTTGGGTTTTGTTGACCGAGAATAATGGTTGCCATCCATTAACGGAGAAATTCTTTCGTTGGAAATTTCCAGAAAGCTTTAGAGAACTCATAGATGTTTATCCGAGTCGTAGTGACATTTCATTAATGTCAGCTTAAAGGAATCCATTTGAAAAATATATCTCCACGCTCTCTATAAATCCTGTTATATCGGACGTTTGGCTAGCGATAAAGGTAGATAATTCTTTACTGAGGGGAATATCGTCAGTGTAGGCGTTTATGCATGCTGGAGATGGGGAGTTCAGTCCCCTGCACCAGGCGACGGCTCTTCCACACATCAGAGTATAAATAAGAACTTTTCAGGCGCTCCAGAGTTTTGCTGAGTCGCTGTTTATGCGAGAACGCTACTGAAAATATGGCAAGGGACGCGTGTTCAAGAATCGCTTTCGTCTCTGCCATCATCATGTGCCGTGTTCTCACGTAGGGTTGGCCGGAGGGGTTCTCCAGATTGATTTGTCTCTTGTTTTTAAAGAGCACCCAAGCTGAATCCAGTCAGTGTTTTGTGTATTGCCGCCCCCCCCCCCACCTTCCTCCGTATGTATAGTTGGGATTTTGTGTTCTGGTACCACACTAAACGGGCTCGGGGTCCACCCAGAATCTAAAATATGGGTAGCAGAGAAACCTGGGAAGGTAAATCCGGCCAGGATACTGACCACATCACACTTTCCTGAGCCGAAGGTTGTGGAAATAGGGCTTAACACTGCATCCCCCCCCCCCCCCCCAAATATGCTTTGATGGCATGGAAATGGGGATTATATATATATATATCCTGCTGATTTACCTTCAACTTTTTTTCATTATTGTATTTTTTCTCCTGCTACGACTGGAATAGCTGTTGAAGAAGTAAACCAACTTGCATACCTCGGCAACTACATAGACCAGGATGGTGACACCAGAAAGGAAGTTAGAATTCGAAATTGCAACAGCAGCATTGACCGTCAAGAATCGTGAGAAAATATGTGCATTCAAAAGTTTCACTGTCAAGTGGAACACAACAGGCCGAAGAAAAAGAGGTCGATCACGTAAAACTCTAAAGAGGACATTGTTAAGAGAGGCCAGTTTAGTGGACATAACATCCCTTGATGAGGCTGAAAAGCTCGCTGGAAACAGGAGAAATTGGCGAACTGCGGTGCTAGCCCTATGTGACGTTTAGCGGCACGGGAAGGATGTAAGATGTATGATGTAAGATGTAAGATGTATGAATGAAATAATTAAACTATGTAATTGTTTTTTTAAATTACTTCTTTTTTTTCAGCACCAGTTCATGTAGTGTTTGCCTTAGATGTGGTTTTGTGTGTGTGGAATTGGCCAGGTTCTGCTGTATATCCTCATGTTAAGAGAATTAGTTTTTAATTTCCTTATTTAGAATTCGTGTTTCTCAATACCAGGCGACTACAGAGTCTAGGGCAGTGCTTGTCAGGCTTAAAACATGTCCCAGATCCCTGGAAACATTTATAATCTCTCTCTCTCTCTCTTTCTTTCTCATTCACTCACTCTCTCTCACTCTCTGTCTCTTTCATTCCCTGTCTCTTTCACTCTCTTCCTCTTTCACTCTCACTCACTTTCACTCTCACTTACTTTCACTCTGTCTCTCTCTCTCTCTTTCGCTCTGTCTCTCCCTTTCATTCTCTCTCTCTTTCGCTCTGTCTCTCCCTTTTATTCTCTCTCTCTTTCGCTCCGTCTCTCCCTTTCACTCTCTCTCTCTCCCTTTCATTCTCTCTTTCTTTAGCTCTGTCTCTCCCTTTCACTCACTCTCTCTTTCGCTCTCTCTCTCTTTCACTCTCACTCTCCCTTTCCTTCACTCTCTCTCTCTCTCTTTCGCTCTCCCTTTCCTTCACTCTCTCTCTCTTTCGCTCTGTCTCCCCCTTTCATTCTCTCTCTCTCTTTCGCTCTATCTCTCCCTTTCACTCTCTCTCTCTCTCCCTTTCGTTCTCTCTCTCTCTTTCGCTCTGTCTCTCTCTTTCACTCACTGTCTCTTTTGCTCTGTCTCTCTCTTTCACTCTCACTCTCCCTTTCCTTCACTCTCTCTCTCTCTTTCGCTCTCACTTTCCTTCACTCTCTATCTCTTTTCACTCTCACTCACTCTCTATCTGTCTCACTCACTCTCTATCTCTTTTCACTCTCACTCTCCCTTTCCTTCACTCTCTCTCTCTCTCTTTCACTCTCTCTCTCACTCACTCTCATACACGCACTCACTCTCTCTTGGGCTCTCCCCCCCCCCCCCCCCCCCCATCAGATTTCCACGCCAGTTGATAGTAAATGAAAAAACTTTACATATTCCTAGTAATACATATAAACTTAGATCTGCTGTACAAACCCTCACTTAGATACCCCCTCCGTGGATTCCTACCCGGGAACTGCTGATCAAGTGTCATAACTTCTTGGTAACTTCGGTAACATTTCTCTCCCCTTGATATTAGAGCAGAGTTTGAGGAAATGTTTGTAACACTCGATTCATGTGTACACAAGAATCGAGGCAAATGTGGACCAGGTGTAATTTCACTCTTTATTTTTTATTCAAACACATTTTTTATTAACGTAGCTGTTCATCCATTGTTAGAACATAATGCCCTTCCATCATCACGTGTCCCTTATCTTTATTGCAAGCAATCCCCTTCACTTCTGGCTATATACTGAAAGAGGTTTTTCATCATTAAATGTTGCTTGATATCCAGTACAAGTGTTCTGCCCTCTGTCCGGGTCGTTGAACTTGACCTGAAGTTATCCTTTTCCTGTCGTTGACCACACATAACCTTGACGAACAGGAATGAGGCTGCCAGTTTCGGTGGCAGTCTTGTCGCTCTTGGAGCCTCTGGTGAACGGTTTTGTGTGTGTGTGTGTCTGTGTGTGTTCATCGCCTGCTTTCATTCAGCCATCTGTTCTATCTGTCCTTTTATCCTTTTATGTCATATTATTCTTTTAAGCGACAGAGCTCACCGTTGTATGGTTGGCCTTGTATAGTACACAACACTTAAGGCACGAGAGAGAAAGAGAGAGAGAGAGAGAGAGAAATATTGAGAATGACCCTGACCCCAGCCATAGACTTGGGTAGCACGGAGAGAGAGAGCAACTCTATCCCGCATCTCTTTAAAGAAATGTTGGCTATGCTCTTAATTTGGTTGTTGCTTGGTTAGTTGCTTGATGATCTATATCTGACCGCGAATTTAATTTCTTTATAGCCAGTGACCTTGAACTATTGGGCAGAAAGTCGGGCGAGGCGTGGAATACAGTCGCTGTTTGTAGTTTTCGGAGCGATCCATATATATATCATGTTGATCAGGCTACATTCCGTGCAACATCCTTCAGGAAGGAATGCAGCACCATCATCTTCACTCTTGCATTCATTAACTTGGAGCGTACTTACAGGCGATTCTTTCATCCACCCGGCTTTTGTGGAAACGGAATCTGGACATTATCGCAGGCGTGGAAGACCTGCCAGCGCTAAACCATACAAGGACGACTTACTGGAGGTTCTGAAACGATCATGGGATATGCATTTAGAAACAAGTGGTGGAGAGAGTGAGTCCACGAGGTACCTGATGGAGTAAAGAAACTGTGATCAGTACGTACTCCGCAGTCGATACAACAGACCGAGAAGTCACTTCTGTGACAAGCTTGTCGTTCTGGCCAGGTAGCAGCACAGCGCTTCATGCAGGAGCAACCTGGTTATCAGCATTACAGAAAACTGATTTGGTCTCTGCAAATTTTCTTCTATGACAAGCATAAGTGAGAGGGGGGGGGGGCCGCAAGTTTCTCAAGATGGACAGTGCTTTCATTGAAGATGTTCTTGATAATATCCGGACATTGCAGGCAAAAAAGAGAAGGAATGAAAATAGTTGTGGATATGACAAAAATGGAGGTTTGAAAAAGTCACTGGAGGAAATAGGAGATTGATGAATCAGTCATGTTAACTGAAGAGCTGCGGAGTGCTTGTTTAGTTCGTAGTAAATCACGGAATTCTGAAAATGCCAGGAACTTGCCCATGTATGCTTGAGTGACCGAAGCGAATTGTAAGGGGGGGGGGTGAGAGAAAGGCTGTTGTGAGACATGAGATACTGTGCCCTCGTTCCAGCATGTCCGATGTGTGAGAGTCTCTCCTCCGAGGTGATACGTATTTGAGAAGGTGATAGATATTCCGGAAGGTGATAGATGTAAGCGACAGAGAAGCTGTAACATTTACACATAAGAGAGGATTGTACTTTTAGCCCTCCTGCTGGCGATGAAGAAAGATTTCGTGACATTTCATTAAGAAGCGGGTTGTGTCTTTTTATTCATAAAACCCGCTGGGATCACGAAACGCTGTGGTATGACCATGTTTCCGTGAGGGGAAAATGGGAGTGTTGGGTTGGGGGGTGGGGGGGGGGAATGGGAGGTGTTTTAATAGGCTTTGTCGGAAATGAAAACCGGAATGTGGAAAGCGAGAAACAATATGGTCTGATGGATTTCGTATTTGTTCTATTATCTCGTACAAGTGTTTAATATTGCATCTGGTGCCCCAGAGACCCGCCGCAGAAATGGACACTTTTGGGCGGTGGATGTTCCCGTGAGCTATTATTTGTAAGTTAACTTAATGTTGGAGGGAGCTGGCCTTATTAGCTGATGGTATCTCGGGTAACTAGCGAGCCGAACCGGTTCACGAACTCGGTACCAATTTCTTTTATGAAGTTTTGCCGGTTCCGAAGTCCCGATTTGACGGGATGTGAATGGGAAGTGTGCCAAGACGAGTCCCTTGGTGGCGGAGGCTAAATTAATACAATCGAAGTGATTGACAACATAGAATTGATCTCGGCTGCCATCTTACATTTCGCAGTAGTCCGGACTCTTGGACAGTGTATAGCATTGTCTTGTCCTGTCGGTTTGTGTTTAAGCTCCAGCACTCAGCTTGGCCTTCAAGTACCAGTGTCCAGTGTATACTGTAGCTCTTCTCCTTGGTGAAGGCCTGTGTTATAATCTTGTGAGGGAGTTACCAACATGGTCGCCTTGTGTAAAAGAATGTACCGAGAAGGCTGTTATCTCTGCATGCCGTCCAGGTACTTTTCAGTATGCCGAACTTGCTGTTTCAAACATTTGTCCACTTATGCCATTCCAGTTGAGATGGATGAGAGGATGAGAGAGAGAGAGTTTTCTACCAACTCTGATTTAGATGCTCCCGAAAACTGTTTACGACAGGGTCCCTTATTTTTAGACCGCCGAGTACCGACGTTTTTATAAGTGAAACATTTCTGCTGACTTTGAGGTCACCAAAACTGTCTTCAGCTTTCTCGACTCCAACCCTGCAACCATTATATTCATTCCTATCCAGGGAAATGAGAGAGCTGATAGGCTGGCTGGCCCTGCCATCATCGCAGATGGACAACCACTGGACTGAGCTGATATTGTTAACGCGCTCAGAGAGATAGGCAGAGTAGGGGGGGGGGGACTTCGATGGCAGCGAACCCACATCGCTACTTAAGACTGAAGGAGCTGGGAATACAGAATGGCACGGCCAGGAACAAGAAGCATACTGGACCTGCGAGACAATTTGTCAGCCAACACAGGACAGACACTATCGGCCACATGATGCTGATCTATTATTTCTTCGATTTCTCATACAGCCGACATCGTGTTGATGTTGAACTTTGACTTTTCTGATCCGCAGGTTGGTATCTCTTTTTGTTCCCTTGTATCAGATGTTGGAGTTTGCCTCTCGTTGGTACCCCCGATACCTCTCATTGGTACCCCCAGTACCTCTCATCGGTACCCCTGGTACCTCTCATTGGTACCCCTAGTACCTCTCATTGGTACCCCCAGTACCTCTCATTGGTACCCCCAGTACCTCATTGGTACCCCTGGTACCTCTCATTGGTACCCCCAGTACCTCTCATTGGTACCCCCAGTACCTCTCATTGGTACCCCCGGTACCTCTCACTGGTACCCCCGGTACCTCTCATTGGTACCCCCAGTACCTCTCATTGGTACCCCCAGTAACAGACCTAGCATGGTGAACGGGGCATAGCTCGCCATAATCCCCATGGCTGTGGAGTCTAAAGAAGTATATCTCCAGAAAAATCTCAGTGGCAGAGGAGTTTGTTGGTGTTAGGTTCTTGTGAAGATCATTAAATGCACCGCTGTTCAGTAGGCGATCTGTCAGTGTTTCTTCTTCTTGTCTGCTCCACTGCAGTAAGTGCTTAAATGGGGGTGTTGTATCCTGTATTCACGGTAAAAGGTAAACATCCCCGTTTCCATGCCATTAAGGCATATATACGATGTTAGGCCTGTATTTTCCACGACCGTCGGCACATGAGAGTGTGATATGGTCAGTATCACGCCTGGTCGCATTTACCTTCCCAGATTCCTCTTTTACCAATTTTTAGAGGCTGGGCGGACCCCAGGGCCTACCATAAACATGTCCCACTGCTGGGACTTGAACCCGGTACCAGCGGATTAACAAACCGAGCGCCTAATCACTCAGCCAACCATGCCGCCTTAGGGAACTATGCATAATTTTTTCTTTGAGTTGTCTTTTAACGGTCCAAAGAAGGTTAATTTTATTTCGTGATGGAATTGAAGAGCCATTTTCCTTTTACATCATATTCGTCTAAGATGTTTTTATTGCTTTCTGCTATCCTTACTAATGTCTCTTCTTCTTCTGGTATCTTTGCTAAGATATTCTGATGTTTCTTCTTCTTCTGTTGTCTTTCCCAAGATATTCTGATGTCTCTTCTTCTTCTGTTATCTTTGCCAGTATATTCTGATGTTTCTTCTTCTTCTGTTATCTTTGCCAAGATATTCTGATGTCTCTTCTGCTTCTGTTATCTTTCCCAAGATAGTCTGATGTCTCTTCTGCTTCTGTTATCTTTCCCAAGATATTCTGATGTTTCTTCTGCTTTTGTTATCCTTACCAAAATATTCTGATGTTTCTTCTGCTTCTGTTATCCTTACCAAAATATTCTGATGTTTCTTCTGCTTCTGTTATCCTTACCAAGATATTCTGATGTTTCTTCTGCTTCTGTTATCCTTACCAAGATATTCTGATGTTTCTTCTGCTTCTGTTATCTTTCCCAATATATTCTGTTTCTTCTGCTTCTGTTATCTTTCCCAAGATATTCTGATGTTTCTTCTGTTATCCTTAACAAGATATTCTGATGTTTCTTCTGCAAAACCTCATCTTAGAAGATAGATCCTGTTTTCTGTTTCTTGTACCAGTCCTCGTTTCACACACACACCGGGGGCGCTGGAAAGATCTCGTATCTGAAAAGTTTTATCTTGTCTCTGTCTGTCTGTCTGTCTGTCTCTCTATCTGTCTCTCTGTCTGTCTGTCTGTCTCTCTCTGTCTGTCTTTCTGTCTCTCTCCCCCCCCCCCCCTTTCTCTTTGTGTTTTTTTTTTTTTTGTCTGCTTTGTGCAGAAAGAAATAGTGTATCTCGTTCTCCATTTATTTGAATTTGTGCTGATGGTTAAATTCTACCAACTCTTCTCGTTATTTTTTTCTAAATGTTATGAGGTTTCGAGTACCAAAGACACCTTTTTAAAATGCTGGAGAATTCGTTGCAAGCAATGATTGAATTTCATACAGTATGATTAATCTTGAAAATCGCAAGCTATGATTATATAGCCAGTTTTCAATTACAAGTCCCCCAGCAAGGAGCCACATCACGACTGACAATGTAATCTTATGGCTGTGATTTCTGGAGCGGGTACTTAGAAAGCGGGCCCCCGCGTGATAGATCATCGCACCCGAGAACTGACCCCCTTCGGATTGCGGGGCGCCGACACCCCGATAAGGGCGGTCGGTTTGTGTACACTGTAGTGTAATCAGTACACGGTCAACAGAACCGCTGAGTTGTCTCGCTCGTGACTTTTTATCGACCTTCAGGGCATGGAGAGGGCACCATAGAATGGGTATATTAATTCGTGTGTTCTTGGAAATCTATGGAATCTGTCGTTTGAGGATGGGAATCTTGGAAGGGTTCTTTGAGCACAGTGTGCCACGCTAGTGTTACAATCAGCTGCTGATTTATATCGTTCAGCGAAGATTTACGTGTGCGGTTTTGTTTTTTTTTTTGTCTGGGAGGACAGAAGTGGTGAACTTGACAGACACTGAGAAACTGAAGGAAAAAGAGGCAGAAACTGAGAGAAAAATAACTGAGTTGGTTGATAAAGTGGTACATGAAATAGAACTTCTGCGTTCCATAGTTCTGCTCTCTCAGACGTCTATGTATATTGTCTGGATAGGTTGTGTAGTCTTCGGAGGTCGAGGTTTGGGCCCCAAAGTTTGTCCCCCACTGTACCTCCGAGAGGTGAGAGTTGGGTTGGGGCTGCAGGCTGTGCTCTCTAGAGTCTTGCATGGGCAGTCGGGGGGGGGGGGTGACAAGCCGAAGTGATATAAGTGTGCTGGCAGCCTTGTGTGACCAGTGCATAGTCTTAAGTTGGGGGGCTTGTTCTTGACGTGAGAGTTGCAACATCTGGTTGTTACATGGTGAGTCACGGGTCCCGTCACATAAGAAAAAAAAGCATGATCGCCTACGTAGATGTGTCCACGGGATATGATGAATAAAGTGTTTGGGTTTTTGTTTCCTACTTAAATATGTTGCAGGCATTGATGAAGATATTAGCATGGCAGCTGCCTGTTTTCACACGTGTGTACGTTCTTTTCAAGCCTGGTTATTATTTCTTTTTGGTCATTAACTCGCGCAACAAACTTCTCGCAGTGCTCACTCTTTTGTTTTGATAATCTTCCGCTTCGTTGATTAAGTAGCAGCAGATTGCGACGAGCGAGCTTGAACATTGAGTGGAAGTAGTAGTTGCCGTTTGTCCTGCGCAGGAAGCTCTTGTCGTACGGACACAACAGAGCACGCTAGAATTGTGTGTGCTTGAGCGCATGTGTTTATAGGAATACCACGAGATGAAGAGAAGTGTCAACTCGGTATTGGCTGTAGATGAACACCCAACCCAAGGCTTTAGTTTATAACAAGTAATGTCTGGTGGGCGTAACGCTGTATAATATCATCATCATGTGCCGTGTCGACTGGCGTTGGCTATTATGCTTCTCCAGAGTATCCGATCTTTCATGCAGGCCATCAGTTCAGTTGATGATCTCCTCTTACACCATCCCGTCAGACTGTCCAGTATCATTTATCTTGGTTTTCCTCTTGATCTTCTTCCTTCTATTTTGCCTATTGTTATAATATTTTCAGTGCCCCCTCTTCTCATTGCATGTCCTATGAAAGTACATTGTCTCTCTCTTATCTTTTTGACAAGGTTTTTTGTCTCTCCAGCTCTTCTCATACATTCTTCATTAGTTATTTTTGCTGTCCAGGGGATTCGCAACATTCTTCTAATAAACCACATTTCTGCTGCTTCCAATGATTTTTGTGCAGACTTGCCTATTGTCCATGATTCACTTCCATATAACAAGTTAGGTTCAGTATAGCATTTTAGGACTCGTTTTCTAACATTCATTGATAAAGATGTGTTAGCTAATATGTTTCTCATTCTCTGAAATGCAGTCTTTGCTTGGCCTATTCTGTTCCTAATTTCTGTTCTGCATTTCCCATCTAAGTTATTACTGTTCCAAGGTATTCGAATTTCTGCACCTGCTTTAGAATAGTTCCGTTTAATATACTTGTGTAAAAAAAAAGTAAAAAGAAAAAAAAGTAACGATAATCCTGTGGTGCGTTAGAGGCACATAGGGATGTGGTGATAGTGCGCATATTTTCCTTGATCTGTTAGCACACTAGAGGGTGATATGGTCAGTATCACGCCTGGCCACCTTATACTCGTGTATATATATATATATATATATATATATATATATAATTATAATTATAAGTTAAGGAGTATATTTACGTCTGTCAGTCTTGTATTACCCCACCATGATGTTTAAGATCAACTGGAGGCATTGTAATATACGTTCATGCACGTATATGCACACACATTCTTGCACAACGTACATCAGGTTATTCTAGCGCGTGACGGCAAAAGGTCGCCTTATAACAGTGGTTCCCAAATCCTTTTGGACTGCCGTCTCCTTGCGTCTTAAGTTACGTCCTTAGCGCCCCCCGCCCCCGAGAAAAAAAACTACTGTCGCTCAACTGGTTCTTCCTCCTCATGGCCCCCTTCACAACTATGTTCCCATGATTCATTCAATCAAGTGACTTCTCTTTTCCAAAACATTGTCCCTCTCACAGCTTTCCTGGATGCATTACGATCTTGCGCAAACTGACCAGTGTCTCGAAGTGACATAATCAGACGTTCCGTGATGCCCCAGTCCACTTGTGGCGAGGTCATTCCTTTTCTCGTTTGCCGGGCACTATGCCTTCTACTATCAACCTCCCCAAGCTGTTGTGTCTCTTGATATGGCCGAGGTATCTCTCAGCTTTCTAATTTTTATGGTGTTAACGAGCCAGTTTTCTGCGACACATAATCCCATGAGTATCTCTTTATCTGATTTTCGTTCTATCTGTGATATTGTAAGTGCCCTTCTTTTATATTTCATTTCAAATGATGTTATTTTTTTTTCTATTTCCAATCACATCTTGCAGAAGGAGGGAGAGGGGTTGTACTGATCGCTTTGGGAACCATTGCACTTAAAACATGCTTCCCAGAAATCTAGCGGTTTGAGTGTACCTGTGCTACATCCCCCGATCGTGCAGGATAGTGACATATTAAGAGCAGGCTCATACACGTCAGAAGATTCTCACAGCATGCTCCAGAAATGTCACACGTAACTGTCGAACGCCTGGATCATCATGCCACAGGAAAGTCGTGATTGGAGCTGGGCACGAGCTAGTCATCATCAATATCTTCTAGCTTTCGATTATTGATTTTTTTTTCTTTGCTGGCATGCAAACACATACACACACATATACGAACTGCGTCATCTTTCTTCTCAGTGTTGCTCAAGTGGTTTTTGAAGTCCGCTTTTTTTATATATATGTGGACATGGTCGTGCATGAAGTGAGTTTTCTAGAAAAAAGTGTTTTGAAATGAAGGAGAGGATAGTGTTGTCTGTGACTAGAATATCTGTCTGCTTGCTGTCCTCGTGAAGGTAGCTGTCCTCGTGAAGGTAGCTGTCCTCGTGAAGGTAGCTGTCCTTGTGAAGGTAGCTGTCCTTGTGAAGGTAGCTGTCCTTGTGAAGGTAGCTGTCCTTGTGAAGGTAGCTGTCCTCGTGAAGGTAGCTGTCCTCGTGAAGGTAGCTGTCCTCGTGAAGGTAGCTGTCCTTGTGAAGGTAGCTGTCCTCGTGAAGGTAGCTGTCCTTGTGAAGGTAGCTGTCCTTGTGAAGGTAGCTGTCCTCATGAAGGTAGCTGTCCTTGTGAAGGTAGCTGTCCTTGTGAAGGTAGCTGTCCTTGTGAAGGTAGCTGTCCTCATGAAGGTAGCTGTCCTTGTGAAGGTAGCAGGTTAGATGAACCAGTTAAATCATAGTCTCAGTTCAAGAGTTTCTCGACATTTTATCCACAGAATGTCGCGTAGGACAGGAGGGGGTCCAGAGTGAGAGAGGAATAGAGACAGAGAGAGAGAGAGAAATTGTGATTTTTTAATGTAAACATCATTTATAAAATGATCGATGAAAAATATCATTTTCTGCTCCAAATGTCTTCTTTCAAGGCTCTTAGTTGCTGCTGCAGTCTGTTCTGTGTAGCGTCAATACCTGGGCTTTCTGTCTTCATTTGTCCACTCCAAGTTTTCTTCATTCTGTTTCCACCTTGTCTCGCCATCTTTACCTTGGTATGCCCTACACCTTCCATCTATCAGAACTGCATTGGCAGTTATTCTTGGATCATTATAACTTGAAGAGACAATCATTTCATGGTCTACAGATTTTTCATAAAAATTGCAATAATAAAATCTACATTCTTCACACACACACACACCCCCCCCCCCCCGAGTTTCACGAAGATAAGAAGGTTGAGAAAGGTCTTTTCTGGAATGTTTTTGCATAAGCACGCAGCTGTGTCAGATACTTCGAACAAGTCAGGACGTATTGTTTAGTGGACTGTTGGCAGGAGCGGTAACCTAGTTAGCAGGTGATATTAGTTACAGTCTGTATTGATCAGAGCAGGAATGAGAACCATTCTTCTTCTATCCCAGTCAGTCAGTCCCTTGCGGAACTGTGCCTCCCCAACAGCACTCGTGTAGCCCTCCCCGTTGTAAGCAAGATGCCATGCAGGTGATGCATCCATTTGCAGATCATCAACGATGTCTTGCAGTCATCTTCGCCTTGGTCTTCCTCTCTTTCTTTTTCCCATTATGTACCCTTCCAAGACTGTCTTCTCTAAATTATCATGACGTTTAAGGTTCAAAATATTTAAGTTTTCTCTTTACTAGCCAGCCTTCTTCAATATTAAGTTCATGTTAAAAAAAATAGTAAAGGCAATCATGTCATGCCTTAGATATGGATATATTTGTTCTTTTTTGTGTCCATGATATTTGAAGAACGTCCCAGTTTTCAGTGTAACTAAAATCTAAAATATACTACAGGATGCCTGAAATCAAAAGAAGGTAAAATGTTCTTGGGAAAAGAAGACATTGTGGACAGGTGGACAGAGTACATGGGTGAGCTATATGGAGGAGAAAGACCAGAATTAACACCAGATACTGAAAACTGTGATGGACCGCCAATACTTGAAGATGAAATCATAGATGCCATCAAACACATGAAGAAAGGAAAAGTGACTGGACCTGATAATACAACAATAGAAGAAATATAGGCGCTAGGAAAGATAGGAATAAAAATAATAACCAAGTTACTGAATGACATTTACAACAGTGGTTATATGCCCAGTGACCAGATTAAATCCACATTTATAGCACTACCAAAGAAACCAGATGCAAAGGAATGTGATGACCACCGGACTATTAGCTTCTCTTGTCACATAACGAAGCTACTTCTGAGAATTATTATGAGAAGAACAAAGAAAAAAAGATAAAAATGGAAATAACAGTTGAATTTGGATTTTTTGAAGGAAAGGGAACACACAGTGCCATTTATGCTTTACGAACACTAACAGAAAGAGCTTTAGAAGTACAGAAAGATCTCTACTTATGCTTCATTGATTACACCAAGGCATTCGACAAGGTGAAACATAATGAAATTATTAAAATGCTTGAAGACATCAGTATAGACCCAGAGACCTGAGGATTGCAAAACATCTATAGTAGCAGCAAGAAGCAGCGATTCGAGTTGAAAATAAAACTGGAAAATATCAACCTATAAAACAAGGGGTGCGACAAGGATGTGTACTATCTCGAGACCTTTTTTCTCTGTACAGCGAGAATATTCTAAGAATGATCATCACAGAACCAGGCATAAACATTAGAGGATACAATATTAACAACCTTCGGTATGCTGACGACACAGTACTGATAGGTGAGAACCAACAAGACCTGCAAAATCTCTTGGATAAAGTTGCCAAAGAAAGTGATTCCTTACTTTAAACATAACTTACTTTAAACATAAAAAAGACAGAGACTATGGTTATATGTAAGAAGCAGAATCCACCAACATGCAGACTAAAAATTAAATTGAACTATTCTAAAGTAGGTGCAGAAATTTAAATACTTTGGAGCAGTAAAACCTTCAGATGGGAAATGCAGAGCAGAAATTAGGAACAGAATAGGCCAAGCAAAGACTGCATTTCAGAAAATGAGAAACATATTATGCAACACATATCAATGAATATTAGAAAACGAGTCCTAAAATGCTATTTTGAACCTATCTTATTTTATGGAAGTGAATCATGGGCAATAGGCAGGTCTGCACAAAAATGATTGGAAGGAGCAGAAATGTGGTTTATTAGAAGAATGTTGAGAATTCATTGGACAACAAAGATAACTAATGAAGAATATGTGAGAAGAGCTGGAGAGACAAAAAAAAAATCTTGTCAAAAAAATAAGAAAGAGACAATGTACTTTCATAGGACATGCAGTGAGAAGAGGGACATTGAAAATATTATAACAGCAGGAAAAATAGAAGGAGGAAAATCCAGAGGAAGACCAAGAGAAATGATACTGGACAGTCTGACGAGATGATGGGAGAGGAGATCACCAACTGAGCTGATGGCCTGCATGAAGGATCGTGTACTCTGGAGAAACATAATGACCAAAGCCAATCGGCACGGCACATGATGATAATGATGATGGTAATGAACATCTAAAAGCAAACAGTCAGTCAGTGATGTGCATGTCCATTGCGGACTTTTGCCTCCCTGACAAAGGAGAAGTGCCTTGTAGAACCAAGCATGAACTAAAATCTAGGTGCTGGGTGAACTTATGCCCGGTTACTGGCAAGAAATCACACGCTACATTTGTGTTTTTGGCCTGACGCTGTCCGATCTGGTACTCACTCATCCATACCTAACACGCTGGCCTCAGGGTTGGCGAACTGTAGCTGATCAAGACCTGTCGCACCTGTCTGTTGGTACGGTACCCTCAGGTAACAGACCTAGCCTGGCTGACGGAGTACGGAATGCCATAGGCCCCATGACGGTGGAGTCTTTTAAAGAAGTATTGCACACTTCCCCCATTTTTTTAGTTTTTCACTCAAGGGCTGAAGAAATAGCAGCTATGGTCCGCTTCCAGTCCGACACTGTGCCTCAACATTCTCACCACATCGGTGATCACCAGTTTCGAAGAAGAAGAAGGGTTTACTGGTTGTTTGTCTGAAAATCAAGAAAAATAGCCAGTATTTAGGCAGTAGTCTTTCTACCAAAAATAGCACTAAGATGGACACCACAGGTGAACAGAAGTAAGTGTAGATCAAAAGAGACATGGAGAAGAACAACAGAGAGGGTGTTGAGCAATAGAGGGCTCACCTGGACAAGAGCAGAAAAAAAAAAGGCAAAGGTCAGGCATTTGTGGAAAACCCTTGCGGAAGCCCCATGTGCCCTGGGCACTTAAGGTTGAGAGAGAGAGAGAGAGAGAGAGAATAATAAATAAAGAAAATTAATTTCTAATTGTGTTTGTCAGGCGTGGCCTTAGAGCACTGATATGGAACATCGGCAGTAGCGGGGAGGCACACAGATAAGTTCTTAAAATATAAGTAACTTCTCAGATGTGACAAAATGTTTGTGTTCGCTCCAGAGAGTGTTGCCTACTGCAGACTAGTAAAATGAGTAGTAAGAAAGTGCATCAAGAACCTCACTTCTTCGCTAAGATTGATTGTGTCCCAACAGTCGCCGTCGCCTTTGTTTCTGTCGTGGACGTACTTGAGTCTGCTTTCCCTAGCGCCACTAAATGAAAAATGGCTTGTACAAGCGTATTGATTGCTCTATGATGACTGCTATAGATTTTATTCACGTTTCTTCTAGGCACGGACCCGATCAAAGTACGAAGCCTGGATATTCACGGCTTTATTTTTGGATCACGGAAGAAGTTCGAGTGCATCAGACGAGCAAGGTCGAAAGTTGTAGCCGGCGGGTTTTGTACAGGATTCTATTCTGAGTCAGTGGTTGGTTTCTTGATGTAACTGTAAACTAGGATCTGATGTGTCAACGCGAAAAATGAAAATAGTTCAATAGAATATTGCACCAAACTGGATATGAGATGTGGTGGAATTCTGGAGTCTTCTAAAATTGAGATAAGGAAGAGATGTGTCACAGGAAGCTTCTGTTCTTTCAAGAAGTCAGTCCCAACTCATATGCTAGACAAGGGCCTGTTTGCTGGATCAAATCATGGAATTAGAGCGGGTCTTGGTCAGATTAGGGCGGGTCTTGGTCAGATTAGGGCGGGTCTTGGTCAGATTAGGACTGGTCTTGGTCAGATTAGGGCGGGTCTTGGTCAAATTAGGGCGGGTCTTGGTCATATTAGAGTGGGTCTTGGTCAGATTAGGGCGGGTCTTGGTCAGTGTGACTAGCAAGAGTTAGCAAAAATCTCATCAGCGACACAGGCCATATCAGAGCCCATTTTGAGTCAAAAGAGGGGTGAGCTCATATTTGGTTTTGTGTCTCTCACACGATGGTTTCTGAAGGAAAAAAAAAAAGCTAAGAAAATCTAGCGACATCTTAACTGCCTTCTCAAGTTTTTGCTCTTTTTTTCGCTTTCTAATTGGTTCTTTGGAGCATGAAACTCTAAAACAACTAAACAATGCCAACAGCAGAGCCTACAATCCTTTCTATCCAGGACGCTCGGGTCGCTTCTGATGCCGTCGAGGACCGAGCCTAGGCTGTTTCTTTGGCGTTGAATGTGGGCGCAGCCACGTGATACCTCTACCGTCTTACATTCCTCTCTCTACTACTCTCCCACCCTGACACAGTTGTTTGTGAGTACTATAAGCCCTTATAAGCCCATGTGCGTGAAGTTAAGACCACAGAAATGCAACTGTGCACGTGCAAAAACAGTAAAACAATATCCAGATGCCAGAACAGATCCCGACAACCTTCCACTGTCTGCAGCGACTTAAGGGCTTAAACCTGGAGCTAGGATGCAGAGCTGTGGGACACATGGAAAACTCATGCTCGCGAAGGCGTTCGTGAAGACAGCTCATATCATTGTCTAGATGAATGGCCATATGAAACTGTAGGCAAGAGAAGAAGAAAGAGAAGCATCTTTGGACGTCTTGCTCCCTTTATATGTCCATGCCTGAGATTATCCTGGCCTAGTGGTTACCCATTTCTTGTGGAAGAAGCTGAGAACGTGTACCCCAGAATCTTGGTTACTTTGAATAGTAAGGTAGAATTTCTAATGGAAACCGAAGGAGTGAGTTTTTAACTGCTTTTGTGTCTAGTATCACCAGCTCTAACCTATTGTATGAAAGCTTTCGCCTACAACAAGAACAGGATTACCTCTCCCCTCGCCCCACACACATACAGTTAGTAGGCATAAAATGCTGACTTCCTGAATCAGGTCTTTGCTTCGAGGCAGCGGCTCTCAACCTGTCTTTTAGCGCGACACCAAACTAACAATGGTACCCACCCATGGGGAAAAATATTTTTTAAAATATATTAAAATTCAACAAAAACGTTTTTTTCATTTCCGTCAACATGACATAACTTTACCGCTAATAACAAAAATTATGTATGATATCATTCTCCACATGATCCAACTTTCAGGAGGTTGGTTTTATCTTTCTGTGGTGGGGCATTCTGGAGACACGAGTTTCAAATCCAAGTGAGACCACAGTCCACAGGTTATCTGGAGATATAGTAGCCGTAGGAGTCTATATGTATTCATGGAGCATAATGCCTGTACATAAGGAAAATCATCCTGATATGACCTACACAAAGAGTGGCTGGCTCAGTAGCAGTAGGCAAGAAGCCTTTCGGTTTTAGATCCTTTATTCTTGTTAATCTTTCGTTTCCTCCATGTTTCTCACACAGTCCACGCCGTGCTGGTGTAGCTTAATGTACAGTACGATAATGCAGCTCGCCTTGAAGACTTCGGCACATAGCTTATATATCTCCATGGAGATTTAAGAAGCCATAATAACTGCTACTACTATCCATTCAGTGCAGAGACCATCAGTCTTCACTAAGGGCATCACCATTGCGTATGGCCAACAATATCAACATCAGTTGTGACAAAGAGCATTTTCATCATCATCATGTGTAACCAAGAACAGCATAGAGAACGTGACTGTCGTATGATTATAAGAACATCGCCGTCGCTTGTCGCTGAAACTATTTCAGGACTGGACAGAAAGGTTTTTATAAGAAATCTTATGTCATCCGGTAAAAAAAAAAGTAACCAGACTCTCTCCATCTCCGTATCTGAGAACGTTCATTACACGCTGAATCTCAGTCACACACGCACGCATTGCATGTCGCATTATTAAGACGCCACTTTTGTCCATATCTGTTGGCGTCAGCTGTCTCCCGATTCCCCGCCCCTCCCAGCAGCGACAGCACAGCTAGATCAATGGAGTCAGGTTTACACCCGTTAAATTGTTCACACGTTTTAGAGCGATTTCTCAGAGCTGCTGTGTTATTGATTGAAGATCATAATAGCTTTGCCATGGATTTCAGCTTGATTTTTTTTTTCTTATTTCTCTTTCTGCATTTACCCAAAGCAGAGATTACATGTCTGGCACATTTACACGTGAGCATTGTGCGGGCGTCCCTGCTCTCATCGCAGCTGTTATGGAGGATCTGTATCGAATCACACCTTGTTGGAAACAGGGAAAATGGCATGCCATACATTCCTAATAATTGTTTCGGCCGCCCCTGCTCTTAAACCTTGTTTCGTGTCGTAATTTTTGAGCTTTGTAGGCGTTCCCTCCGCCCCACGCGCCCACCGGCTCACAAATGTGGATGGAAGGTTGTATATTCCCCCCCCCCCCCCCCCCACAGGCACTGGCGTGCGCGCACATCTCACACTTATCATTCTTTCAATTTCTTCATTTCGGTCTTGGTATCCCCGAGTCAGAACTGTGCTTAGATAACTACCTTTTTCCTCTTTTCTTTTTTTATTTTCTTGGTGGTTTCATCTTTTCTGTTGTCCCTGAATAAAGAGGCCGGCTGAGATATTGGTTGTGTTTGTTTGCTTCAGATCGCATTTCTTTTCTCCGCATTATCCTCCCACGTTTTGTAACACTTTCACTTGTTCCTTCGTGTTCATTTGCGTCATTTCCTTATATAAGACTGATTATTTCCAGTACTATATTTCATAACTGTGACTCGCCCTACAGGGCATATAGCTATTTTATTGACCAGGGAAATGATTGGATATAAAAACTGGTTTTTATGATTGCCATGCTCATGTCAGATCCAGGGCTGTATTCTTATTTAATAACTTCCGTCTTAAATTTGACCTTTCAATCTCAGTGTTATTTTAACCTTCATAGTCCCAGATAGTGGATTGTCATGGCCCCTCCTTTATTCTATATCTCGATGGATTATGTCTGCTGTGAAGAGATTAGTGTTAGGCAAGATATTTTTTGGAGACCTTGTAGTAGAGAGCAGATGTCCAAGCGGTGGTGTTTGTTCTCGTTTCGGCAGTTCCCCGGCTTTCAGTACTTTGGGTATAGTCTGAAGTCAGTCTGTCGAGAGATTCACCAATAAATTTGTAGGAATACATTGTGAAGAAATGCTCCCACTGTTTCAAGAAAGATTGTTAGATCTGGAGACCCTGCCCAATTGGCGTGCTGGCGACTGTCGATAAGTTGTTGCTTTTCCCTGTGAGTTGAAAGAATTCATGACAGATGCTGCGTTGTCTTTAATAGGCTAGAATACAGTCGGCAGGGAACTGTATTCTTCTCAGTTATTGTTGTGAATGCAGTGGGAGCAGCGCCTTTACTCTTCGGCGCATTGACGGTGATAGTAGATGTTGGTTTTAATGCTGGGGGCGTTTTAGGATCTTAATATATGTTTGATATGTCTAGATATAGTTATTTTTTATACATCTACATGTTTTGTATGCCTGCATGTACTCATATATGATACACCTACATACCTGCATGTGCTTATGTATGATACATCTACATACCTGCATGTACTCATGTATGATACATTTTCATACCTGCATGTACTCATGTATGATACATTTTCATACCTGCATGTACTCATGTATGATACGTCTACATACCTGCATATACTTATGTATGATACACCTACATACCTGCATGTATGATGCATCTACATGTTTTGTATGCCTGCGTGTACTCATTTGTTATACATCTACATGTTTTATATGCCTGCGTGTACTCATGTATAATACACTTACATATCTGCATGTACTCATGTATGACACACCTACATGTTTTATATACTTGTTGTTTATGTGTGTCTAAATGTACCTGTGCGTGTTTGCTGTGTGCGTGCGTGCGTGCGTGCGTTTTGGAAGTATGTGTTGAAGTTTTGCATGTGTTTGAGTGCGTATTCCTTCGTTGTTGGTATTGTCTGTCTGTGCGTGGCATTTTTTTGGCCGGGGGGGGGGGGGGGGGAATGGAGAGCTCGGAGACGATTAGGCACATGACTAGCGGAGATGTAGAGACAAACAAAAGCTGGCCAAGACTTTATTCGTTTTGCTAGTGATGATTCTATAGTTTACCCCCTCTAACCTGGCTAAGAGACCCCTCTAACATGGCTAAGAGACCCCTAAAACCTGGCTAAGACACTTGTCTAACCTGGATAAGATACTCACAAGAGACTTCTCTAACTTGGCTAAGAGACCACTAAAACTGATTAAGAGACCCCTCTGACCTTTCTAAGAGACCCCTCTAACCAGGCTAAAAGACCCCTAAAACCTGGTAAGACACTTCTCTAACCTGGCTAAGAGACTTCTCTAACCTAGCTAAGAGACTCATCTAACCTAGCTAAGAGACCCATCTAACCTAGCTAAGAGACTCCTCTAACCTAGCTAAGAGACTCATCTAACCTAGCTAAGAGACTCATCTAACCTAGCTAAGAGACTCATCTAACCTAGCTAAGAGACTCATCTAACCTAGCTAAGAGACTCATCTAACCTAGCTAAGAGACCCCTCTAACCTAGCTAAGAGACTCCTCTAACCTAGCTAAGAGACATCTAACCTAGCTAAGAGACTCATCTAACCTAGCTAAGAGACTCATCTAACCTAGCTAAGAGACTCCTCTAACCTAGCTAAGAGACTCATCTAACCTAGCTAAGAGACTCATCTAACCTAGCTAAGAGACTCATCTAACCTAGCTAAGAGACTCCTCTAACCTAGCTAAGAGACCCCTCTAACCTAGCTAAGAGACCCCTCTAACCTAGCTAAGAGACTCCTCTAACCTAGCTAAGAGACCCCTCTAACCTAGCTAAGAGACTCCTCTAACCTAGCTAAAAGACCCCTCTAACCTAGCTGAGAGACTCCTCTAACCTAGCTAAAAGACCCCTCTAACCTAGCAAAGAGACTCCTCTAACCTAGCTAAGAGACCCCTCTAACCTAGCTAAGAGACTCCTCAATCCTAGCTAAGAGACTCCTCTAACCTAGCAAAGAGACTCCTATAACCTAGCTAAGAGACTCCTCTAACCTAGCTAAGAGACTCCTATAACCTAGCTAAGAGACTCCTCTAACCTAGCTAAGAGACTCCTCTAACCTAGCTAAGAGACCCCTCTAACCTAGCTAAGAGACTCCTCTAACCTAGCTAAGAGACCCCTCTAACCTAGCTGAGACTCCTCTAACCTAGCTAAGAGACTCCTCTAACCTAGCTAAGAGACTCCTCTAACCTAGCTAAGAGACCCCTCTAACCTAGCTGAGACTCCTCTAACCTAGCTAAGAGACTCCTAACCTAGCTGAGACTCCTCTATCCTAGCTAAGAGACTTCTAGCCTAGCTAAGAGACTCCTCTAACCTAGCTAAGAGACTTCTCTAACCTAGCTAAGAGACTCCTCTAACCTAACTAAGAGACTCCTCTAACCTAGCTAAGAGACTTCTAACCTAGCTAAGAGACTCCTCAAACCTAGCTAAGAGACTCCTCTAACCTAGCTAAGAGACTCCTAACCTAGCTAAGAGACTTCTAACCTAGCTAAGAGACTTCTAACCTAGCTAAGAGACTCCTAACCTAGCTAAGAGACTCCTAACCTAGCTAAGAGACTTCTAACCTAGCTAAGAGACTTCTAACCTAGCTAAGAGACTCCTAACCTAGCTAAGAGACTCCTAACCTAGCTAAGAGACTTCTAACCTAGCTAAGAGACTTCTAACCTAGCTAAGAGACTCCTAACCTAGCTAAGAGACTCCTCTAACCTAGCTAAGAGACTTCTCTAACTTGGTGCGTGTAACGTCTGATGTACTTCATACGATGATGGAGTTGAGCGAAAGTAAAAATACCTCCTGATTGTTGGAGTTTCTCAACTATAGTCAGATCATCATCCGACACATTGTCTGTGGTTCTACCTCATGACTGCTTAAACTGCAAAGTAGAATATTTTCCGAGTTGTAGGAAGTATGTGGGGAGTGACTCACCTTTTGACCAGAGAGTCCGTGGTTCGATTCCACACTGGGACATACTTTTTTTTTTTTGAGTGACCAGCACCGTGATCAACCTATCTTCAGTAAATTTATAATATTTACTTTAATATAATTTACTGTTAAGATATGCAGACGACACAGTTGTGATTGCTAAAAGTGAAGGATCTACAGGGTCTTCTGGACATCGTGGTTCGTGAAAGTAAAAGTAAAGGTCTCAGCCTGAATAAGAAGAACACTGAAGTGATGGTCATCTCAAAGAAAAGAATACCACCAAAATGTAGCATTACCATCGATGGCATAGAGGTGAAACAAGCTGATAGATTCAAGTACTTAGGAAGAATTATAACAGCTGATGGGAAATGTCACAACGAAATAAAAAGTAGACGTGCTCAGGCCAAGTCAGCATTGCAGAATATGAGAAAAATCTTGTGCAACTGATCCATATCAATGGAAACAAGATTCTGAGTACTTAAATGTTACATCGAGCCAATTTTGTTTTATGGATGTGAAGCATGGGCCATGAATAAGAGAGTACAGTGAGAAATGGAGGCCATGGAGATGTGGTTCATAAGAAGGATGTTGAAAATACCATGGACATCTAGAAAGTCTTAAGAGAGGCTGGAGTTAAAAGACAAATTACCGCAAAGATCAGAGGCAGACAAGCGAGATTTGTAGGACATTTTCTGAGAAGATGAGAAAATGAAACACACTGTGGCAACTGGAAATATTGAGGGAAGAAAAGACAGAGGAAGAGAGAGAGAGAGAGGTTACTGGATGGGCTGTCAGTGTGGCTAGGAAGAAAGTCACCGACGGATCTCATAATCTAAAGACAGGGAATTGTGGAGAGAAATGATCGCCTACGCCACGCGGCACGGCACTTGATTGATTGACAATTTTCTATAGTATTTACTTTAATATAATTTACTATAACATTTACTAGACTAGTATTTGTTTTATTGATAATATATAAAATGGGGGGGGGGGGTATTTGTGGAAATAAAATGCAAAAAAAGACAGGTGCTGACCTCCATCTCTGAGTTCAGTAGCAGAAGTAATTTTACTTCATGTTGATGTCTTCATTGAGCAAATGTCCGTTGACCAAAAGTTATCTTTTGTCATATTGATTGTTGATTTCATTAACTAAAAGTTATCTTTTGTCATGTTGATTGTTGATTTCATTAACCAAAAGTTATCTTTTGTCATGTTGATTGTTGACCCCAGTGACCAAAAGTTATCTTTTGTCATGTTGGTTGTTGGCTTCATTGACCAAAAGTTATCTTTTTTTTTCTTTTTGGTCGTGTTGGTTGTTGACCTCATTTACACAAAGAAAAATGGAATTTATCGTTGTAGATAATATCAATTGTGTTTTTGGTAGAATCTTGTGTGGTCAGGAGATCTAGAATATTTTACTGTTACAGAGAGAGAGGAGAGAGAGAGAGAGAACCAGAAATGATACAACTCTGGAAGCTGTAGGCACTGTTAAGCCAGTGAGATAGGAAGTAACGTTAAGTGCGCGTGTGCCATTGATAGACGTGGTTTGTTGGTTTGTGGATCCATTCGGGCTCGCTTGGGCGTGCGTGAGAGATAGAGAGAGCGAGAGGGGGAGGGGGAAGAGAGAGGGTAGCCACCGTATGTAAGCCGACAGGAGCAATAGAACTGGGGCCCTCGTGCGATGTTTTGCTCGAGTCGTTTATACCGGCACCAACTTCGGTTGAGATCGAACAGACAGCTCGCCTGCTACCCCCCGTACAGTCCAGCGACCGTCGAACTTCGCTAACTGCATTCACTACCCCTTTGGCTGCAGAGGCCGGCCGGCGTTGTTTTGAAGTGAAACAGCGTTAGTCAACACGGCATGTCTTAATGACTGAGGGTGGTATTAGTCTGGCGTTTTTCCAGGTGTCTCTACAGGTTAAGATTACCTGGTCGCTGTTCCAGGAACCGCGGACGAGTAAAGAATCGTGTCATTCTGTCCTAGGACCTTGTGGCTAGTCCGACTTCAGAGTTGGAAGTTTTAGAATATGTTTCTTGTTTTGGGAAGAGGGCAGCAGACCGTGCCGAAGGTTTGATCTTTGTCCAGGGTACCAGATACTTTGTATTGCCGTGCACAGGTAGTATATGCCGCTGTTGACCATAAGCGTTGTTTATATGTGAGTGGTGATTTAATATGTGAAGGCCAGACATGTTTCCAGGATTCATAATATGATTGTGTAGTTCTAGTGTTTAATGCTAGAAACTTGATGCAAAATCTGAAAAGTTCATGTAGATAGTTTTAATATTTAGTGCTAGAAACTTGATTTTAAAAAGTTGATGTTATTCAGTGATAGAAACTTGAATTTAAAGGCTAAAACCTGTGATGTTTAATGTTAGAAACTTGATTTAAAAGCTAAAAAAAAATGATAATGATATAGGTAATTGTGATCATTCGTGCTAGAAACTTGATTTGATGTGGATACTTATTTTCTTTAGTGCTAAAAACTTGATTTAACGGCTACAAAATTGATGTAGACAGTTGTGGTGTTTAATAATAGAAACTTCACTTAAAAGCTAGAAAGTTCATATAGATCTGATTTTTAGTATCAGCTAACTTGTTGATGTAAGCAACCAAAAAGTTCATTATCCAAGTTGGACATTAATGTCTTCATTGAGTTTGAAAGAGTTGTCCAAGTTTCGAAAGTTCTCACCGTCTCAGTTTTCCTGCGTAGCTCCATGATATTACCTTTACACTCCAGTTTTTAAAAAAGCCTGTTTTAATTTTAAATATGTCACGTTTTGTACGCATTCCTTTAAATTGTGATGGTCCAACACTTAAGACTTGAATAAAATTATGAAAGTGTATGTGTATGTGCGAAGATAGATCATCATTATATGCCACGATTATAACTGCGAAGATAGTATCAGTTACATTTTCTTTTCGGGTTGCCTCAGTAAGGTAAACATCATTGATAAAATTTCAGTGTTTCTTTATAGGTACAGGTTTTTACGAATAAGAAAACGGCAAGGTTTTCCTTCAGTAAAGTAACAGAACTGTTTTTTTTTTTTTAGGTATAAACCGCACAACCACGTCCTCTATTGTTTCAGTGTTTCTTTATAGGTGCAGGTTTTTATTATAAGTATTTTACTAATCGAATTTGATAGAGACATGCTTTGACTAGTTTTAGTATCTTATTGAGGGCGAAAATAACCAAGACAGAACTGTGGGAATGATTGTGCTTGAATGATTGTGCTAAAATGATTGTGCTAGAATGAGAGTCGACGGACCAGAGCCGGACATAACTCAAGATGTTCCAGGAGAAAGAAGAATGGTTGCGTAGATGAGCGCGGAAGAAGGGGGGAGTCTGAAAGTTTCTCCCCAGGCGGTAGGTGGAGCCAGCTAAGAAGTCTACTTCCTGAGAAAGCCAACTGAATCTACTCCCCATCCGATTCAGCCCCTGTGTTTCGAAATCGTTACTGCGTGTAAGTCCAGGTTGCAAGGAAATAGCCTCATAATTATGGAATTATTTTTACAGTTGCGAAAATAAATGATGACAAGGCGCATTGACTAAAGGAAAGAAAAAAAACTTGGAGGGAGGATGCATATTTTGACTGTCAGAATGACAAGTACGTACGTCTCAGCTGCAGGTATCACTGCCATAAGGTATATTTAGTTAGCTGTACTCGATAATGGCCTATTGATCTTCGCTGCGGGGAGCGAGGCGCTCGTATCGAAACGCTCCGTCAATTGGCGAGAGCAAATAACGTTTACTAGCGGCAGTAAAAGAGAAGGTTTTTGGCTGGCAGTGTTGATCATACATAAACTGTTAGCTTAAGACGGCCGGGAAAAACGGGCCGCCGATAAATTCTTCAGTAAAGTATCCTTTCCTGTTTGGTTGTTTGTTGTGCAGGGATGAGTATGCTTCATGTTTTATGAGTTTTGACGGTAGGGAATGTTAGTTTACCGTGCTTCTAAGCGGTGTCTTGACCTCTGCCTTTCGGGTCGGAGGAGAAGGCGAAGAAAGAAACAGCAGTTGTTCCGGCCGTTATGATCGTAGTTTATTGTATCTTAGCGCGCGCGCGCACACACTGACACACATATATTGTGTATGCGGTTTCTGTCTGAAGCTGATTTCCGTGAAAGATCAGAAATTTAAGTACACAGGTTTGTAGATAATTTCCTCAACATACAGGGTGCTAGTAGCTAGATTCGTATCAGTTTTCTCAACAAGCGGAACTCTAGAAGCTAGATTAATATCACTTTTCCCAACATACGTGGTGCTAGTAGCTAGATTCGTATCAGTTTTCTCAGCAAACGGAACTCTAGAAGCTAGATTAATATCACTTTTCCCAACATACAGGGTGCTAGTAGCTGAATTCGTATCAGTTTTCTCAGCAAACGGAACTCTAGAAGCTAGATTAATATCAGTTTTCCCAACATACAGGGTGCTAGTAGCTGAATTCGTATCAGTTTTCTCAGCAAACGGAACTCTAGAAGCTAGATTAATATCAGTTTTCTCAACATACAGGGTGCTAGTAGCTGAATTCGTATCAGTTTTCTCAACAAACGGAACTCTAGAAGCTAGATTCATATCACTTTTCCCAACATACGTGGTGCTAGTAGCTAGATTCATATCAGTTTTCCCAACAAGCGGAACGCTAGAAGCTAGATTCATATCACTTTTCCCAACATACGTGGTGCTAGTAGCTAGATTCATATCGGTTTTCTCAACAAGCGGAACTCTAGAAGCTAGATTCATATCACTTTTCCCAACATACGTGGTGCTAGTAGCTAGATTCATATCAGTTTTCTCAACAAGCGGAACTCTAGAAGCTAGATTCATATCACTTTTCCCAACATACGTGGTGCTAGTAGCTAGATTCGTATCAGTTTTCTTAATATACATGGTGCTGGTTCATATCAATTTCCCAAACTTTTTGCTAGAAGACTTGTTTCGAAGTTTCTTCAGTTTTAGGTGGGGGGGGGGGAGGAGTTGTATAAGATAATTTTCCAAAAATTGTACATTTTATTTAATTGTGTGATTGAAGCTCCTTTATGCACATTAGTGTTTCTGGTGTATAAGCTAGATACGTTAGTTTTTCAGTCCGAACAAGCTACAGGTGCTCCTATCTTCAGCGTACAGTGACTGATAGCACCGATCCTTTGTGCATTGACCATCCTTTTTTGCCAAGCCATTCGTGTTCTGCGAATCGAGTTTTACCCTTGTATCCGTCGTTCTTGCCAGTTCACAATTATCAGTGAAGGTCTCTGTTTTATGACATTTTCTTTCATTGCATTGATATATGTCTGCTCGACTCACAGCCACGATTTCTCAGTGTTCTAGAATTTCGGCATGTGATTTTAGAAGATAGATTTTCTTAAAAATACTGTGGTTTTTAATGTGGTAGATTTTCTAAAATACCGTGATTTTTAATGTGGATGATGGAAACAGATTTTATACAGGTTCTGATATTTTGATGTATATTATTTGTGTTATGGTTGGTAGTTCTGTAAAGGTTCTAATATTTTGATCTGTTGTGGTGAGTAGTTTTCTAAAGATAAAAGTAATTTGGTCTGTCATGGTAGATAGTTCTCTAAAGATGTTAATATTTTGAACTGTTGTGGTGATTAGTTTTCTAGATATAAAAGTATTTTGGTGTGTCATGATAGATACTTCTCTAAAGATTCTAATATTTTGATCTGTTGTGGTGAGTAGTTTTCTAAAGATAAAAAGTATTTTGATGTGTTATGGTGGTAGTTCCTGAGAGATTCTAGTTTCTGAACTGTGTGATGAAAGTTTTTTGTGTACACATTAATATTTTCATTCTGTATGATAAAATTTAGATGTCTGAGTATCATCATAGTTTGGAGAAGTTAATGAAAGTATATGTGGAACAGTTACTTTTATATATAGACTGAAATTTGACTAGGTTAGAGACAAAAGTCATCAGATATCCAAGTTTTCATATTTTTTTCTGTTTCTGTTTTCGTTCTTTGTATTTCTTACGAACTGTATTTCGAAAAATTAGAGTTTGTTTTTTTTTAATGCCGTTAAACGTCACATAGGGCTGACAAGGTAGTTCGCCAATTTTTCCTGTTTTCGGAGAGCCTTTTCAGCCTCATCAAGGGATTTTATGCCTTTTAGGTTGGCCTCTCTTAACAATGTCCTCTTTAGAGTTTCACGTGATCTGCCTCTTTTTCTTCGGCCTTTTGTGTTCCACTTGATAGCTTGTTTTGGGATTCTCTGATCGTTTCTTATAAAATAAACAAGCTAACTCAGAATGCAAACAACATAGGACTTAAGATCAACGTAGGAAAGACAAAGTTAATGAAGCAAAATGTGAACAACAGAAATGTACTCAGAGTAGATAGCAAGTTAGTGGAGGAGGTCAACGAATTTGTATATCTTGGCAGTAGAGTAGTAGAAAATGGAAACAGCATAGACGACATCAACAGCAGACTTACTAGAGCAAACCAGGCTTTTGCAATGCTGCAGACTATATGGAAATCTAAAAAACTAAGCATAAATACGAAAATCAGGATATTTAAGAGTAATGTTCTAAGTGTACTACTCTATAGAAGTGAATGCTGGAAAATCACCAAAACCATAGAAAACAAGTTGAATTCTTTCCAGACTAAATGTTTACGAAGAATTAGACAAATATTTTGGCCAAGCACTATAAGAAATAGCATCTTTTTGGGAGAAATGCAGATGAAACCACTGACAACAATTATTGAGGAAAGACGCTGGCGATGGTTGGGACATGTGCTCCGAATGACTGACAACTCACTACCAAAAATAGCACCAGGATGGACACCACATAGGAACAGAAGTAAGGATAGACCAAAAGAGACATGGAGAAGAACAACAGAAAGGATGTTGAGCAATAGAAGGGTCACCTGGGCAAGAGCAGAAAAAAAAGGCAAAGGACAGGCATTTGTGGAAAACCCTTGCGGAAGCCCCATGTACCCTGGGCACTTGAGGTTCAGAGAGAGAGAGAGAGAGAGAGAGGGGGAGATCGTTTCTTCTTATCATGTGACCACCATATATATCCGTCTTCTTTTCCTGATCACCCATTAAACAGATTGTTGTTTGCTCATCTGCCTTATCTCTTCATTGTTCTTGAATCCGTTCCACATGATGCCGAGTATTTTCCTTAGGCATTAGTTTTCAAAAGAGTCTAATTTCTTGTCCATTTCTTTAGTTGTTTTCCAGCTTTCACATGCATAAATGAGGGCGGATGTTACATTTGAATTGAATAGTCTTAATTTGGTTTTTGTGCTTATAACTGTTGAATGCCATATGTTATCAAGATTCTTGAAGATCGATGATGCTTTTGCAATTCTAATTCTAACTTCCTTTCTGGTGACATCATCCTGGTCTATGTAGCTGCCAAGGTATGCAAATTGATTGACTTCTTCAACAACTGTTCCTTCTACGTGTATTTTTCCATTTTGATTAATGAGAAGTTTCAATATTTTTGTTATGTCCGTGTTCATGTCAAGTCCTATTGTGCTAGCCAGTGAAGACAGGATATCTGTTTTTTCGTGCATGATATTCACGTTGTTACTGATAAGAGTTATGTCATCAGCAAAATCAAGATCTTCTATTTGGGTCCCATGTACCCAATCAATACATGTGTTACCTGTGCAGCATTTTTTCTAAATGAAGTCTGTTGCAATTCCAAAAAAGCAAAGGAGATAGTATGCATCCTTGTTTTACGCCTGTTTCATTCTGGAACCATTCGCTCATCCCTACTTCTGTTTTGACTGCACAAACATATCCATTGTAGAAGTCTCTAATGATGTTGACAATTTTAGATAGTATTCCATATATTCTTACAATTCTCCACAATGAATCTCTGTGTATGCTATCAAATGCCTTTTTTAAAAGTCTATGAAGTACAGTATTAATGATTTCTGCTTTTCAATATGTTCTTCAAGTATTATTTCTTTATACATCTGGTTAAGAGAGTGTGTCAGAAAACCAGTCGTGTCTTTCTCTCTCTCTCTCAGCGCTAAGAGAGCAGTAGTTTTCAAACCATGGAATCTTTGTGAACGGATACATACATGTGTGCATATGTACAGGCCCCACGCCGCGGTGTCTGATGGAATGTAAATCTCATTTTTCGACCACTAGCATTAATAGGACTTGAAATTAACAAGGACAAAACAACAATAATGAAAATTCCTCTCAATCAAAATGGAAAAATACACATAGAAGGGACAGATGTTGAAGAAGTCAATCAATTTGCATACCTTGGCAGCTACATAGACCAGGATGGTGACACTAGAAAGGAAGTTAGGACCAGAATTGCAAAAGCAGCATCAATCTTCAAGAATCTTGAGAACATATGGCATTCAAAAGTTATAAGCACAAAAACCAAGTTAAGACTATTCAATTCAAATGTAATATCCACCCTCATTTATGCATGCGAAAGCTGGAAAACAACTAAAGCAATAGAAAAGAAATTAGACTCTTTTGAAAATAAATGCCTAAGGAAAATACTCTGCATCAAGTGGAATGAATTCAAGAACAATGCAGAGATAAGACAGATGACTGAACAACAACCAGTCTCATGGGTGATCAGGAAAAGGAGATGGACATATGTTGGCCACTTGATGAGAAGAAATGATCAGAGAATCCCAAAACAAGCTATCAAGTGGAACACAACAGGCCGAAGAAAAAGAGGCAGACCGCGTGAAACTCTGAAGAGGACATTATTAAGAGAGGCCAAATTAACAGGCATAAAATCCTTTGATGAGGTTGAAAGACTCGCCGAAGACAGGAAAAATTGGCGAACTACTTTGCGAGCCCTATGTGACGTTTAACGGCACGGGAAGGATATAAGATATAAGAAGCATTAACAGTGTGCGTAACCGAGAAGGCAAGGTAGATGCTTTTTGTTCATAGGCATTAAAGTGACCAGCAGTCCCATGTTGTGCGGTCGGTACGCCTACATCTCTCCTCTCTCTCTCTCTCTCTCTCTCTCCTCTCTCTCTCAAACCCATATCGCATATTGTCCCGTATTTCCATCTTTGTTCGCTGCATGTTCGGAAATGCTTAGAATTTTAAAATGATCTCACTGGTGGAAATGTTGCAGTTTTGAAGAAGATTCACTCTGTAGAGAAGTACAACACATTTGTAAGTAAAGTTATAAACCTTGCCTACTCAATAAAATTTTGGGTTAAAATTCTGTAAACCACGGCTACTTATTTAAAATTTGGGGCTAAAATTGTGCAACCTTGCCTATTCAAGAAAATTTTGGGTTAAAATTGTATATACCTTGCCTACTCGTCAAAATTTTGGGTTAAAATTGTATATACCTTGCTTACCCGTCAAAATTTTGGGTTAAAATTGTATATACCATGCTTACTCGTCAAAATTTTGGGTTAAAATTGTATATACCTTGCTTACTCATCAAAATTTTGGGTTAAATGTGTATATACTTTGCCTACTCGTCAAAATTTTGGGTTAAAATTGTATATAATTTGCCAGCTCGTCAAAATTTTGGGTTAAAATTGTATATACTTTGCCTACTCGTCAAAATTTTGGGTTAAAATTGTATATACTTTGCCTACTCGTCAAAATTTTGGGTTAAAATTGTATATATCTTGCCAATTCATTAAAATTTTGAGTTAAAATTCTATTAACTCTGCCTACTCATTTAACATTTTGGGTTTAAATTGTATAAACCTTGTCTAATCACTGAAATTTGAGGTTGAAGTTTAATTTTAAAACTTTACCCTCCCTCTTCCTCCTCCCCCCTCCTCTCACTGTTTCCACCACCCCCACCCCCCAACCTTTCTCTCAACCCCTCACACACACACACACACGCACGCACGCACACACACACACGCGCGCGCGCGCGCTTAATTAAGTGTTCAGTATCTGAACGTAGAAGAAAAAAAAAAAGGTCAAGTTATCCCGCATTGAACTTTGGCGTAATGGCCGCCACGTGTGCGTGGGGTTATAAGTTTCTCCCACTTCGTTTAGTGTCAGGAAAAGAAGTCCAAAAAAAAAAAAAAATTTTCGAGAGGAAGAAAGCTGGAACTTTATTCGTTATCTCTGAGAAGAGATTCAGCATTTGTGATCTTGTCGTAAGTTAAAAACTTGGAAGAAATACGAATTCATTACGGAAAAATTAAGAACAGTATTAATGTAGGAATTAGGGAAAATTAGGACCAGAAGTTAAACAGCGGTTGACAGCATCCAGTGGAGGTTTAAAAAAAAAAAGAAATTACGCGTTATGAAATAAAAGTATATTATCTTTTTTATGTAAAGAATAAGTGGAAACTTTTATATATATATGATCAGACGTGGATTGCTGTCTACTTTTAATCATAAAAATGGCAGCTAGTAATTTAGCGTCCAGAGCGAGCACCTCAACTGCATCATTCAAGTTCAAACGTTGGTCGTGCATGATTGAATAGTTTCATCAGTGATAATGCACAATATAAAATGTTAATCCACTCCAGTATTTCACTTTCTTTCTTTCTTTCTTTCTTTCTTGATAGCCCTCAAACGAGCGTTGGTTGCATTGTGTCGACAAGTTGTGCCTTTCCACCCAACACATCCTACTTCGGCTCGACGTATTTTTTAGGACCAGGTTCTTCTTCCTACTGCGATCCTATTCAGCTGGCCAGACTTCTGTCTGTGTCCAAGACGCATCACTAGGTGGTAGAATAGGGTCTTGACCGACATTGGTTCGCCGAACCTGACGTAAGGAGTCAGCTGTAGGTCGCTGACCGTTAAATTGTTCAGCGTGAGTAATACATCTTCGCACCCAGTGTATGGTATGAATCTAGAGCATTAGAGATAATCCAGAGAAGATTAGAACTCTAACTTATATCTGTAAACTATTTTCTATATTGGCGGGCCATAAGTAAAGAAGATGATAAAGCATTGATGGTGACGGGTAGTAGAAAAAAAATAGAAATTAGATGACTCGCGTTCTTGAGATAACAAATAATGGAGAGAGAGAGAGAGAGAGAGAGAGAGAGAGCTGATTAACTTGCGAGAGAGAAAAAGTGAAAATTTTATGTAAAAACTTTGACCGTATAATAACAGAGTTGGAAAAATTATCTATGAAAAAATAAGGCGAGAATTCTAACATTAGTGCAGTCTGTGCGACAGATTATAGCTCACCTTGTGCACGGGAGTGCAGTGTGAAACGGTAAGACTGCACGGGAGCATAGTTGAAAATAAGGCTCAGCTTAGGTACAGAATGTAGCACATAGGACGCTGGGAAATTTTGAGCCACGCTTAGGTACAGAATGTAGCTAACATGACGCTAGAGTACAGTGGAAAATTAGAGCCACGCTTAGGTACAAAGTGTATCTAACATGACGCTAGAGTACAGTGGAAAATTAGAGCCACGCTTAGGTACAGAATGTAGCTAACATGACGCTAGAGTACAGTGGAAAATTAGAGCCACGCTTAGATACAAAGTGTATCTAACAGGGCGCTGGAGGACAGTGGAAAATTAGAGCCGCGCTTGGGTACAGAATAGTTAAAAGTACGCTGGATTATAGTGAATACTGTCTCAGCTAAACGTAAGGACAAGGACGAGTATATGGTTTCAGTTTTACAGTTACAAAAGAAAGAAATTTGTGGAAAGTATTGAATTTGGCAAATGTCGAACCGTTTTGTTCATTCAGAAACTAACGATTTCTAGAGCATGTATGCATATTGTTATATTTTCTTTCTTTTTTTTTTTAAAGTTAGTTCCAGCAGATTTTGTCAGGAAAATCGTTACCTCTGACAGACTTACTCAGGGACGTTATTTTTGGCAGATATAATCAGAAGAGTTTTTTTTTCTTCTTCTGATATAATCAGTATCGTTACTTCAGGTAAATGTAATCAGGATCTTGAGTTGTAGTGGATGTGATCAGGGTCTTGAGTTGTAGTGGATGTGATCAGGGTCTTGAGTTGTAGTGGATGTGATCAGGGTCCTGAGTTGTAGTGGATGTGATCAGGGTCTTGAGTTGTAGTGGATGTGATCAGGGTCCTGAGTTGTAGTGGATGTGATCAGGGTATTGAGTTGTAGTGGATGTGATCTGGGTCTTGAGTTGTGGCAGATGTAACGAAGGTGTTGAGTTCTGATATGTGTAATCAAAGTGTTTAGTTCTGGCAGGTGTAATCAATGTGTTTAGTTCTGGTAGATGTAATCGAGGTCTTTAGTTCTGCAGATGTATAATAAAAGTCTTTATTTTTGGCAAATGTAATCGTAGTCGTTAGTTTTTGTATATGTAACAATAATTGTTAGTTCTGGAGAATGCAGTCAAGACCGTTGGTTCAGGTTGTGGTGATCAGATCGTTTGTTCTGATATATGTAATCAGGATGATTAGTTCTTCATTTATTTGTGAATAGTAAGTCTGTGCTGGAATGCGCGACTTGAGGACAGATTTTTGCTGGACAGACTAATTAGAGGACAGGCCGGTTGTCTGTGCGATCTCCTGGAACTTTTCAGACGCCACCGGGGATATGTGGCGCACAGATCGTTGACAGGGCTACATGTCAGCAGGGGCTGACATCTCTCAGGACACACAGAGAGCGCCATCTGCAGCCACAGCCCGCAAAATCTTCTCGACGGCGACAGCTTGCTCTTGCGGGGGCGCTCCAAGCAACACATGCTGTCTGCTGTTTGAACTGTGATTCCTGCAAATGTCCGTGCTCCTCCAGCATTTGTGCTCGCGTCCGAGCAGTGACAGAGTGCACGTGTAAGGACCCTGAGTGTGTGAGCCGGAGCAGGGCGACGCCTGCGGCCGCCATGTCTGCCATGTGGAGTATACTTCACGCATACCAGTATGCGCAGTTTCCGCCCCTGCCATTTCCCACGATGCCAAGGTAGGAGATTGCTACAGAAAGTCACCCATTTCATGTCCTGTCTCTTCTCTTCTCACAGAAAGTCAGCCATTTCATGTCCTGTCTCTTCTCTCCCACCCCCTCCCCCAAAAACCACCATCCCTCGTCTATACCTCACTCTCAGTGGTTCTTAATCTAGGGTCCATAGACCCCCGGGGGGTCTACAGAAAGATTTTTAGAGTCCATGAACCAGCAAATAGATTGGCTAAATTAAAGCAGTTATTTTATTGTTAATGAGCGGTCCGCAGCTGTTCTCGGGCCGGAAAGGAGGAAGGGGTCCACAGCATTTTTAAGGCCACAGATGAGGTGCACTTCTGTCTTCAGGTAGTAGGGGAGGCCCACGGGTGTTCTCTTGGTGGAATGGGGGTCCACAGCTGTTTGCAGGCAGTGCAGAGTCCCACAGCTGTTCTCAAGCTGGAAAGGGTTCCACACCTGTTTTCAGACAGTAAAGGAGGGTCACAGGTGTTCTCAGACTGGAAAGGGAGTCCATGGCCAAAATAAGATTAAGAACCACTTCTCTGTTCTCATGCTACTTTCCAAGAACACACACACACACACACACACAGACACCACACACGAGACAATAAAATTTCAACTTACGAAGGTATTCCTCGCATAGGATTCGAATGTATAGTCTCTCATAGATTTAAAGGTATGTTCTCTCATAGAATGTGTGTTCTCTCATAGAATCTGAAGGTGTGTTCTCTCATAGAATCTGAAGGTATGTTCTCTCATAGAATCTGAATGTATGTTCTCTCATAGAATCTAAAGGTATGTTCTCTCATAGAATTGGAAGATATTCTCTTTCATAGAATTTGACAGTATTTCTCTCATAGAATTTCAAGGTATCCGAAACAGAAGATTTGTTGAACCAGATCAAGGTGCAATTAACCGGATCTTAACTGTGATACAGTTATTCATGATTATCATATCGTTTCATAAAAATAGAGATGATAACAGCCAATGTTTGTTCAGCTTTGCGGGTGGATAAACAGTAATTTTTTGTAAAATAAATTATCATCCTTCGGTGACAAGCTACAAAATTTAAAACGTATTAGCCCGCTCCCCATCCAAATCCATGAAAAGAACCCCCCTAGCACAGAGCCCTGAGTATATAAAGACGAGATGACACATGCAGATGATGATTGTAGCGATGATATTGATTAAAAATAACAAAGAATGTAATAATATGTGTTGTAAACTTGCAATATTTGTGTAAATTATCCCCGAAAGTGTATTCATAAATAAATTCCAAATGAAATAATACAGACTTGCTTCTGCATCATCTGGGCACAGCAAATGGCGGTTTATAGGCACGCTGACACTTCTGCGCTGCATTACATAAATGAGCGATGGGCTTAAGGGCCGTTGTCTGCTAAATTGCTTGAATCTTTATGCTTGGCTGGAGCAACTCGGGCGCGTATATAAATTCTCTGAGCGTGTGCGAACAACTGTCAGCCCGCAGTTAACTTGGAACTGCTGACTGCCGCGGCCCTTACAGGAAAACGATGAAGTCTGCGTGTGTGCTTATCTTTTAAGAAGCGGTTCCCAAACTGTTGTTGTTGTTGTTGTTGCTATTGTTTTTTTTTGCTGCATTTGCTGTTATCTTTGTTGTGGTTGTTGTTATTGTTGATGCTGGAGTTATTGTCGTTATTATGGTTATTCTTTTTGCTGCAGTATATTGCGTTTATTATTATTATTATTATTATTATTGGTGGTGGTGGTAATGATGTTATTGTTAGATTTATATCTGTATTGCTGTTGTTGCTGCAATTATTGTTGTATCTAATTTGAACTGCAAGCTGTGGAATTTGGCAGGCTGCGACTCATAACTGAAATGGTAGCTTCCAGGCTGGCGAACCACTGCTGACCAAGACCCTGTCCAAACTCTTCGTTGGTATTGCCAGTAACAAACCTAGTTTGGCTAACGGAGCACGGATCACCAGAGTTCTTACGGTGGTGGAGTCTTCTAAAGACATATTGCTCACTGTCTGCTTTGTTAGCTCCAGCCAGGAACTGAAGAAAAAAAAACTAGCCGCCCAAACCAGCTCCTGGTCCGAACCCGACACGATATAAAGTGCATCAACACCTTCATAGCATTGGCTACAAAGAACATGAGCTCGAACTTCCAAGGAGATAGAAGAAAATGCAAGACATGTGTATGCTCCTCATCTGAATTACTGAAGTTCCGTATATCCAATTCATGAAAGTATAATGAATGAAGTCAATAGATTAAGAACAGTTAGAGCAAGGTTTAAACTACACCAGTTCTATATGAAACCATGTAACGAGTGAAGTCAATAGAGCATGGACAGTTAGAGCAAGGTTTAAACTACACTATTTCTATATGAAACCATGTAACGAGTGAAGTCATTAGAGCATGGACAGTTAGAGCAAGGTTTAAACTACACTATTTCTATATGAAACCATGTAATGAGTGAAATCAATAGAGCATGGACAGTTAGAGCAAGGTTTAAACTACACTATTCCTATATAACACTGTGTAATGCGTGAAATCAGTAGAACAGGGACGGTTATAGCAGGGTTTAAAGTATGCAGTTCACACATGAAACAATGTAAGACACGACGACAGAAACAAAGATCCTCGCTGAAGAACGTTAACTCCATGACGTGGCATAATTTCAGCGCCAGCGTCACGGTTTCACAGGCAGGAACCAGGAATAATGACGACGCTTTAAGGACTGAATCCCTTCATTGTTATCACAGTGCAGGTTTAAATTGTCAGTTCCGCGTGAGAGAACAGGCCTGCTCTGAGGAAACTGACGTCATTATGCAGGTTTATAAAGCCGAACACCAGCCTCCATTGCAGTCTGTGTAGAGCTGGGTTATCCCGCTTTTCGGTGCCTCAAGTTTCATTTCCGCTCTTCGAGCACGCTTCCTTCCATCTCCATGGTAACGCTAACAGAGTCTGCAAGGGCATGTCATCGTGGTGTAACACTCAGGCGTTAAGTTAGTATGATCCAGGGTAAATGCAGTTGCATAGCTGGAACGAAACTTTTTGTTTGGGTCTGTTCCGAGTACTGTATTTTACATTGTCCATCAGCACGCATGCGCGGGTGTCCTAGCTTCCGTTGTGAGCTTTGTAGTTTAGTGTGTGTTATTGAGACTGCAGCATTGATTTTAATATCTGTTCTTGTTCTGTTTCGTTAGAACTGCAAGCATGATGTTCTTTGCAGTCGATGCAGTGAAGGTGTTAAAGGGGCAAGGTTCGTGTCGGATGGGGAATGGGCTATGACGGCCATTGTACTATTGTACTATATGTAAAGCTTAGTAATTGTGAATGATTAGCTGAGATTATTGTATATTGTAAAGAGAATCTATATTCGGCTATTGTGTTGCCTCAATGTCCATATCCCCTGTGTGAGAGAGAGAGAGAGAGAGTGTGTGTGTGTGTGTGTGTGTGTATGTGTATGTAAAAAGCACTAATAAGCGTAAAATTATACGTCTCAGATGTCAGTTCAACGCCCCTGTCGGTCGCCTGGTTCGCCTTTCGCTAGCGCCGCCTCTGATCGTATCCTGCGACACTCCTATCAAGAATCCTACTAACAAAAGCTGGTCAAGTATCCTAGCCTTGCCAGGCTTCATATAACGTGATATTACATTCTGATCGTCGACTGGGCAACCAACTGAGACCCCTTTATGATGAAGCGTACAAGGAATCTTGTCTCCTCTAGTTTGACAAAAGTCTATAGGTATTCCGCCAGATTTTCAGTTAAAAAAAATTTTTTTTAATCAAATTGCATCATATTATTTTGCTTATTTCTATGATAGATGGCATCCAGGTAGAGAACTTCAAGCAGTTTAGTTATTAGTGCCAGTGCAGCGTGAGCTGAAGTGGCCAGAGATCTGTGTCTCCAAGTAGGTTCACGGTTCAGACAGAAGGCCTTGTATAATAAAACTTAAAATCCCTCTCCTATCAGCTCAGCTTCCCTTAGAGCGTCAGAGAAAGAGCCGGTCAAGGTTTAAACCACACTATGCATAAAGTCAGTAGAGCAGGGTCACTTAAAACAATTCTGAAACTAATAATGCGTGAAATCAGTAGAACAGTGACACTTAAAACAATTCTTAAACTACTAATGCGTGAAATCAGTAGAACAGTAACACTTAAAACAATTCTTAAACTACTAATTCGTGAAATCAGTATAACAGGGACACTTAAAACAATTCTTAAATTACTAATGCGTGAAATCAGTAGAACAGTGACATTTAAAACAATTCTTAAACTACTAATGCGTGAAATCAGTAGAACAGGGACACCTAAAGCAAGACTTAAACTACAAATGCATGAAATCAGTAGAACAGGGACACTTAAAGCAAGACTTAAACTACAAATGCATGAAATCAGTAGAACAGGGACGGTTACACGAAGGTTTAAAGTATGCAATTCACAAATGAAGCTGTATAAGAGATGAAGATCCTACGTTTGACCGGATAGGGAAGTGGTGGGTGATGCACTTCTCTGATGATCTAAGGAGTTGTGTTCTTGATTTTCTCTCTATAACAGGGAGTTTCCTACCTATATGTGTGTATGTGTATATATGCTTATATAATCAATATGGTTAACTGCAGGAAAGTCCCATCATTAAGAGCGCAGGTGTGCCGCGACATAAATTTGTGTTAGCAAGTGTGCCACTCAGGAAGTTCCCAACTCAGCCTGTCACAGGTGCCAGATAGTGAAAGTCCTCCAGGCATGGAAGATCTCTGAAAGGGTTTACCTCCCACATAAGCAGGCGTGGACCAATTAACGGTGGTCTCAGAGAGCGAGGTGAGGTAGAAGGTGGCACTACTACTCCTATAAAGTGCCTCATGTGCTCAGTGAAGGGAATACCAGGCGGGTCAGGGGCGCCTTAAGACCTCTAGCTCTCGCTGACTTGGGGGGGGGGAGGGGGAGGAGAATGGGGGGGGGGGACAGAAAGTCCACAGCTAGCAGAGTGTCCGTACACAAACCGACAGAATGGAACGGGAAAACCACTGTTGTAGCTCCCTAGGACAGTTATGTTTGTCCAGTGTAATAGATTCATCATGGAAAGCCTGCATGACAGATCTGGTACTGTGGAGAAACATACTTGCCAAAGCCAATTGGCACGGCACATGATGATGATGATGACAGTCAGAAAAATTGTGGAAACCACTGCCCTGTGTCCAGTCCATGAAATAAAGCAAGGTATGGTCCCTGGGTGGCAAAGGAGATTCTGTACAATATATGAGAGACACAGTATTACCGTCAAGAACAAAATAAAGAAACTTTCTTATCAGTGCCATTACCACTTTAAGTGCCACACGCTGGTATATCTCACAGCTTGCTGAGAAAAGTAAACCTGAGAGCGGCTGTGTAATGTAAATATTATTCATTCTAATTGCTCTCTGGCAACATACGGTAAACATAGATGAGATAGCCACAAACAGCACCAACCCGCACGAAATAGCCATGTTGCAACCGTATATATCGTTAACAAGTACGAGTTAGCCACATTTGCCGCCACTAACTTCGCTTGTGGCACTGGGAGTGACTCTGGCACCTCACAAAGGATATCAAACTTAGAGCAGTTGAGCGGAGTGTTGTGTGGTTAGACTTCGAAAAAAACACACACACACAGTCATAAACAAAGCACTCTTAGAGGAAGAAAAATGACAAGAGAAGTACCTGGGATTTGAACCATGGACTCCTGTAGGACAAGCAGCAGTCTAGCCATGAGAGAACAGCGCAGTTATAAACTTTGCTATCTCGCAGACGGCTGTTCGTCCTATCGGAGGTAATTCTTTTGTCATTTCTCTTTCTCTCATATCTAAAAGTGCCCCCCCCCCCTTTTTTTTTTTCCTTAGTTTTTCGAGGTCTATCCATATTTTGTCTGAGATAGACTCCCATTCTGTACCTACCGTAGGCCGCTCTATTGCTGTAGCTTCTGTCTTCCAGCGCCAAAAACTGAGGAATCCATCTGCAGCTACCCCACAGCCATTTTTTCCGCGAGCGTCATTGTTTGTTCTCTTGTTCTGGCCCATTCTTCTGTCTGCTTGCCTCCTGCAACAAAACCGCGTCCACTAATGAGATGTTTGCACGTGTTTCTTTCCTCCTCTCCTCCGCGCCCCCCCCCCCCCCCCTACAAGAAGAAAGGAAAAAAATAAAAGTTTCGCTGTTTAGAAAAGCGCCAGTCTCGGCTTTTCTTGGTTGTTGAAACAACAAAATGTTGAAAAATGTGTTGATGTTGTTTTTGTAGGTAGAGGAGAGAGAAAAAAAAAACAAACAAAGAGGAAGGGAGGGTTTCCTTGTGTGTGTGTGTGTGGTTTGTTTTTTTTTACGCCCGGATTAAGCCTTGTTCTGTTTGGTAAGCCTTTTCCGTGGTCTGGTTTTGAAAACATGAAGTTTTATGAGGACAAGGAGGAGGGGGAGGGCGGCGGAAGGAAGAGCAACTGCGTGTATGCCGTGTCGTCCGAAGTGTTTAAAATAGGAGATTAGAAGAGAGTTCTGTAGAGAGGTGGTCAGTAAACATCTACATTTTTCCATGTCTGGAGGGAGATTTCTTTTCAGTGTGATGTTCTGCGTTGAAAAAAAAAACCCCAAAGATCTCGGTGCCACAAGACTGATCTGCGGGTGTATATATAATATATATCTGTGTATATATTGTAAATATTGGATTGGTTCGACGGTTGTTTGGATGAGTCGATGATTGAATGGTTGGTCGAGTGGTTGATTGGATGATTGTGTTGTTGTATGGGCATTAAGTTGATTGATTGAGTGAATGGCTGATTGGACGATAAAGTGGGCTGTTGCATGGATGTTAAGTTGGCTGAACCAGGTGGGCGATTAGTAGGATGGTAATTTGGGTTGTTGCATGATGGTTTCTTTAGTTGATTGGTTCAGCGGTTGATTACTTGATTGCTTTGCTTGGTGGTGGTGTTACGTTTTTGGTTGATTTGGTCGTTGACTACATTGCTGATTTATTTATTAGGTCGTTAACTAATCGTTGATAGGTTGCTGGTCGTAAATTGTTTCCTTGGGAACATGCAGTCTAGCGTTAAAGTGTGCTCAGTCAGTTTTGGAAGTGGGGAGTCATTTACAGGTGACTGAGGCCTTATAAAAACATCAGTCAATGTTGACTGCATTGTTGGTTCATTTATTAGGTCGTTGACTACATTTATTGGTTGATCTGTTAGGTCGTTGACTACATTTATTGGTTGATCTGTTAGGTCGCTGGCTACACTGTGGTTGATTTATGTGATCATTGTTGGGTGACTGATTTGAGAAACAACGAAATCTTCACATTTCTAGGCCACAAACATCATTTTAGATAGGGATGCCAGCACCTACCCTCGCTGCCCTTGTTTTCCCAGGGAAAACCCCAGATCCCAGAGCCAGGCGGTACGCCAGAGTGCGAAATTTTGCCAGGCAAGCACATCAACGACTCACTACAGGACCGCCAGCTTATAACAAGTCCCGCGTTAATGATGATATATAATATCAAAACAGAACAAGGAGGCGCTACGCAAACCTAATGACGTAGCTGTCAGTCACCCATAGCCGACTGCTTGTGTCTGGATTGGCTAATCACAGCCAGTCAAGACCCTGTTCTACCTCCCAGTGCTGCCCCTGGAAGCAGACGGTGAGAAAAATGCATCGAGCCGAAGTCGAATGTGTTGGGCCGAAAGGCAACACAAACTGCAACACAACGCAACCTCCGCTCATTTGAGGGCGAGCGAAGAAGAAAAAGAACTTTGGTGAGAAAAATATGTTGAGTACTCAGATATAAAATATTTACTGTCATATGCAGTTAGCCGTGATTATTATTATTATTATTATTATTAATTATTGTTATTATTATTGATAAAGTCACCGCATTAAGCACATATGACAGATAAATCTCCATGTTTTTTGCCAGCGCTCTTAACTACTGTTTTCTGAGAACTGCTTACACGAAACGGGCACACCTTAAATCGGTGCTTCTTAAACTTTTCTTTCTTTGGCCCCGTGGACTTTCTTGGTGGTCTGAGAACAGTTGTAGGCCCCCTTTTTAGTCTGAGAACAGTTGTAGGCCCCCTTTTTAGTCTGAGAACAGTTGTAGGCCCCTTTCTAGCCTGAGAACAGTTGTAGGCTCCCTTTCTAGCCTGAGAACAATTGTAGGCCCCCTTTCTAGCCTGAGAACAGTTGTAGGCTCCCTTTCTAGCCTGAGAACAATTGTAGGCCCCCTTTCTAGCCTGAGAACAGTTTTAGGCCCCCTTTCTAGCCTGAGAACATGTGGGACTCATCAAAAATAAATCAGTAAATAGAACCTGGATGATGCAAAGACTTCTTCAACTGAGCTAATCCATTTACGGGTTCGTGGGCCCCTAAAAATCTTTTCTTAGGCCCCTAGGTTTAGGACCACAGGTCTGGGTGATAGAAATTGCGAGAAAGTAGTTTTATAAACTAGATCTCAACACATTTCAACCAATGTCGTAAGCGTCTGATTTATTTGTTTCAGAAATCACGAGAAACAGTTTATCAGAATTATCTTTGTCTGTTTAGATAACCTTTATTTTGTGTGATTTTTTAAAAAAAAAATCAGTCATGAACTCCTTTTTTTTTTCTCAGGAGCCACTTAGATGGATTTGGTAAACAAAAAAAAAAAACAAAAAAATCCGGATAAAAGAAACTGTTTTGTTTCATTTAGCTATTTTGATATCCTATTTTTAAATTGCAGTATAGGCTAAATATAGGCCTGGCGTCATTTCCCGCTTTAAAAAAATGGCTGGTATGTTTATTAAGAATGTATGTGGTTTTTGGATTTAAACAAAAAATTTGATGTGGGAAGAGTTAACTCTACCAAGTAACCATAAATCTTCGGGTTTCCTTTACCTCTTCCGAGTACCTGCTGCGGTTATCAGGTAGATATGATGGTCCCACTTTTAAAGTTCTCTGAAGTTGAGGTGGTGGTCCAACTTTTAAAGGTCTCTCTGAGGTTGAGGTGGTGGTCCCATTTTTAAAGGTCCCTGAGATTGAGTTAGTGGTCCCACTTTTAAAATTCTCTGAGATTGAGTTGGTGGTCCCACTTTTAAAGTTCTCTGAGGTCGAGTTGGTGGTCCCACTTTTAAAGTTCTCTGAGATTGTGTTGGTGGTCCCACTTATAAAGTCTCTGAGATTGAGTTGGTGGTCCCACTTTTAAAGTTCTCTGAGATTGAGTTGGCGGTCCCACTTTTACAGGTCTTGAGATTGTGTTGGTGGTCCCACTTATAAAGTCTCTGGGATTGAGTTGGTGGTCCCACTTTTAAAATTCTCTGAGATTGAGTTGGCGGTCCCACTTTTAACGTTCTCTGAGATTGTGTTGGTGGTCTCACTTATAAAGTCTCTGAGATTGAGTTGGTGGTCCCTCTTTTAAAGTTATCTGAGGTTGAGTTGGTGGTCGCATTTTTTTAAGAACTAAGAAAGCTTGAAACTGGAGTGGGATAACTCGGATATATATATATAGACACGTCATCGTATCCCAGGCGCAGTAATCTATATCAGACTAACATGTTACATGTCGTTTCCCTGTAGTTATATTCACAGGACTCGTTCCTAGCAGGGCCTCTTAGAGTAGCTGACTTTGCCCAGAAAGCTGCTGCTGGTGCGATGGGAGATAAGGCTGGATAGGCATTCTCTTACAGCCCTGGCATCCGCCTTTATGACAGACCATAAATGTCAGTATCTCACGCAGAAAACTCCCCTCCTTTTTTTTCCTGCACTTCTGTAGCGCCCCCCCCCCCTCTTTTCCAACACTTGACTGTGGGAAAGGCGAAACACACACAAGGCGGAATGTCTTGCATTCATTCAGAATCTACTGAACCCACATTTCCTCTTTACCCCCCCCCCCCCCAAACCCTCTCTCCTTTACCAGCCCCGCCCCCGAGTTTGTAAAACACACGGAGCCAGAATTAAGATGACAAACGCCGCAAACTGACATTTACGTTAAATTAGGTTGCTGGTCGTAAATTGTTTCCTTGGGAACATGCAGTCTAGCGTCCCAGTGTAGTGATAAATGGTGAGGCACTTGAGATAACGGCGCGTTATTTTTAAAGTGTGCTCAGTCAGTTTTTGGAAGTGGGGAGTCATTTACAGGTGACTGAGGCCTTATTAAAAACATCTAGAATCATGTGAAACTGGTTACGCCTTCTTCAGCTTTACACAAATGGATAAATAGTTATTGAATTAAGAAATAATCTGGCTGAATATTGCACAGATGTTATCATGTGACGTGTCGTTTCCAGATCGTTGGCCTTTTCATTGTGTCCCTGAATGCAGTTCGGTCTTGGGCAAGTTGACCCAACACCTCGTAGCGACACATTCAGAGCTTCCGTGATGTGCTGGGTCCATCTGTTGCGAGGCCGAACTCTTTTTTCGTTTTGCAGAGCTGTCACCCTCCTCAAACCATTGCGTCTCTTGATGGGTCGAAATACCTCATCTTTCTAACATTGATGGCGTGGTCAAGCCAGTTTTCTACGACACCTAATCTCGTCAGTATCACTTTACGCAGATGACAGTACATTTTGAAATAAGAAGTAACGCGGCCGAATCTTACACAGACGGCTAAATAGTTATTGAGATAAGAAATAGTCCGAATTATTGTCCATAACAAATACAAATATGGAATGAATACCAAACTGGACAAATACAAATATGGAATGAATACCAAACTGGACAAATACAAATATGGAATGAATACCAAACTGGAAATTACTAAAATACGATAGGGTGCTGAAAACCGGTCTAGGTCCCATAATTTTGTCACTGTAGCTGGAAAGAGTGTTATTTTGCAGGATCATAGCGCTGTTTTACTTTTTCAAAAGATCAGTGATGATAAAGAGATCTCATTACGCATTGCAACAAAAGGAGTGGAATGTGCATGTGTGTACCTTGGGGCCCTCGTGAAATTACTGTCCGGCAAAAAAAAAAAAACTATAAAGAATACCCATGAGTGGATACTGCAAGCGGTAAGTGACAAGTGCCCATCATACTCATCTGTGAAGAAATGGCGTTCTCACCTTCAGCATGGAGATTTCGAGACTGACGATCTGAAAGACTTCCAACAGTGTCAGCTCCAGAAATTGATGATCATTTTCATGACCTGATTTTGGCAGATCGACAGATTTCGGCTAAACGAATTCCCGAGATACAAGATATATGGGAGGGAGCGCGCCAGGTTTTATAATTCATGAGCATTTGGATATGCAGAAACTGCCTGCCGAGAAGGTGCCTGCCGAGAAACTGCCTGCCGAGAAGGTGCCGAAATGTTTGAATGCCGACGAGAAGCGAAATCGAGTGGACACCTTCAAATTGATTTTGCAGCAGTTTTAGCTATCTGGTGATAACTTCGGAACGGTTGGTCACTGTTGATGAAACATGCTTATACCACGATGATCTTCAGACCGGACAACAGTCCTTGCAGTGGCGGCACTTTGGTTTCCGTGGCAGAAGAGATTATTATGTTACAGTTGTTCCAACTCGCTGTGACTGATGAGTTGAAACAAATATGGCGAGGAAAGCTGGGGAAAGCAGGAGTAGTAGTAGTTGCTCACAAGACGTTGGAGTTTTTGAAGAATTTGAGGATTTTGGTGGATAGATCATCCACACTACTCATCAGATATTGCTCCATCAGATTTTTTTTTTTTTTTTGCTCTACAGCCGTAAAAAGTGTTTAAATAGAAAGAAATTTTCCGACAACGGAGCAGCTACAGAGCAGTACTTCAGTGACCAAATATCAGATTTTTTTTTTTAACTTAAGAAAGGGTATACCAACTATGAACTTTAGGGTTAAAATGTGGAATAACATGCACGTTTCATGGCTTTAGATCAGTGGTTCTCAACCAAGGGGTATTGTGGGCCGCGCTGAAGTCTCCCAAAAAAAGTAGATACAATAAAAAAAAAATTATTCCGCATTTTTTCACGCAGTGCATAGGGGCAGATTGCACGGGTGCAAGTCGCAGAATTGTAGGTCAGCTTTATTAGTATGTCCGCAGTGCGACTGTTGGAGAAAGAATGGTCCAGACAGCGTTTCTTCCAGCATCAAACAGAAATGTGACCTACATAAAAAAAGCGGCATCACTTTTGAAGTGCGGCACCGGCGTTTTTCTGACCTATTATGAAACGTTCAGTTTTAAAATATGATTTTAGAGAACAGTCGCATAGAATCTCTCTACATTGTAGAGAAAATATGACATAATACATTATAAAATTAGATTTATACCTTGCAATATAAAGCAATTTATTAGTGGGTCGCAAAAACGTTTGACTCTTAAATGTGGACTGTGCAGGGAAAGGGTGTGAGAACCGCTGCTTTATATCATTTGTTTGGGTCGATAGCTTTTCCTCACTTCTTCGTGGGTTCATTTCAGTAGCTGTCACAAAGTCATTGCACTGATATATAAGAACAGCAGTTCATCTTGTTGCGTGCTGTGCTGACCGAAGAGGACACAGAAATAAAAATATGACATTGTTGCGTGTGCTGATAAACGAATCTGACACAGAAATAGCACAGTGCTACATGTGCTAACACATTAAGAAGACATAGAAATATCACAGTGCTACATGTGCTAATAAATTAAGAAGATACAGAAATAGAAATATCACAGTGCTGCATATGCTAATAAATTAAGAAGATACAGAAATTGAAATATCACAGTGCTGCATGTGTTAATAAATTAAGAAGATACAGAAATAGAAATATCACAGTGCTGCATGTGCTGATAAATTAAGAAGGTACAGAAATAGAAATATCACAGTGCTGCATGTGTTAATAAATTAAGAAGGTACAGAAATAGAAATATCACAGTGCTGCATGTGCTAATAAATTAAGAAGGTACAGAAATAGAAATATCACAGTGCTGCATGTGCTAATAAATTAAGAAGATACAGAAATAGAAATATCACAGTGCTGCATGTGCTAATACATTAAGAAGATACAGAAATAGAAATATCACAGTGCTGCATGTGCTAATAAATTAAGAAGATACAGAAATAGAAATATCACAGTGCTGCATGTGCTAATACATTAAGAAGATACAGAAATAGAAATATCACAGTGCTGCATGTGCTAATACATTAAGAAGATACAGAAATAGAAATATCACAGTGCTGCATGTGCTAATAAATTAAGAAGATACAGAAATAGAAATATCACAGTGCTGCATGTGCTAATACATTAAGAAGATACAGAAATAGAAATATCACAGTGCTGCATGTGCTAATACATTAAGAAGATACAGAAATAGAAATATCACAGTGCTGCATGTGCTAATAAATTAAGAAGATACAGAAATAGAAATATCACAGTGCTGCATGTGCTAATACATTAAGAAGATACAGAAATAGAAATATCACAGTGCTGCATGTGCTAATACATTAAGAAGATACAGAAAGAGAAATATCACAGTGCTGCATGTGTTAATAAATTAAGAAGATACAGAAATAGAAATATCACAGTGCTGCATGTGCTGATAAATTAAGAAGGTACAGAAATAGAAATATCACAGTGCTGCATGTGTTAATAAATTAAGAAGGTACAGAAATAGAAATATCACAGTGCTGCATGTGCTAATAAATTAAGAAGGTACAGAAATAGAAATATCACAGTGCTGCATGTGCTAATAAATTAAGAAGATACAGAAATAGAAATATCACAGTGCTGCATGTGCTAATACATTAAGAAGATACAGAAATAGAAATATCACAGTGCTGCATGTGCTAATAAATTAAGAAGATACAGAAATAGAAATATCACAGTGCTGCATGTGCTAATACATTAAGAAGATACAGAAATAGAAATATCACAGTGCTGCATGTGCTAATACATTAAGAAGATACAGAAATAGAAATATCACAGTGCTGCATGTGCTAATAAATTAAGAAGATACAGAAATAGAAATATCACAGTGCTGCATGTGCTAATACATTAAGAAGATACAGAAATAGAAATATCACAGTGCTGCATGTGCTAATACATTAAGAAGATACAGAAATAGAAATATCACAGTGCTGCATGTGCTAATAAATTAAGAAGATACAGAAATAGAAATATCACAGTGCTGCATGTGCTAATACATTAAGAAGATACAGAAATAGAAATATCACAGTGCTGCATGTGCTAATACATTAAGAAGATACAGAAAGAGAAATATCACAGTGCTGCATGTGTTAATAAATTAAGAAGATACAGAAAGAGAAATATCACAGTGCTGCATGTGCTAATAAATTAAGAAGATACAGAAAGAGAAATATCACAGTGCTGCATGTGTTAATAAATTAAGAAGATACAGAAAGAGAAATATCACAGTGCTGCATGTGTTAATAAATTAAGAAGATACAGAAAGAGAAATATCACAGTGCTGCATGTGCTAATAAATTAAGAAGATACAGAAATATAAATATCACAGTGCTGCATGTGCTAATACATTAAGAAGATACAGAAATATAAATATCACAGTGCTGCATGTGCTAATAAATTAAGAAGATACAGAAATAGAAATATCACAGTGCTGCATGTGTTAATAAATTAAGAAGATACAGAAAGAGAAATATCACAGTGCTGCATGTGTTAATAAATTAAGAAGATACAGAAAGAAATATCACAGTGCTGCATGTGTTAATAAATTAAGAAGATACAGAAAGAAATATCACAGTGCTGCATGTGTTAATAAATTAAGAAGATACAGAAAGAGAAATATCACAGTGCTGCATGTGTTAATAAATTAAGAAGATACAGAAAGAGAAATATCACAGTGCTGCATGTGTTAATAAATTAAGAAGATACAGAAAGAGAAATATCACAGTGCTGCATGTGTTAATAAATTAAGAAGATACAGAAAGAGAAATATCACAGTGCTGCATGTGCTAATAAATTAAGAAGATACAGAAAGAGAAATATCACAGTGCTACATGTGTTAATAAATTAAGAAGATACAGAAACTAAAATACTTCCATGAAAGTAAAAAAAAAAGGGAAAAGGTTAATAAGCTGGAGAACTAGAGAAATACAAGATGGAAAAGTTAATGGAAAACTTTTTTCCCCCCATAACATAACTGTTTTCCTCTGTGTTGTTTATATAAGCTCACGAAACCTGAACATTGTATCAAATTAGCGGAAGCAGTTGGGTAAGGGAAGTGGAATGTCGAATACAAAAATTCTGAAACGAGAAAACCTGTGAAATTCTTTCCTAGAGACGTACTATCGGGTCGCATGACGTAGAAATCTGACGTCCCATTTGCTGTAGAGATGGGAACAGTTCGAGCCTCCACATTTCTAGGCTGTTGTAGCATTTGAGATAGGGATACCAGCACCTGTCCTCGCTGTCTTGTTTTTTTTTTCCCTAGGACAACCCCAGGTGTTCCCATTCTTTGAGGCCGGGTTGACGCTGGTGACCCTCGGTGTGAATGAATTCGACGCGAGTGCGAAACTGAACCAGATACATTCTGGTCGTCAGGCAAGTGCGCTAACCAGTACGCCACTGCGCAACGTGATGTTCGAAAATTATCTAGTAAGCTGAGGTTTTATCTATTAACCTGAGGCTTTATCTATTAACCTGAGGTTTTATCTATTAACCTGAGGTTTTATCTATTAACCTGAGGTTTTATCTATTAACCTGAGGTTTTATCTATTAACCTGAGGCTTTAAACGCAACTGTGTTGTCTCATTGTCAGCGATGTCTTGTGTCAGTGTGTTGTCTCATTATGGCTATCCTGTGTAGTATCTCATTGTGACATTGTGTTGTCTCATTGTGAACGGTGTCTTGTGACAGTGTGTTATCTCATTGTGAACGATGTCTTGTGTCAGTGTGTTATCTCATTGTGAACGGTGTCTTGTGACAGTGTGTTATCTCATTGTGAACGGTGTCTTGTGACAGTGTGTTATCTCATTGTGAACGGTGTCTTGTGACAGTGTGTTATCTCATTGTGAACGGTGTCTTGTGACAGTGTGTTGCCTCATTGTGAACGGTGTCTTGTGACAGTGTGTTATCTCATTGTGAACGGTGTCTTGTGTCAGTGTGTTGTCTCATTGTGAACGGTGTCTTGTGTCAGTGTGTTATCTCATTGTGAACGATGTCTTGTGTCAGTGTGTTGTCTCATTGTGAACGGTGTCTTGTGACAGTGTGTTATCTCATTGTGAACGGTGTCTTGTGTCAGTGTGTCTCATTGTGAACGGTGTCTTGTGACAGTGTGTTATCTCATTGTGAACGATGTCTTGTGTCAGTGTGTTATCTCATTGTGAACGGTGTCTTGTGACAGTGTGTTATCTCATTGTGAACGGCGTCTTGTGACATTATGTTATCTCAGTGTGACAGTGTATTGTCTCAGTGTGACAGTGTATTATCATTGTGACAGCGTATGCGCTAATGGTATATGTAGATGAGTGGTTCCCACAGCCTACCTAGGGACGTTGTGGAGACAAGATGATGGGAGAAGATGGGGTGGCAGGTGACATTAAAACCAACTAGGGGGGGGGAGGGGGAAGCACCAGCTCAGATGAGTCTTCAGAACCCACGATATACTTGTAAACCGAAAATGTGAAAGCACTACCTCATGAAGATATGCGTTGTATGAATGTATGCAGTGTTTCCACAGAACTTCTTCATAGATGTGGAGTACATGGAGCACGATCAGTAAATATTGCAAAATGAAATCCCCCCCCCCCCCACCCAAATTGAAATGTTCCAGAAGATGGTCGTAGGCACGGAAGAAAGCTGTTGGTCACGTGACATATTATGGTAAAAGTAGGTAAAGGTAACCCTGTCATGCCTTAGAGGCACATAGGGATATGGTGTTAGTGCCCATAATTTTCCTTGACCTGTCAGCACACTAGAGGGTGACATGGTCAGTTTCAAGCCTGGCTGCCTTTCCTTCCCCAACTCCAGAAGAAGTCGGGTACCCATTTCTACAGCTGGGTGACTTGGGTGCCTCCGGTCGGATTCTAATCCCCGACCTTCGCCACGAGAGACCAGTGCACTAACCACTTCGCCACTCAGACATTCTTTTCACATTATGAACACATCAGAAACCTGGCAAGTCTGTCTAGTGCCTCTCAGAGAGTAGACTAGAAAGAATGCTCTGCATATGGTTTGTTCCGATATAATTAAATGGCGAGAACATTCTTATTGAACCGAATTACAACAAAATTATGTTCACCTGTTAAAGGTACACAGGTAAAGGTAACACTGGTTTGCCATGGAGGCAGGTAGAAGATGTGATAATAGTGCCCATATTCTTCTTGACCTTATCTGCATTATACCAGATGGCCTTTCCTCTTCTCCAGAAGATGCCAGGGACCAGTTTCTACAGTTGGAGGTCACTTAGGCGCCCCTGGGCGGATTCGAACAACCTACCTTTGCTATGAGAGATTAGTGAACTAACCACTTCGCCACTTTGCATGGTCACTTGTGGCTGTATACAATTATGTTCATGAGTTTACGCAAAGATACATCAGCCATTTAATTAAATCTCTGTAAAAGATAATTAAAAATAGACTTTTCTTTATTTTAAACAAGCAATTACCTCAGTAGGCTGGAGTTAAAAAGCAAATTTTAGCAAAGATCAGAGGCAGACAAGCGAGATTTATAGGACATTTCCTGAGAAGAGGAAAATGTGGCAACTGGAAAAATTGAGGGAAGAAGAGACAGAGGAAGACAGAGAGAGAAGTTACTGGATGGGCTGTCAATGTGGCTAGGAAGAAAGTCACCGGCGGATCTCATAATCAAGTCTAAAGACAAGGAGTGGTGGAGAGAAATGATCGCCTACGCCACGCGGCACGGCACTTGAATTGCCTCAGTGCCAGAAACCAGGGATGTGGATTGGATACACGGAAACTTTAACTCTTGACTCCTATTTCTCTGCTACCTAACTTTACTAATTTATAAATGTTGACAATTATGCTGTCTTCAGCTCCGTCCAGAATTGTTTCCTTTCTCTGGCTCTTCAATATTTATACTCTCCTACTCCTTCATAAAAAAGGAGTAGGAGAATAAGAATAATACTTGAATAACATACTGAAAAGCAGAAACCATTAATACAGAACTTCATAGATTTTAAAAAGGCATTTGATAGCATACACAGAGATTCATTATGGGGAATTTTATGTCTATATGGAATATCATCATCATCATCATGTGCCGTGCCGACTGGCGTTGGCTATTATGCTTCTCCAGAGTACGCGATCCTTCATGCAGGCCATCAGCTCAGTTGGTGATCTCCTCTCATACCATCCCGTCAGACTGTCCAGTATCATTTCTCTTGGTCTTCCTCTTGATCTTCTTCCTTCTATTTTTCCTGTTGTTATAATATTTTCAATGCCCCCTCTTCTCATTGCATGTCCTATGAAAGTACATTGTCTCTCTTATCTTTTTGACAAGGTTTTTTGTCTCTCCAGCTCTTCTCGTACATTCTTCATTACTTATTTTTGCTGTCCATGGGGATTCGCAACATTCTTCTAATAAACCACATTTCTGCTGCTTCCAATGATTTTTGTGCAGACTTGCCTATTGTCCATGATTCACTTCCATATAACAAGATAGGTTCAATATAGCTTTTTAGGACTCGTTTTCTAACATTCATTGATAAGGATGTGTTGGTTAATATGTTTCTCATTCTCTGAAATGCAGTCTTTGCTTGGCCCATATGGAATACCATCTAAAATTGTCAACATCATTAAGGACTTATACAATGGATACGTTTGTGCAGTCAAGACAGAAGAAGGGATGAGTGAATGGTTCCAGATTGAAACAGGCGTGAAACAAGGATGTATACTGTCTCCTTTACTTTTTGGGATTACAGTAGACTTCATAATGAAAAAATGCTGCACAGGTAACACAGGTATTGACTGGGTACATGGGACCCAACTAGAAGACCTTGATTTTTCTGATGACATAACTCTTATCAGTAATAATGTGAATTCCATGTAAGAAAAAACAGATAGCCTGCCTTCACTGGCTAGCAAAATAGGACTTGAAATTAACAATGACAAAATAAAAATAATGAAAATTCCTCTCAATCAAAATGGGAAAATACACATAGAAGGGACAGATATTGAAGAAGTCAATCAATTTGCATACCTTGGCAGCTACATAGACCAGGATGGTGATACTGGAAAGGAGGTTAGGATCAGAATTGCAAAAGCAGCATCAATCTTCAAGAATCTTGAGAACATGAATTCAAAAGTTATGAGCACAAAAACCAAGTTAAGACTATTCAATTCAAATGTAATATCCACCCTCATTTATGCATGCGAAAGCTAGAAAACAACTAAAGAAATAGAAAAGAAATTAGACTCTTTTGAAAACATATGCCTAAGGAAAATACTCGGCATCAAGTGGAATGAATTGAAGAACAATGCAGAGATAATACAGATGACTGAACAACAACCAGTCTCATGGGTGATCAGGAAAAGGAGATGGTCATATGTTGGTCACTTGATGAGAAGAAATGATCAGAGAATCCCAAAACAAGCTATCAAGTGGAACACAACAGGCCGAAGAAAAAGAGGCAGACCGCGTGAAACTCTGAAGAGGACATTATTAAGAGAGGCCAAATTAACAGGCATAAAATCCTTTGATGAGGTTGAAAGACTCGCCAGAGACAGGCAAAATTGGCGAACTACTTTGCAAGCCCTATGTGACGTTTGACGGCACGGGAAGGATATAAGATATAAGACTCCTTCATAAATGATACTCTTTTTTTTTTGGACGGATTCTCAAACAAAGCAGGTTGTGTTTCATTTTACATTGATTAACTGTTGTTAGACAACCATGGACCGTTTAACCGCCTTAGTTTTTTGTTTGTTTGTTTGTTTGTTTGTTGTAAAGCTGCATTCTTATCGGCCTGTGTTCATTTCATAGTTGGAAGTTTATAGTTGTACGCTAAACGCTTCTTGAAGCTCTTTCTCCTTGGGAATGCGATCTGATGTTCTTTTGAGCTGATGTGGTGAGAATGCTGATGCACAGCATCGTGGCCGATTGGGAGCGGCAAGTTGTTTTTTTTCTTCTTTTTTCTCCCAGTCTCTCAGTGGCGCTATAAAGCAAGGGGTGTGTGGTATTTCTTTAGCAGACTCCACCACCATGGGAACCGTGGTGATCTCTGCCCCGTTAGTCAGGCTGGTTCTTTTATTATATACAGACATACACACAAGGCCCTGGAGTTGACCCAGCCTCTATAAATGGGTACCAGATAAATCTGGGAAGGTAAATGTGGCCAGGCGTTATACTCACCACATCACACTTTCATGTTCCGAGGGTCATGGAAAATACGGACCTAACACCGTATTCCCTAATATGCCTTAATGGCATGGAAACGGGAATTTTGCCTTTTACCTTACCAACGAAGAGGTGGTATAGGATCTTGGTCACCTGTGGTGCACTATCTCCGACGTTATCATGTCATCTGTGGTGCACTATCTCTGACGTTATCATTTCAGCTGTGATGCACCATCTCTGACTCTAGCTTGTCAGCCGTGGATCGCTGATTACCAAATCGAACAGCGTCTTGCCCCCCCCCCCCTTTTCCTCTCTTCTCCTTCCCCCCCCCCCCCCCCAACCCCTGTAAAACTTAAAACTAATAATCGGATGTTTTGCCCCGTGTAACTCTTATTGCTGCACTTGAGTGGACGAATATGAAGGTGAGTATCAGAGCTATCATAACACAAGTCCGTGAAACATTTCAAAACTTCGCAATGGATTCTTACACCAAGAGAGAGACCCCGCGCATAGCTTCCGTGATTAGCCGCTAAGAGGCAGCAGTAGCAAATATGGCGTTCAGTAAACGTGAACAGTCATTTTGTGTTTTGAAATACGCAAGAATCTCGTCCGTTGTGGTTGTGCACCGGCGATTTCCAGCGGAATTCCACAAGGCAGCACCTGTTTTTCAACAGTATCAAGAACTGGTATGCGAAACTCCGGGGTGAAGGCGAGGGCTTCGCTGGTAAGCTTCTCTAACACGATTCATGGTTTCTTCTCTTGGTCCTGTACGTCCCTGCCGAGGAGCTGTTCACTTCATCCCAGAATTTCGCATATCACTTCTTGATACTGTTGAAAACATGTGCTTATTTCTGGAATTCCGCTCGAAATAGTCGCTTCACAGTCACAACGGACGAGGTTCTTGCGTATTCCAAAACACAAAATGACTGCTCACGTTTACTGAACGCCATATTTGGTACTGCTGCCACCTAGCGGCAAACCACGGGAGCTATGTGGGCATTCTTTATTTTAAAAAAAACTTGAAGAGTTTCTCTCCTCTCTCTCTCTCTCTCTCTCTCTCTCTCTCTCTCTCTCTCTTTCCTAATTTAATTTGTATTTTTGTACAAAATCAAGTGTGTGGGAAGAATGAAAGATGGAGTGATGAAGGGCAGAATGTAAGACGGGCCTGCGTGCCCAATTCTTTACCCTTGAAAAATAAAGATTATTCATTCATTCATTCATTCATTCATTCTCTCTCGCTCTCGTGGCGTAAGAATAATCATGATCCGTTATGTAGTTTCTTTGTTGCGAATTGTGACTTAGAATAACCGGGTATAATACGATGGCTAAGACAAGAGTGCCTGTTGTCACCTGCTTTCTCAGGATACAGGGAAAACATGAAGGGGCCGTTACAGATGTGAAAGCAGTGGACTAACTGAGATGAAGAAAGAAAAACGTTTGAGTTAATCGGAGAAACGCCGAGGACCGCGCGAGATGGAGAAGCATGATTGCCGATGCTATCCGGCACGGCATATAATAAAAGTAATAATAATTATTATTTTTATTATAATTTATTTGCCTAGTAAATTCTTAGAATTGGTGTGGTTTTTATAATCTTGATTACCTTCGTTATTTATGCTATTAAATAAGACTTAATGCTTCTTTTTTACATATAAGAAAATATAATTGTTATTTTGAGTTTAGTTTCCTCTCCCCCCCCCTCCCTTCTTTCTCCCCCCCCCCTCCCCGTGTACTCTCAGTATCTCAGCGTGGACTTGGGTGCCTGTGCGCCCATGAACACTAGCCCAAGTGGTCAGAAGCGTCCAACCTCTTGCATCACATGGCGGACTTTAGCCGCCCTACATTATTTCTTGACCTGCCTGAGGAGTTGATAAGAATAGGCCGTTGTGGAGATTTCTGGCGAACTGTAGCCGGCCAAGACCCTTCTTAATCTGGTTGGAGATGTTCGTGTGAGTCAGTTATGCCAGACCGCTCTGACCGGCGAGGCGTGTTGAGATTAGTGTCTTCTTCGCTGTAGTGGAAATTGTCCGGGCGTTGCCTTAAAGTTCAGAAGTCGTCGATGTATCTAATTATGTATGCCCCAAAGGAATGAACATAGTCCTGGCGCTCTTTCATCACTATAACTTACACGAGAACATGATCACTGGCATTTTGATTGTCCAGAATGGTGAAGCTATGTGCACTATGTATACTCGGAACAGTAGCCAGTCAGTACCTGTAGCCCTTCCTCTGGAGCAGACAAAGGCCTATTCTTTTAGTTCGTGTGAGTTCCTCTGCCTGTGCTGTGCAGTGTCATCTTTTCTGCAGAACATGCCTTCTTCAGATGCCCAGCTCCTTTTAATTATTATTCATCTCCTAACCTCCTCCTGCACACCCTTCATCTTCCATACGTTCATCTTCCTTAAGTTCATCTTCCATACGTTCATCTTCCTTAAGTTCATCTTCCATACGTTCATCTTCCTTAAGTTCATCTTCCATACGTTCATCTTCCTTAAGTTCATCTTCCATACGTTCATCTTCCTTAAGTTCATCTTCCTTAAGTTCATCTTCCATACGTTCATCTTCCTTAAGTTCATCTTCCATACGTTCATCTTCCTTAAGTTCATCTTCCATACGTTCATCTTCCTTAAGTTCATCTTCCATACGTTCATCTTCCTTAACTTCATCTTCCATACGTTCATCTTCCTTAACTTCATCTTCCATACGTTCATCTTCCTTAACTTCATCTTCCATACGTTCATCTTCCTTAACTTCATCTTCCATACGTTCATCTTCCTTAAGTTCATCTTCCATAATCTACCGTCTAACTCGTCCAGAACGAAGCGTGACGCCATCAAAATGTGGCCGGCATCGATTGGACAGGGGGGGAAGAAAAATGCACAAAATCTCCAAGCTTTTTACAATTTACGTAATCAAATGTCACGTGTGTAATCTCTTTTTCCTAATCAATATCTACTCATACACTGAATGCTGTCATAACTCTCCCTCTATCGCTGCCTCCTCGCTCTTTGCATCTCCCTCCTTTTGCACGCGTATTGAACGTGGATGAATTCCCAATAGCTAAAACGTAGATTTCAATAATAATAATGGTCTGCCTAGAGAATCCATGTTAAAATTTTTAGAGAGAGAGAGAGGGAGGGAGAGAGAGAGAGAGAGGTTTCTGATAATAAAAAAGCTATTAGAAATTAATAGATTAACCGTGGAGAATCTTTCAGCGGACGGGGAGTATAGAAACGTTGCCGATTAGAACTCGCTGTCAACAAAGCTGCAGTTTGAAAAGAAAACGTGGACTGCAGCTTGAGAGTGGGGAGGGAGAGAAGACAACCGAAGACTATGGAGGATGCGGCGGAAAGGGGGGAGGTAGGCATAAACAGAAGATTGAGAAATCCTTGAATCGAGTAATGTGGAAGGAGAAAAGAAAGAAAGAAGGGGAAAAAAATGAAGAAAAACAGTTGGAGAACGTTAATAGCTCTCAATTAGCGGGAATTACTTCACTAATGTGTCCCGGGAATAATTTCTGTATGTGTCCCCAGGAAAAGGCTTTCTGTCCAAGTCCCGCAACAACTGCGGGCAAAGTAGGCTTATTTGTCTGCCCCTGAACACAAAAAAACCTCAGGAAGCGGGAAAGTCTAAAGCAATGTTTCTAAATCTTTTTATCCCGTAGAGGAACCCCTTCAAGCAGTACTTTATAACTCGGAGAACTTCTTGAACAGGTTTTAGATTTGTCATAAACAAGGATGGAATTTGCCTTTAAAGAACCTTTTTTTTTTTCAAAGTATGAGCCCGAACATTTTTAGAGTTGTCTTTCTTGTTACTTCAGTGACCGGGCTGCTGGTAGCAAGAGATTTCTACTTCTATAAGTCCTTCGCTATCTTTTTTGGATGTCTCCCATGTCAGTCCTTCGCTATTTTTCTTGGATGTCTCCCATGTCAATCCTTCGCTGTTTTTCTTGGATGTCTCCCATGTCAATCCTTCGCTATTTTTCTTGGATGTCTCCCATATCAGTCCTTCGCTATCTTTCTTGGATGTCTCCCATGTCAGTCCTTCGCTATCTTTCTTGGATGTCTCCCATGTCAGTCCTTCGCTATCTTTCTTGGTTGTCTCCCATCTCAGTCCTTCGCTATCTTTCCTAGCTGACTCCAATGTCAGTCCTTTTTTTTTAAACCAGCATTTTCTCTGCTGTACGTCTCCACGTCTCTTTGGGTTGTCCCACGCTTCTTTTTACCCTGTGGAGTCCACATTAAAGCTGTTCGTGGTAAGGACTTGCCTGCCATTTTCAAATTGCCACCTTCTCCTTTCAGTCGCTGTCGATAGTGGAATCTTTCTGTCTTTCATTACTGATGGTATTTGGCCAGAACACTTCTTGATTGTTACATAGACATATGGTTTGGCAGATGTCAAATGTACGTGCAGTTAATCTTTACGTTTACGGCTGTCAGCGGTTGTATAATTTTTCTTTTAAATCCAGTATCCACCAAGGATTGGATCTATCTTTTGGTAACTCGTCATCAATTTTGTGGTGTCCATCTTTTTCTGGTGGGTATCAAGATGCTGTTTCATGCTCTGCATATGTGCCCCTAAGTTCGCTTTCTAACCTGGAGTGAAGTGTTTACCATTCGAGTGTTTCTTTAGCTCCTGGAAGAAGTGATAGTGGGATCTCAGCTGTGCAGCAGAGGATCTGGCAGCAGTGAAAACTTTGGCTGGTCGCTCAGCAGGACGTTACTTCAGCCAGGTACAAGTTTAGCAGGTAGGAGACCCTCGCGCAGGAAAATGATAGAGCACGGTGTTGTATGATTAGCATTGGAAAATATAAAACACTTAAGAGACAGAAGAGAAAAACACTTCAGAGGCAGTAGAGAAAAACACTTCAGGGACGTGAAGAGACATTAAAGAAAAACACTTCAGAGAAGCTAAGAGAATAGGCGTGACTCAGACCACAGACTCTGGTAGGACGAGCAGCCTAGTCGCGATAAGACGCTGTGCACTACGCCATCTCGCGACTGTTAGAACGGCACATCTTGATAGACTATGTTCCCTCTAAGCTGGGAAGTGCAGTGCACATATGCGGAGGGGGAAAATCTTACTGCGGAACGGAATTTTTTATTCCGAGTTTAAAAAATAAATTTAAAATTGCTTCTTTTACAGCTGTGTTGTTACAGTACTGCTGAAGAAAATTATGCTACGGGACATGAGTTTATTGTCCTCATTTATTTGTATTTTAGTAGATTTTCATATTAAATTATACTGTTATATGATGTTACAGCGCACATTGGCGCGCTTTTTTTTAAAGAATATGTTTGAACACGGGTTGAAAATTTTGCACACGAACCGCAAAACGCTACCAAGGGGTCTTGACAAGTCGCCATTTTGACCTGCAAAGAGCCGTAAGAAGTTTCAGAGCAATTCCCCCCACCCCTTTAAAAACTGTCCACCCAGATTATTGACTATATAGCCACCCACGTGTGTCACTCACTCTTACAAACACACAGTGCTTATCATTATAGATTAATTTGATCCAGTTGTCATGATATCTTGAAGCCGTGTACAGAACATTGATTGGAGATGACATTTGGGAGTTCCATGTACGACTTACTCTCTGTTTTAAAACCAGAGCGAACAGTGGTTTATTCACCAGTAGACACGTGATGTATAATAATAACAACGTTTATAACAGCAGTGATAACAACATCAGAAATAATAGCAAAAATGATAATAACATCAACAGTAATAACAACAGGGAGTATAAGAAGAAAGATACCATCAAGGAAAATAATAATACCAGTGATAATGTCAACGATAATTACAATGATAATAATACAAACAATAATACAGAAACAACCAGGGTGATTTTTAAAAAGAGATAATAACAAAGAGAGTATTGCGACATACAGCTTATGTTTGTTATCGAAAGACTGAGCTGAGTTTTCTGAATTAAATGACTTTTGTATGTAGCCATGTTTGGAAAATGTAGCTATGTTTGGAGTGTGTAGCCATGTTTGGAGCATGAAGCCATGTTTGAAGTGTTTAGCCATGTTTGGAGTATGTAGTCATGTTTGGAGTGTGTAGCCATGTTTGGAGTATGAAGCCATGTTTGGAGTATGTAGCCATGTTTGGAGTATGTAACCGTGTTTGAAAAAAAAAACTGCTTTGATGTTAAACCAGAAGCATTTATGATGTTTTCTTGAATTCCTGTCTTCGTGGAACTCTGAACTTTGTGGAACTCTGAACTTCATGGTCTTCGTTGAACTTTAGAGCTTGGAACGCGTAATAGCGTTTCATTAAACTCGTGAAACTGTTTTATGAAACTACTGTTTCATTCAGCACGTGACGATAGTGTTGTATAAAGCTACAGAATATTCGCGAGACATCACATGATATTTTGTGTTACTCTTTTAAAATCTCACTAAATACCCCCAGTGAATGAAGCTCTTTAAAGATCTCATTAAATAGCCCAATGAATGAGACTCTTTTAAGATCTCACTAAATACCCCAATGAATGAGACTTCTTTTAAGATCTCACTAAATACCCCAGTGAATGAAGCTCTTTTAAGATCTCACTAAATACCCCAATGAATGAGGCTTTTTTAAGATGCCACTAAATACTCCCAATGAATGAGAATCTTTTCTTAATTGCAAAACATGTCTTTTTTGCGAACTGTTTGAGCAGCATCTAAAGCTGCTTTTTTAATGCTCCTTCCGCAGCTGTGAAAACTACTTTTTAAAGTTTCACGAAAAACATTGACCTAGATAGCTCTTTCCGTTCTGACACGGCGGATTCCAGCAACCACCCTCTAACTCTTACCAGTCAGCCACCAGCACATGTCGAACTCTCAAATCCAGCCAGCACTGAACCATCAATAGCTCAGCCGCTGTAGCTACCTGGAGTTTGCTGGTAATCAGTTATAGCTGCACGGTTTTAATGAATAGCTCAGACGTTTGGCCTCTCTCGCTCCTTGCTTCAGACAAGATCCACTTGAGTTGTTTTTTTTTTCTTTTCTTTTACGTAATCCTGTAGGCAGTTTAAAGTAGTGTATGGCCTGGCGATGCTGCTGCTGCCGCTGCTCTTGATGGTGTTGATAATTTTTCCTGTCTTTTGTTAGTTTTTTTGGATTGGGAGTATGCAGGCAGTACATGGGCGTGGGGCAGCGAACCGTGAAAGGGAGTTGGCAGTAAGTTAGTGTGTACAGGATGAAATAGGATTGGACCGGTATCAAATTGTGCACACAGTGACATAGAACTGGGACTGATATCAAAGTATGTACACAAGAAAATAGAATTGGGACGGACATTAGTCCAAATTGTGTTTTCACAGTGAAATAGAATTGAGACTGATATCAGATTCTGTACACGGTGAAATAGAATTGGGACTGATTTCAAAATGTGAAATAGAATTGGAACTGCAGTAATATCAGATTGTGTGCTCAATTTTTTGTAAAACGTTGAGACAAGGATTATGATTTTTGTTTGTTTGTTTGTTTTGGTTTGTTTTTGTTTCTTTGTTTCTTCAACCGTTCATCCCAGATTAATTCGGTGAAGATTGTTCTTTTCCTTCGAATATTTCTCCCTGTATGCGTTCCGTATGAATGTTTGTCCACTGAATAGATCTATGTCAGTATCTTTTTATCCTCCTTGTCTTTGTGTGTGTATGTATACGTTGATCTGAACATTTTACTACGTCTGTCCCACAGTAACACTCCTTCTACTTACCCCTGAGATTTTTACCTTGTTCAGATTTAACCTAAATTTCTCGTCCACTCCTATAAACTCCCCCGTACTTCCTCTTTAAATTCAAGTTAAATTTATCCTTTGTTTATCACGATACGAGGCAAGACAATCTAATGTTTCATTTAATGTCGTAAAAATCAAGTGCCAGAAACACTTGAGCTCAAACATATACATTATGCTAAGTTTGTTCTCTAGCGCACTAAAAGTATTTGCCTGGAGATAAGTCTAGAACAACAGAAACATGCACCTAGAAACAAGTTTCTTCTCTGTAACACAAGAAACAGTCGCCTAAAGACAGTTCTTTTTTCTTCCTTAGAACACAAGAAGCACTCCCCTAGAGACAGTTTTATTTTCCCCCTCTAGAACACCAAAACCGCTCACCAAGAAGCAATTTTTATTTTCTCTGCAACACCAGAAACGCTCGCCTAGAGGCATTTTTTTCTAGAACATCAGAAGCATTAGCCTAAAAACAAGTTTGTTCTCTAGAACACAAGAAACACTCGCCTAGAGACAAGTTTGTTCTCTAGAACACAAGAAACGTTCGTCTAGAGACAAGTTTTTCCCCGTCTAGAACACAAGAAACACTCGCCTAGAGACAAGTTTTTCCCCGTCTAGAACACAAGAAACGCTCACCTAGAGAGACAAGTTTTTCCCCGTCTAGAACACAAGAAACGCTCACCTAGAGAGACAAGTTTTTCCCCGTCTAGAACACAAGAAACGCTCACCTAGAGAGACAAGTTTTTCCCCGTCTAGAACACAAGAAACACTCGCCTAGAGACAGGTTTTTCCCCGTCTAGAACACAAGAAACGCTCACCTAGAGACAGGTTTTTCCCCGTCTAGAACACAAGAAACGCTCACCTAGAGACAGGTTTTTCCCCGTCTAGAACACAAGAAACACTCGCCTAGAGACAGGTTTTTCCCCGTCTAGAACACAAGAAACGCTCACCTAGAGAGACAAGTTTTTCCCCGTCTAGAACACAAGAAACGCTCACCTAGAGAGATAGGTTTTTCCCCGTCTAGAACACAAGAAACATTCGTCTAGAGACAAGTTTTTTTTCCCTCTGGAACACAAGAAACGCTCACCTAGAGAGACAAGTTTTTCCCCGTCTAGAACACAAGAAACATTCGTCTAGAGACAAGTTTTTTTTCCCTCTAGAACACAAGAAACACTCGCATAGAGACAAACACCAAACCAGCAACGATCACTTTGAATTGCAGATCGCGAACTTTTACGTTCTTCTTTTTCATTTCAGCACAATACATCGGTGGCCATCCAGCACTGGATTAACCGATGACGCCTCTAGAGAAAGGTCAGTACAGTGTCCATCTCCTCTTGTGTGTGTACGTGCGTGCGCGCTTGCGTGTACTTAATTTGGAGAAGAGTCCTCTTCCTTTCCTTCTGCTTTTAGTCTTCTTCTTCTTCGTTCGCTTCTACCACCAAGACCGCCCTGTGATCCTACTGAATTTACGCCTGTTGTCCTCATTAAGTCCCGTGGTCCCCCGAAAGGACCACACGAGATCCACGAGAGGACCACAATAGATTCAGAGTATCGCAGGGCTTGAGCCTGTATTCTTTCTGCCTTTAGTGTTTGTAATCAGCTTCTGCAGTTTTGTTTCTTGAATATTCTTCTTCATTCTTCTTGTAAGTACGAGCTGATGTTTGCAGTTGATGCAGTGGAGATGTTGAAGCACAACATCGTATTGGCTTGGGAGCGGGTTATGGCGGCTAATTTTTTTTTTTCTGTCTCAGAGTTTGAGCTTATAAAAAGCAGGAGATGTGCAGTGCTTCATTATTAAAAAACAGGGGATGTGCAGTGCTTCATTATAAAAAGCAGGAGATGTGCAGTGCTTCATTATAAAAAGCAGGGGATGTGCAGTGCTTCATACCGAACTCCATCCCCAGTGAGACTATAGCGACCTCAGCCTCGTAAGCCAGGCTAGGCCTGATACTGGGGATACCAACAGAGAACTGGAAACAGTGTCTTGGTCGGTTATGGTTCACTAGATCTTATCTGGCATGTCAGCAACGGGTGACTGATTGCCATATCGGACAGCTTCTTCTCTCCCTTGTTTCGTGTTGTAGTCCGACTTCTTTCTTGGATAAATTGAGCTACACATATTTTGTTTTCAAAGTTCCTGTACAGAGGTGGTTGCCATCCTCCGGTTGCGGCCAGATATGCTCGGCAGGGGCTGTCGGAGGGATGGTTGCGAGAAGATATGAAAAACAATTTACAGGATTTGAAGGGATTCCTACCATAAAATATTTTCAGACTGAAATATGAAAGTAAAAGCAAAGGCAATCACGGTCGCCACTAGTCTTTGAAATATTTTTATGTACGTAATCTTTTTTTATGAGGTGTGGGTCACGTGCCACTGCTGGTTTGGTTAAGGTCGCGCTCAGAAAATGTTGCAAACTGCTGTTCAGGGCCACAAGGTTTGTTGTACAGGACCACAAGGTTTGGTTTCGTGGGCTGTTTCATTGTGTGTTTCATACCTAATGCAGTGTCTGAAGCTGTACCCCACAGGTGATTGAGGTTGTGCCCCACAGATGATTGGGGTTTGTGCCCCACAGATGATTGACGTTGTGCTCCACAGATGATTGACGTTGTGCCCCACATATGATTGAGGTTGTGCTTCACAGGCGATTGGGGATTGTGTCCCAGAGATGATTTGGGTTTGTGTCCCATAGATGATTGGGGTTTGTGTCCCATAGATGATTGAGGTTGACCACCACAGATGATTGGGGTTTGTGTCCTGCAGATGATTGAGGTTTGTGTCCTGCAGATGATTGGGGTTTGTGTCCCGCAGATGATTGGGGTTTGTGTCCCGCAGATGATTGGGGTTTGTGTCCCGCAGATGATTGGGGTTTGTGTCCCGCAGATGATTGGGGTTTGTGTCCCGCAGATGATTGGGGTTGTGCCCCACAGGTGAGTGAGATTGTGCCCCACAGATGATTGAGGTTGTGCCCCACAGATGATTGAGGTTGTGCCCCACAGATGATTGAGGTTTGTGCCCCACAGATGATTGGGGTTTATGCCCCACAGATGATTGAAGTTGTGCCCCACAGGTGAGTGAGATTGTGCCCCACATGTGATTGAGGTTGTGCCCCACAGATGGTTAAGGTTGCATCCCACAGGTGATTGAGGTTGCATCCCACAGGTGATTGAGGTTGCATCCCACAGCTGATTGATGTATATGAAAGCATAGGGCAGAGTTGTGGGCCTTAAATGTGTATACATATCATTCTGAAACCGGGGGGGGGGGGGGAATTGTATGAATCTAGGCTCCTACAGTTTGGTCTTTGAGAATTTGCTCCATGACTTGGCCAATGAATACAGAAGTTTCTGGGGCGCTGGCGATGTGGGCAGTTCTCCTGCCTTTGTTTCTGTGAAGGTTGAAGAGATTGGTTACAAATGGGAGTCGATCGCTCTTCTTGTCTTTCCTGTACCCTGATACATATGATGTTCATATGATGATGTCACTGTTTCTGTATCGCTTATCATATTACTGATTAGACCAGCGTTTTCAAAGATGGGATCTTTCGATCCTTAGGATTCGATTTGGAAATTTCGAGAATCGAAATCTTATCCCCATAATGGTGGACATTCAAATTATCACTCAAAAATTTACAGGAAATCACGGACTCGTCTGAGATCGATCGCGATCGAGAAATTCTGAAAAGAATCGTTGTTCCGAAAAAGGTTAAAGAATTCTAGGCTAGACCATCGTTCCAAAAAAAAAAAAAAAGATTAAAGAATGCTGAATTAGACCATCGTACCCAAAAAAAAAAAAAGGTTAAAGAATACAGGGTTAGACCATCGTTCCCCAAAAGAAGTTAAAGAATACAGGGTTAGACCATCGTTCCCCAAAAGAAGTTAAAGAATACAGGGTTAGACCATCGTTCCCCAAAAGAAGTTAAAGAATACAGGGTTAGATCAGCGTTCCCCAAAAGAAGTTAAAGAATACAGGGTTAGACCATCGTTCAAAAAAGAAGTTAAAGAATACAGGATTAGACCATCGCTCCCCAAAAGAAGTTAAAGAATACAGGATTAGACCATCGCTCCCCAAAAGAAGTTAAAGAATACAGGATTAGACCATAGTTCCACAAAAGGGGTTTAAGAATGCGAGGTCAGACCATCGTTCTGAAAAAAATGTTAAAGAATGCAGGATTAGATCATTGTTCTGAAAAAAAAATGTTAAAGAATGCTGGATTAGATCATCATTCTGAAAAAAAAATGTTAAAGAATGCTGGATTAGATCATCGTTCTGAAAAAAAAAGGTTAGAGAATGCTGGATTAGACCATCGTTCTGAAAAAAAGGTTAGAGAATGCTGGATTAGACCATCGTTCTGAAAAAAAGGTTAGAGAATGCTGGATTAGACCATCGTTCTGAAAAAAAGGTTAAAGAATGCAGGATTAGATCATCGTTCTAAAGAAAAGGTTAAAGAATACAGGATTTAGATCATCGTTTTGAAAACAAAAAGTTAAAGAATGTTGGATTAGATCTTCGTTCTGAAAAAAAAAGGTTAAAGAATGCTGGATTAGATCATCGTTCTGACAAAAAGGTTAAAGAATGCTGGATTAGATCATCGTTCCGAAAAGAAAAAAAGGGTTAAAGAATACAGGGTTAGACCATCGTTCCCCAAAAGAAGTTAACGAATGCTGGATTAGACCATCAAGCAAAAGACTATGCAAGTACATGAATGGAAAGATGCCACGGGACAAATTAGTATAGGAAACAAGTTAGTGGTATAGTGTTTCGTTTCCACGTTGCTTTGAGCTTTCTGCCAGCCACAGGATTGTAAAGCTTTTAATTAGCATAGAATCATCTGCCCACCTTATGTCCTTATTTAATCTGTATTTGACGCACGATTACTTTTCCCGTGTCGCCATTTGATTTCATAAGCTTATACTTTTTTTGGAGTACGATCTGTAATATCCAGATATGATCTTCATCGTTGAGCTAACCTCCTTGCTTATTTTTCTGTGTTATTCCTTTTAAATTTGCTCTTGCTTTTACCATTTTTTTTTTTAGTCCTGAAATTTTCCTTTGTCGTTTTTATATAGTCCATGCCTTTTTATTTCTTGGCTCCACGATAAGGGCCAGTTACTTGTGATGTTTGTCTGTTCTGTGATTGGTTACTTAAGGTTCACTATAATCTATGAATTTGTCACTTGTTCAAAGATAGTCCTCGCTATGCGATCCCGCTTTACAACAGTTGGTTTTTTCTACCATCGGTTTACTGGAATGGTGGGACTTTCCTATTGGAAATTTATTTACACATATGTTTTAGAGTATACAGTTCTTATTTAATATAAAACTACTTATTTTAAACCTTATGTGCAAATTATAACGTCACTGTACATATATATATATATATATATATATATATATATATATATATATATATATATATATATATATAATTCTATAAATGTTCGAGATATGATCATTAGGAAAGTAGAAACATACAAATATCTAGGCGCAGCCTTCAACAGAAACAGCATAGTAAGCGAGGAAATTAAAACCAGAATACAGATAGAGGCTAAAATATACTTTGCCTTGCAACTTGCAACACCTATTAAAATCCAAAATCCTGTCCCAAAACACAAAAATAACAATCTACAAAACTATAATAGGACCAGCCGTCTTGTATGGATCAGATTGTGGAGTACACCAAAGAAAGATTAAAACAATTGAAAATCTCTGAGAACAAGATCCTAAGAAGAAGCTTTAGGTCCACAAAGGATACCAGCAGTGGAGAATGGAGAGCTAGAAATAACACTGAACTGAACAGCTTATTTAAATCCCAGTGAATTATAAATGTGTTGAAATTGAAAAGGTTGAGCCATGTAGAAAGAATGGAGGAGAAAAGATAAATTATATATGCAGAAGAGATCGGGGGGAAACAAGACCAAAGAGTAAACTAAACAGAGATGGAAAGACAACATAGAAGAAGATATGATAGAAATTGATGTCATCAACTGTAGAGAGAAGACTAGGAATAGAGAGGAATGGAGGCGAACTTTATCTGCAGCAATGAGTCTTAATGGCTCGGAATGTGACGAAGAAGAGGAAGAAGAAATTTATTTTTGTGTTTTAAAACATGCCTATTTGTTGACAGTATACCGCTTTGAAAATTCGTTTTATGCCCATTTCGCTTTCCAGTGCGACCGTCGCAGAGTGCAGTCAGTAAATAGAAATTTCGGACTCTAGATTGTGAACTTAATCGTGATTCTGAACCCTAGTTTCGACTTTTTTTTCGACGCTGGCCTTGACCTCTTTGTGACATTGATTCCGACTCCAGCCTTCATCGATTCCATCTTTGATTTCGATTTCGATCCTGATTTCAACCTCCATTCCATCTTCGAATTCCCACACGTGATATGCCTGAATGTGGATTTCTGATACAATCGGATAAAAGTAGATCTTAGAACGGGTAAACATATGCCACTTTCTGTTCTGTAACATATATAAAATTGTTTTTCTTTTATCCGTTTCATAATATTGTAAGTGCATGCATTCCTATTTCCGAATCCCGGGTTCCGATAGAATTTTCCACTCCAACATCGATTCCAGAGAAAACTAACCCAATTCGACATCAAGAAAAGTAATCGACTCCACAGTTCGGTACACAATCAGTGACATCAAGAAAAGTAATCCACTCCACACCTCGGTACACAATCAGTGACATCAAGAAAAATAATCCACTCCTCAGCTCAGTACATAGTCACTGATACCTCCCTTCATCAGTTCGGTAATTACCTGTCAGTTACTTCCTTTTGTCGACGCGTATGTACAAAAGTGCTCGTATTCAGTTTTCAGTGTGACAGTAGTTGCTGTTTCCAAGGAAGCTTTCGTGATCTTGTTGCTTTGTAGAAGAATAGACTGTGGCAGTGGTTCTTAACACGGAGGTCCACGGGAGGATTGTTCGGGATCCGCAGACCAGGAAATGGATTGGCTGGATTAAAAAAAAAATTAGCGTTATTTGGATTCTGTTAATTGCTTTATTGTTTAGGAAGGGTCTGCAGCTGTTCTTAAGCCAGAAATATGGGTCCACAGCAGGTCTAAAGCCAGAAATATGAGTCCATAGCCAGTTCGGAAGTAGGGGTCCACATCATTTTACAGGCTGGAATTAGGGGTCCGCGGCAGTTCTCAAGCCGAAAGTAGGGATCCACACTCAATTCGGAAGTACGAGCTCACAGCTGTTCTCGCGCCGGTACTAGTAGTCCACAGCTGTTCTCAAGCCGGAAATAGTAGTCCACAGCTGTTCTCAAACCGGAAATAGTAGTCCACAGCTGTTTTCAAGCCGGAAGTAGGGGTCCACAGCCAATTTGGAAATAGGGATCCTGAACTGTTTTCAGACCGAAAGCATGGGTCTACAGCTGCTCTCAAGCTGGAAGTAGGAGTCCACAGATGTTCACAACCCGGAAGTAGAGGCCCACTACAAAACAAAAACAAAAACTTAAGGTCCAGTGGATTGAGGGGTAATGGTTTTGAAGAACTGTTGAGGAAAGTTCGTTAGTTCACGCTGTCCACGCATAGATCTAGTGTATTCTCAGACTGCTGTGCCTTCGTGGCTTCCAAGCCCCCCCCCCCCCCCAAGAACAAATCATCACCTTCAGATCACGCACGGGACACTGCGGAGTAGGAGCAACACTGGTATCGCCTCAACCTGTCGGACACCCCCAGCCTATCAGACACCTCAGAATATCAGACAATTCCAGGTGCTGAACATTCTACGGAGAAGATGTCAATTGACGAAGAAGAAAAAAAAAAGTATCAGGGTCCATAATATTATCAGAGTTTGCACAATCCAGGATTTAAACCTGGTAGATTTCGTTCACTCTTTGACATACTGTTGTCTGTTATTGGCCAAGGGTTGATCTGGAAGCTCTTTTTGTCTTTGCTTTCCAGATTTGGAAGCTGTGTTTGTTTTTTCTTTCGTGGTTTGGAGGATCTTTTATCTGTTAATTTTCCCACTGAAAGATCCGCCAGTTCCTTCAGATTCTGTAAGCTCTATTTGTGTATTGCTATGCTGTGCACGTATTAATCCGTTCATTCGTTATTTGTCGGTCCAGCTCTCCCGTTTATTGGTCTCAGTGAGTTATACTATGTCTGTCTGTGGGCCATACTCTCGTGTGTCTTCATTCTCTGTGGGTCCATACTCTCCTGTTTCTTCACTGTCCGTGGGGCCATACTTTCCTGTTTCTTCACTGTCTTTGTGTCCATACTCTCCTGTTTCTTCACTGTCTATGTGCCCATACTTTCCTGTTTCTTCACTGTCTGCAGGTTCATACTCTCCTCTTTCTTATTGTCTGTGGGTTCACAGTCTCCTGTTTCTTACTCTCTGTGGGTCCTTACTCTCCTGTGTCTTCACTGTCTGTGGACAATACTCTCCTGTTTCTTCACTGCCTGTGGTTCAGTGCTTTCCTGTTTCCTCACTGTCTGTGTGTCCATACTCTTCTGTTTCTCTCTGTGGATCAGTACTCACCTGTTTCTTCGCTGTCTGTGGGTTTATACTCTCCTATATCTTCACTCTCTGTAGGTTCATACTCTCCTGCTTCTTACTCTCTTGAGTTCACACTCCCCTGTTTCTTACTGTCTGTAGGGTCATACTCTCCTGTTTCTTACTGTCTGTGAGTTCATACTTTCCTGTTTCTTCACTATCCATGGGTCTATACTCTCCTGTTTATCACTGTCTGTGGGTCCATACTCTCCTGTTTATCACTGTCTGTGGGTCCATACTTTCCTGTTTCTTCACTATCCATGGGTCCATACTCTCCTGTTTATCACTGTCTGTGGGTCTATACTTTCTTGTTTCTTCACTATCCATGGATCCATACTCTCCTGTTTCTCACTGATTGTGTATCTATACTTTCCTGTTTCTTCACTATCCATGGATCCATACTCTCCTGTATCTTCACTTTCTGCGAAGACACACCCCTGTTTGTTCACTGTTCTTCAAGTAAAAGTCATGGCAACGTGTGAAGCAAGCGTCAGGCTCACCAGCAACACACACACACCCTCTTCCCACACGCAACTCTTGGCTAATACCATAGGAAGAATGTTACAGACAGTGTGTACAGTCTGTTCACCAAGAAGATGGCGCGCTTTTCACAGCCAGAGCTAATATGGCTGTCTTAACAGGTCAGGTCATTGTAACGACAATATCCCAGCTGTCGCTACATAAGTCATAATGCGTGGTTATATCTGGTGTTTGTTTGTATGACGTAGTCTGAGCAAGCAGGTAATAAGAGGATCAACGTTTGGTCACAAGTCTTGTTTGTGACAAGAATTCTCTTTGTGCAGATAATAGGAGGATCAGCATTTTGCCTCAAGTCTTGTTTGTGAGATTAATTGAATGTGTGCATGTACAATGAAACAGCCGTGCAGCAGGGATGTTTGCTATCTCCATTCTTATTTCTTCTAGTAGTTGATTAGATCATGAAAACTACCACACAAGGAAACAAAAATTGGGATACAAAGGACATTGTGTAACCAATTTGAAGACACTGAATTCGCAATGATGTGTAAAGTAAGAGAACACAGTTTTGTAGGATTAGACCTCGAAAAAAAATCGTAGACAAAGCACTTTAGTGAGACGTGAGAGAAAGAAAAATCACAAGAGGATTACCTGGGATTCGAACCACAGACTCCAGTAGGACGAGCAGCCGTCTAGCCACAAGAGAACAGCGTACTAACGAACTGTGCTATCTCGCAGATGATGTGGCACTTCTAGTACTCAGCCACACACAAATGAAAGATAAACTTTAGATCTTGAGTAAGAACTCGACAAAACTGGAACTATATATTAACTGACAACAAAAAAAAAAACCAAAGATAGTGAAAAGTAGTTAGTGCAAGCAATAGCCTGGTAATCGAAGGAGTGCCGTTTGAGGAAGCAGTGTGTTTCTCATATTTAGGCAGCATAGTGAATAAATACAGGGGAACGGAAAAGGATGTTAAAGCTAGAATAACCAAGGCCAGGACAGCATTTATCCAACTTAACAAAATATGGTCATCTACGAACATCAAAACAAGAACCAAACTTAGGCTTTTCAATACAAACGTAAAGACTGTCCTATATGGTTCAGAGACATGGGTTATGATCAAGACAGTAAACAGAGGATACAAACATTAATTGAGGAGGATTTTAAACATTAAATGCCAGGAAAAGATCAGGAACGAGGAGGTCTGGGAAAGGGCAGGACAAGAACATGTGAACCTACAAATCATGTCTAGGAAGTGGAGGTGGATTGTCCACTCTGAGGAAACCCGGCACCGACATAGCAGGACAGGCACAGACATGAAATCCTCAGGGAAAAAGAAAACGAGGAAGAGCTAGACTTACTTGGAGAAGAGAAATTATGACAGTGCTCAGAGACAAGGAATACACGTGGCAAGAAGCAGAGGATAATTCCAAGAACAGGGATGACTATGGAGTCTTTATCCGTGGCCTGTGCACTCAAGGGAGCGAAAGGTGATGATGATGATGATGATGATGATGTACAGTACTTGGAGAATCAACGTTTTGCCACAGGTCTTCTGGAAATATATGCTAGGTGGATCAGTGTTTTTGTTACGTGTCATACATATTTTCGTGTGATCTGCAGTACCTAGAACAGTGGTTCTCAAAATGCTTCGGGGTGAGGGGCCCACGCCTTCCCATCAGTTCTCCTCCTCTTCCTGCAAGTTTAATCCCAAGTCCGCCCCCTGCCAAAAAAAAAACTTTGTTTCGCTCATTTCGTTCTGCCGCTCTCTGCCTCTTCCACTGGGCCCACTCCACGGATCCTGCCACAGTCCCCAGGGGTGGTACCGCACGATTTTGGAACCACTGATGTAAAATAAAGAGAAGAAAATATATATAGCGGAATTAACTATTTTCTCTGAGTGCGAGATTTCAGTTTGGCATAGAAGAATATCCGATTTAACATGTACAGTTCTGCAGTCGTACAGGTAAATGGAGTTTCTTGTATTGATACAATAGAAGTGAATGTCAAGGCCCATATGGCCTTGGTTGAGGAGAATTGAGTGCTTATTGGTGAAGGAAAGGACGAACTGTAAATGACACTGCAGGAGGAGATCGTTGTACTGTGTGCGCATTATACAGTCTGCACTGAATTCTTAAGCCCATGTCTTGTTGTTGTCATGATCTAAAAGCTAACAAACCGTTTTTTTGAGTTTGTTGTTTGTTTTTTTTCCCTCGTGCAACGTATTTTGGTCTCGTGAGACGTCGTAATCTTGTTTGTTTTTTTTCCTTTTTGCTGTTTAGTTTCTTCTTGTCGTTGCTGCAAGTAACAGGGAGATTATAATCGCTTTCCTGTTTTGTTGTGCAGTGTGAAAAACAACGCATTGTCATGTTGTCCTTCTGTAAGATCTCCGCCGTCAGGTGTATTTCTGGTGTATTCAGTCCTTTTCTTATCAGCCTTTGGCGGATACCGGCGACTGGCTTCAGCTGGAGGTAGGGTGAAAAAGGAAAAAAAAAAGGTTCGGAGTTCTTTGTTCGCAGTTGAGAACATTGAGCAGGTCAGTTGGCCTGCTAGTTCGCTGCTTCGGCTCATTGCTAGTAAGACATCTATATCGAAGACACTAATAAGATATCTATATAGAAGGCACTAATAAGACATCTATATCGAAGACACTAATAAGACATCTATATCGAAGACACTAATAAGACATCTATATCGAAGACACTAATAAGACATCTATATCGAAGACACTAATAAGACATCTATATCGAAGACACTAATAAGACATCTATATCGAAGACACTAATAAGACATCTATATCGAAGACACTACTAATAAGATATCTATATCGAAGACACTACTAATAAGACATCTATATCGAAGACACTACTAATAAGACATCTATATCGAAGACACTACTAATAAGACATCTATATCGAAGACACTACTAATAAGACATCTATATCGAAGACAAGAAAATTAAACAAAGAATACAAGTATCTTGGTTGTATGTTTACAGAAGATGAGAGGCTTGATAGAACACAAGGAGCAAATGCCATTATGTAGCAGCTATCCCCGCTGCGTTCTCACCTGAACATAGCGCTCGAAACTAACAGACAGCTAATTAAGAGCATATTTATACCAACGTTGTGTTACCAATGCCAGACGTGAGAACTAACCCAGAAACAGCAGAATAAAATATCTACATGTGAAATGAGATGCCTCATGATAAATGATACATGAAAAGCAGCAAACGTTATTAAGAAGGATAAGATAATAAAATAACGACATAAGACAATTGGTAGGAGCTACATGCACTATGCCTACAGTATACAGAGAAAAAAAAATTGGCCATTTAATGAGAATGACGCAAGGACCTTCAACCAAAGAACTACAGGACACAGATCACGAGAAAGAGTCCGGAAAAGATGGTTGGATGGAGTCATAGAAACACTTTATTACGACATGAACATCACTGAGGTCACTCGTTTGGCCCAAAAACTGCATCTCCTCTCGACACCTCACGGTAGAAGAGGAAGGAGAAAGTAAAGCAAGTACTAATAAGACTGATGGAGAGAAGTATCTTGTGGTGATGGTAGGTTGTCTCCCCCTACTAAGCCACAAAGATTGTGGGCACACTTTACATCGCAGGCGGTGAGTCAAGACACAAGTAGACAGGAGTGGAGACGACAGAAGGCTAGCAGGGAGTGGGGACGACAGAAGGCTAGCAGGGAGTGGAGACGACAGAAGGCTAGCAGGGAGTGGGGACGACAGAAGGCTAGCAGGGAGTGGAGACGTGGGGAGTTTTAGTTCAGGCTTCTTCTTCTTCTTCAGCGTTCGAGGAAGGTTGGTCATGCTAAATCTGCAGCCCTGTCGCCCTCCTTGACCAAGTCCATCGTCTTCTCCAAGCTTGAGAGAGAGGGAGGGGGAGAGAGAGGGAGGGGGAGAGAGAGAGCGAGAGTGAATGACGTGTTGGATTAGCTTGGACTTGAAGTGTCAACAAGCCCACGAGAAGACAACAAATAAAGGACTTCTGTAAAATGTCATATTTCCATCGGAGAGACAAGACTTTTTTTAACCCCCCCCCCCCCCCCTTTCCAATTTTTGTGTGTGTTAAAACTCTCTACGTGGTTTATATCTTGTAAAAGTTAAAAACTGTAGGCTTTAAAAAAAAAAAACATGTTCGTCATATAATTCGGTATGCTTTTTTTTCCCAAAATTCTCTGTCAGCAAAAGGGAATAATTCTCAGCTGATCGGCGACATCTTCCTTCATACAAACAGGATTTACCCTTGGAAAATGGTTCATTTTTTTATCTCTGTGTTTCAGATCCACAGTAAAGAAACCTAAAGAATTTCCGAGGTTTTTGATGGTGGGTATCAGCATGATGGGTTTGTGTATGCATGCGCGTCAGGTTCATTTCTGGTGACGTACTTCGTGGACAAAACAAAACTGCACGTGATTTTTGCGCCATAGCAGCTGGGTTGGGGCGTCTAATAGTGGGTTTATCATTCCAGTTCCGATCACAAAATCTTTGTTTTTTAGTAGCGAATGAAAGGGGATCGGCAGCCTTCCTATCAAAAGCATGGAATTCAATTTGGACTTCTGCTTCCCTTACATCTAGCCTCACACGTTTTTATTGTCTGGATAAATTGTGCAGATTTTTCGGAGGTATAACTCTTTGTGCAGGTTTTTCGGAGGTCATGCTACACGCCCCGGAGTTTATCTTCCAGTATAACTCTTTGTGCAGATTTTTCGGAGGTCATACTACACGCCACAGAGTTTATCTTCCAGTACAACTCTTTGTGCAGGTTTTTCGGAGGTAATACTACACGCCACAGAGTTTATCTTCCAGTACAACTCTTTGTGCAGGTTTTTCGGAGGTCATGCTACACGCCCCAGAGTTTATCTTCCAGTATAACTCTTTGTGAGCAGAGCTGGGTTCGGGCTTTTTTCGCTAGAGTGGACAGGACTGCAGCAACAAAGGGGCATAAGCATTGCTTTTTAGATAGAGGTGGCTCGGACAGAGGGGACTGATGCCCACCTGTGTGGGATGGCCAGCGGACCACATTCATGCATGTAGCTAATAAATGAACATAATATTGAAATATTTTACAACTATAATAATAGTAATTTCACTTTGGTAAAGTAAAGATAGTCCCATAGCAAATGCCGTAGGGGGTGAAGCGTTAGAGACCTCATTATGCTGGGTCATCAGCGTATGAGGTAGGGTGACCAGTTTTCACTTTGGTAATATTGTGTAATAATGACGACATCATAATTAGTAAAATCCGGGCCGCAGGTTACCGATCCCAAAATTAGGGGATCAGAGAACTTGCACCAAACATTTCAGTGTTGCCAACTCATCCAGCTTCAGTAATTGGTCTGTAGCAATGTTCTGAAAGAGGTTATGAGTGATCAGCGTTCATTTGACGAGGCTCTTTGTTATACATCCAGTATTGTTTGAAGGCGGTCAACAGTTTTTTTACTTCTGCGAAAATTCCTCACGTTCACTGTGGGGGAAATGGTGTAAGTAATTTTTTAAATTTTCGTCTTCCTTCATTTTTTGAACGGTTACTTCTAGTTTTTGTAGGAACAAGAGAGAGGAGCGCTCTCGAGTGGAATTATATTTCGTTTAATGTCCACGTTCTGTCTGTCTTCTCTCTCTCTCTCTCTCTCTCTCTCTCTCTCTTTCTCTCTCTCTCATTCTTTTCTTTAGCTGTGTATCTCCTCTTCTTTTCTGTATCTCTCTTTCTGCCTCATTATCCGTGTGTCTTTCTTGAACCATGTTTCTCTTCCATTCCATCTCTCTTCCCCTCTGCCTCTTTCTGTCTGCATCTTTCTTTAACCATGTTTCTCTCTTCCTCTGTCTCTCTTTCTGTCTCAGAGTATTATTTAACGATCTTCATCTCTCTTTCTCTCTCTCATCCTTTCTCTCTTTCTCTCTCTCATCCTTTCTCTCTTTCTCTCTCTCTTCCTTTCTCTCTCTCTTTCTCTCTCCTCTTTCTTCTGTTTCAAGTTACCACACCCGCCCCTCCTTTCCCGAGATGCTGAAAGCACCTGGAAGTTTTTGGAGATTTTTTTTTCTAATTCCATATAATTCGGTATTTCCTAGAGATTATTAGTACACAGCGGCTAATCAGACAATCCGAACTAAACTAAATCACTGTATGTAATGATTATGAGAGGACGGATAGGAGTATGTGCATAGGAGGAGGGGTGTTATATTCAGCAAGCACAGATTTAGAGAGGGAGGGGGCGGGAGTGTTCAGTAATCATGGAATAGATTTTTGAAGGTGTAAACTCTTAATACCTGCGAACCGAACCTCTGGCCGTTATTTTACTAATTGTGTGTAATTTTCACCAAATATAATCCATACGTTTGTTTGGTTTTTTTTTAAGGGGGGGGGGGGGGGGGGGGGGTAAAAGGAAAAATAACATTATTAAAGGGAAAGTATAATGTGATTAAAGAGAAATAACGTGATTAAAAGGGGGGAAATACCTGGATGAAAGAAAAGTAAGGTTATTAAGGGGGTAAAAATTGTCATAAAAGAAAATAAAAATGAACATGATTAAAGGGGGGAAAACAGGGTCGGCGGGTACAGCGAGGCGGAGATGGAGAGACAGCATAGAAGAGGATACACAGGAAATTGGTTTCACCAACTGGAGAGAGAAGATTAGAAATTGGGAGGAATGGAGGCGAACTTTATCTGCAGCAGTGTGCCTTAATGGCTCGAAAAGCTGAAGAAGAAGAAGAAGAGGGGGGGGGGAACGTGATTTTTTTTTTTGGGGGGGGGGGGCTGGGGGTCCGTATTTTACGGACAAGGAATGACATGCATAAAGGGGCTGTTGAGAGGGAAAAAATGAAAACTACAACGGAAAGAAGTTTGTTATTTACAAGCGGAAAGTAAATATGTCTGTCGTGAAGGGAGATTACTACGCGGTAACCCTGACAAGGGAAACAACCCTTGACATAAGAAAAGTACAAATGATTGGATTGGACTGTACTGTCGGTACGGTTAACCAAGACACGTGCATGAAATTGCCCTCGAAAGAGAAACTATGGTCCAAGATGAAAATAATTGCGTGTTTACCCCCCTTTCCTGTAAGGGAGGAAAAGAAGAAGGGTGGGGGGGGGGGCTGAAAAGTAAATTGAATGACGTCACAGCACCCGGCCCGCCTTATTTGTTGGTCCGCGGTGTCATTTCATTCCTGGCCGACCTCGTCCAGTGAGACGAGATTGTCGACTGGCAGCGGCGACGAGATAGGAAATAAATCTCGACTCCCCGGGTCCTCGGCGGGACTGGAGCACATTATCAAAGTGTCAGAGATCATCCTCCAGGCCGTCCCCAGACCTGACTACACCGTGGATAGATACGTCCTATGTTTTGCAAGCAGGATTAATGGATTCAATAATAGCATGAATCGAATCATGCAGACGTAACTAAAGTCAGGGCCCGTACTGTAACGTCGTCCGGAGAAAATTGATTAGGTACGTTTTATTTTGGGACAAAGTTTAATAACACCGCCTTGCGTGGTGTTTCCAGCACGTGAGCTTCATTCCAAGGAGAAAGATTAGGACAACTGCCTCATTGTAGGAGCCGAGTTGAATGTTTTCTTCTGCTGAACTTCGCACCGCAGCGAAGAAGAAAAGTGCAAAATTAAATGGACAGAATTCATTAAAATGGCCTTGTTCTTTTGCAGAATGTTGCTGTCGTGATAGCGTCTCTGGTAACCAGGTTACTCACAGCTTCGGTGAATGTGGTGTTTATAATCTCAGCGATGTCCTGGGTCAGTTATCTTTCAGTCACCCTTTTATTCGTTTCCTAGGAGCCGTACCTTCCATTTGCTCTCTCTGTACCGATGGTTCTTAATCTGGGGGCCCACGCAAGGATTTTTTGGAGGAGTCCACGGACCAGTAAATAGAGTGGATCGAATAAAATAAATGTTAGCATCACCTGGGTCCTCTTTGTTACTTTACTTCTAAGATCTTGACAGGCGCTCTCGGGCTGGAAAAGGGGCCACAAAATAGAAAGGTTATGTCGGCCTAAAGCCGGGACTTTCTGTGCCTTGTACGGCACCAGATAAAACAGATGACCTTGTACAGTGAAGGCACAAACTAACTAACTGTAGGTGATACAGCAACACAAGTAAGAATGCTTGACAGAAAAATGTTACTTTGGTATGAACTCAGTAACAGCATTCAACCTAGGTAAGAAAAACAACAAAAGAAGGGAGGTAAATTGAATAACTGAACAGTCGCAGGGGTTCAGCAGTCAGATCAATCAGTCAGCAGCAGCTACATAAAAAAAAACGTTGATGTAAACAGCAGGCAGAGTCAGCCGTTACCAAAAAATCCTTCAACAAATTGAATATGAGAAACAGTGAAGATGGACTCCTGATGAATGAGGGAAGATGAATTACCTATGCACGGCATGAGAAATCAATAGTATAACAATATAGAAAAACATTTCGACGAACATGAGTTCGCCACAGGATTGAACACGTACCAAAAAAAAAAAAAAACTGAACATATTGACTTCACATCGAGAATCCCTCCAATTCCCCCCACCCCACCAGAAAAAATACACATGTCTAACAATCTCTCATCTGTGTCTTAAAAAGGACAAGCAGACATCTATTCCTACATTCTAACCAGACTTCACGAAAACTACAGTTGTGTCCTATAAATGACAAGCAGACAACTATTCTTACATTCTAACTAGACTTCACAAAAACTACAATTGTGTCCTATAAATGACAAGCAGACAGCTATTCTTACATTCTAACAACGCTAAAAACCCAAACGCCCTAGACTAAGACAACATAAAGACGAACGACTGACACGTTGGCTGTCTCGCACGGATCCCGAAGTTTTGCTTTCAAATCCCAAAATTCTCGTGAAGCACTCACGAACAGCCAATCATAATGTGGACTTTCTGCAAGTCCGAGACTAGACTAACAAGGATATTCACTATGTCACGAAGAATGGCATCGTTCAAAACCTTTTTATGTCGCTTCTTGTACTGGAACACACGCTCTTTACCATCTTGTCGTCAAAGTCTTCTCCTCCTCCTCCTCCTTCCTTCTCCAGTCTCCCTGGAACGGCGGGTTGGTCTTCTTTGCACCCGATGCTGTGGAGATGTTGAGGCACGGCGTCGTATCGAATTGAAGTCGGGTCATGACAGCTATTAGCCAGCCCATTGGTGGAACTAAAAAGCCCGGGATGCGCGTTAACTTCTTTAGCAGACTCCACCACCATTTCGACTGTGGCGATCCATGTCCTGCTAGCCATGCTAGAGGTTTTAATTGGTTTGAGGGGGGGGGGAGGCGACACGACCAACGGAGAAGTGAGACAATATTTTGGTTACCCCCCCCCCCCCCTCTGGCGTGTCAGCTACAGGTCGCTGATTGCCAAAACTGGCGGCCTCTTCTCCCCTGTTAAGTGTCTTCAGGGAAGTGTCATTTTCTTTTCTTGATGGAACAGAGTAGGAAGTTTTCATTCACCGTCGATTTGTCTAAGATGTTCTTGCCTCTACTCTCCTCTAACCCTTTCCTTGTGTGTGCTTTGGGCGGGAGAGATCTCACATTTTGTTTGTCTTAGTGTACGTTGTTAGTATACAATGTGACTTTCTGTGCATAAAAAAAACCTGAGGAAACACTTCTATATACATTGAACCATATTTCATGTAATAATGTAGTAGTAGTAGTAGTAGTAGTAGTAGTAGTAGTAGTAGTAGTAGTAGTAGTAGCAATGGTAGTATTAGTAATAGTAGTAGCAGTAAGTAGCAGTAGTAGTAGTAATCTAGTAGTAGCAGTAGTAACAACAATAGTAGTAGTAGTAGTAGTAGTAGTAGTAGTAGTAGCAATGGTAGTATTAGTAATAGTAGTAGCAGTAAGTAGCAGTAGTAGTAGTAATCTAGTAGTAGCAGTAGTAACAGCAATAGTAGTAGCAGTAGTAACAGCAATAGTAGTAGTAGTAGTAGTAGTAGCAATGGTAGTATTAGTAATAGTAGTAGCAGCAGTAGTAGTAGTAACAGCAGTAGTAATAGTAACAGCAATAGTAGTAGTAGTAGTAGTAGTAGCACCAGCAGTAGTAGTAGCTCTCAGATATATTGCATACCAGAGGAGGCTGTCTTGATTAAATCACCATGTCTTTGCCCAAACTCCGCCCACGAGCCGACGAACCGCTGTAGACGCGCTATGTTTTTATGCGCGTTGCAAAATAGTACCCGTTTGTTATTACAAACCATTGTGTGTTGTACACTCCATGGTTTGTTATTACAAACCATTGTGTGTTGTACACTCCAATTTTTAATATAATAGGTTGTGTTGAGGGGTGTAGGGTGTCGTAATTACGAGTTGTACGTAAGTCGGGCGTTCGTAACTCAGCGACTGCCTGTAATCACAAGAGGACAACCCAAAACACCAACCAGCATCCGTAAACCATCCCTAAGAAAAGGCATTTATAATATTCGTGCGATCATGTAACATCCGAAACGGAAACGAGGCTATGAGAACAAAAGGGGAAAAAAAAATTAACGGACTTCGGATCTGAATTTGATTATAACTCCCTAAATTGCTGAAGAGATAACACGTGGTAGATTGCTGAAGAGATAACACTCCCTAGATTGCTAAAGAGATAACGCTTGGTATATTGCTGAAGAGATAACGCTTGGTAGATTACTGAAGAGATAACACTCGCTAGATTACTGAAGAGATAACACTCGCTAGATTGCTGAAGAGATAACACTCGCTAGATTGCTGAAGAGATAACACTCGCTAGATTGCTGAAGAGATAACACTGCTAGATTGCTGAAGAGATAACACTCGCTAGATTGCCGAAGAGATAACACACGCTAGATTGCCGAAGAGATAACGCTCGCTAGATTGCAGAAGAGATAACGCTCGCTAGATTGCTGAAGAGATAACGCTCGCTAGATTGCTGAAGAGATAACGCTCGGTAGATTGCTGAAGAGATAACACTTGGTAGATTGCTGAAGAGATAACACTTGGTAGATTGTTGAAGAGATAACACTTGGTAGATTGATGAAGAGTTAACACTTGGTAGATTGATGAAGAGATAACACTTGGTAGATTGCTGAAGAGATAACACTTGGTAGATTGCTGAAGAGATAACATTTGGTAGATTGCTGAAGAGATTTCTTATTGGCAGAAATGCAGATAAAGCCACTGACAACAACTATTGAGGAAAGACGCTGGCGATGGTTGGGACATGTGCTCCGAATGACTGACAACTCACTACCAAAAATAGCACTAAGATGGACACCACAGGGGAACAGAAGTAAGGGTGGACCAAAAAAGACATGGAGAAGAACAACAGAAAGGATGTTGAGCAATAGAGGGCTCACCTGGACAAAAGCAGAAAAAAAGGCGAAGGACAGGCATTTGTGGAAAACCCTTGCGGAAGCCCCATGTGCCCTGGGCACTTAAGGTTCAGAGAGAGAGAGAGATTGCTGAAGAGATAAAACTCGGTAGATTGCTGAAGAGATAACACTTGGTAGATTGCTGAAGAGATAACACTCGCTAGATTGCTGAAGAGATAACACTCGCTAGATGCTGCAGGAATTACACTCCCATAAAACACTGAATTTTCTGCGCAAGATGACAGCTTGCTTAAATGAGTATATAATACTCATCATATATATTGACTGCAAGAAATAGCAGCAGTCATATCAGCGGGGGCTAGCAGCAACACAACAACAGCCATTAACAACCTTCAACCTCGTCTGTGTTTTCGCTGATTCATCCAGTATCTGTTGCTTGGTGATCGAAAAGATACTAAAGACATGATGTACGTCATTGTCTTGTCTGCTATTGATGGGGCCGTTCTTGTCCTCTGAATGGGAACTTTGCTCACTCCAGCCTCGGCCATCAAACAAAACCGCCACCATTCCCAGTGTTATAGAAGAATCAGAAGAGGCATCGGATAGGCTGGATTTGTCTGCATTTAAATTAGAAAGTAGGGGCCCTTTCGGTGTAGTCTGTCAAGGAGTATACAGGCGACTGATTCTCTGACGGACAAAAAGAAAATGTACCCCTTAAAACAATTGTCAGATTAAAAAACTTGCACTTTTAGATAAGTGGTTGTTTTTTTTTTTGGGGGGGGGGCACTTTTATTCTTAAATATGCGTGGCCTCCTCCAATAAATTGGATCTCACCATCATTATACTCACTCATATCTATATCTGAATCACTCGGAGGGTTTTCTGTGAGAGCAGCTTTGGTTTCTAGATAGACTGGTTAAGGTTTAGATTCGCTATCGACCTTCCTGCTCAGATAAGATTATATTTTAGTTTCGCTGTCGACCTTCCTGCTCAGATAGACTAGGGTTTCGTTTCGCTGTCGACCTTCCTCCTCAGACAAATTAGGGTTTATTTTCGCCATGGAACAGTTCGCCATCGAATGCCCCGCATAGATAGCTTAAGGTTTACTTTCGCCATGGAAGGCCCCGCTTATTCAGATAGATTAAGCACGCAATCCCGCTCCTGTGACCCACCGAGAATACAGGCCCAAGCCTTCGATGCTCTGAACCTCACGTGGTCCTCTCACGGATCTCTTGTGGCCCTCCCGGGGACCACAGGACCAATCAAGGACCACAGGAGTAAATTCAGTAGGATCACGGGGCGATCTTGGTGGTAGAAGCGAACGAAGAAGAAGAAGATAGATTACGGTTTAGTTTCGCCATGAAATGGGCCCCGGCTTATTCAGATAGATTAAAGTTTTATTTCGCCATGGAAGTCCCCGCTTATAGTTTACGGTTTAGTTTCGCCATGGAAAACCCCGCTTATTCAGATAGGTTACGGTTTAATTTCGCCATGGAAGGCCCCGCATATTCAGATAGATTAAGGTTTAGTTAGGTAGTGAAACCCCGCTTCAGAGCTTTGACACGTTTTTAGATGAGCTATAGAGCAGTTTTACTCAATCAAGGGCACGCGTACCCCAAGGGGTACAAGAAGACATCTAAGAGTTTACATGAAAAACAAATCAAAACAAAACCAAAACTGCCAGTATATATCTGTATCATGGGAATAATAAAGTGAAGAGGTCAGATGATGAAAGAGGAAGATTTCTCATGGGACATACAAGAAAAGCGAGAAACTTGAACAAGGAAAATGGTTCATGAGCGTTGTCTGTGCTAGGAAGTTTCTGCTAACAGTTTTGTGCTTTCCGCATTGGGGAGGAGGGAGGGAGGAGGTGGACAATGCGCCAGATTCTGCCTGAGATAGATAAAAAAAAAGTGTGCAAGCTTTGGAGGTTGGGGCTTTCGGGTGTCACATTTTGTTTCAGTGTACAAGGAGCTTTCGGATGTCGCGACATTTTGTTTCAGTATACAAGGAGCTTTCGGATGTCACGACATTTTGTTTCAGTGTACAAGGAGCTTTCGGGTGTCACGACATATTGTTTCAGTGTACAAGGAGCTTTCGGATGTCACGACATTTTGTTTCAGTGTACAAGGAGCTTTCGGGTGTCACGACATTTTGTTTCAGTGTACAAGTAGCTTTCGGATGTCACGACATTTTGTTTCAGTGTACAAGGAGCTTTCGGATGTCACGACATTTTGTTTAAGTGTACAATGAGGTTTCGGATGTCACGACATTTTGTTTCAGTGTAGAAGGAGCTTTCGGATATCACTACATTTTATTTCAGTGTACAAGGAGCTTTCGGATGTCACGACATTTTGTTTCAGTGTATAAGGAGCTTTCGGATGTCACGACGTTTTGTTTCAATGTACAAGGAGCTTTCGGATGCCCCGACATTTTGTTTCAATGTACAAGTCCGGCGAGTGGAAGCTCCGGAGAAAGGTGTCCTGCTTGATTTACGGTGACGGTAATGGGCGAGGGGGTGGGGTGGGGGGTCGAGTTGTTAACGTTTTGTCTTGGTTGGTTGTTTGGTTAAATTGTCTGCAGAGTAATATTTGAGTCCGAACTTTCTAAACAAAACACTTGTTTTTAAAATTCTTTGCGTGATTAAATTATGCAACAATAACCCTAGGGGTAGGTAGTTAAAGAAGAATTTATCTGGGGGTAAGTAAAGAAGTAAAGATAGTCCCATAGCATTTCAAATGCCGTAGGGGGTGAAGCGTTAGAGACCTCATTATGCTGGGTCATCAGCGTATGAGGTAGGGTGACCAGTTCCTTTCCTCGCTGCCTTTACTTCCCAGATTTTCTCTGGTACCCATTTTACGAGGCTGGGTCGACCTCAGGGCCGTATTGGTCGGAAAAAAAATCCCGCTCAGCTGGGGATTCGAACCCTCGACCATTTGGTTGCTAGACGAGTGCTCTAACCACTACGCTATGGTACGAGGAGAAAAAGGGTTATCTAGATCGAAGATAATATTCGTATGAAGCACGGGAGTGAAAAAAGGATCCAAAGGGAGATGGCCACTTCCAGGATCTATCAGGCTGTCTCATAATCAGCTTCTGACGGGGTTGGTTAGGCGGGTTGCTCTTCTAAGTTCACTAGGACGAGGACTGTAGGTAGACATGCCTGTGTCCCGAGAGCCTTGATGTGGCTCAGTCCCGAAACCCTTGATGTGGGCGTGTCCCGAAAGCCTTGATGTGGGTGTGTCCCGAAAGCCTTGACGAGGCTCAGTCCCGAAAGCCTTGATGTGGCTGTGTCACGAAAGCCTTTACGAGCCACAGTCCCGAAAGCCTTGATGTGGCTCTGTCCTGAAAGCATTGATGAGGCTCTATCCCGAAAGCCTTGATGTGGGTGTGTCCCGAAAGCCTTGACGAGGCTCAGTCCCTAAAGCCTTGATGTGGCTCTGTCCTGAAAGCATTGACGAGGATCAGTCCCTAAAGCCTTGATGTGGCTCTGTCCTGAAAGCATTGACGAGGTTCAGTCCCTGAAGCCTTGATATGGGTGTGTCCCGAAAGCCCTGATGTATCTGTGTCCCGAAAGCCTTGATGAGTCTTAGTCCCGAAAGCCTTGATGAGTCTTAGTCCCGAAAGCCTTGATGTGGGTGTGTCCCGAAAGCCTTGATGTGTCTTAGTCCCGAAAGCCTTGATGTGGCTGTGTCCCGAAAGCCTTGATGTGTCTTAGTCCCGAAAGGCTTGATGTGTCTGTGTCCCGAAAGCCTTGATGTGGCTGTGTCCCGAAAGCCTTGATGTGTCTTAGTCCCGAAAGCCTTGATGTGGCTGTGTCCTGAAAGCCTTGATGAGTCTTAGTCCCGAAAGCCTTGATGTGTCTGTGTCCCGAAAGCCTTGATGTATCTTAGTCCCGAAAGCCTTGATGTATCTGTGTCCTGAAAGCCTTGATGATTCTTAGTCCCGAAAGCCTTGATATGGCTGTGTCCCGAAAGCCTTGATGAGTCTTAGTCCCAAAAGCCTTGATGTGGCTATGTCCCGAAAGCCTTGATGAGTCTTAGTCCCGAAAGCCTTGATGTGGCTGTGTCCCAAAAGCCTTGATGAGTCTTAGTCCCGAAAGCCTTGATGTGGCTGTGTCCCGAAAGCCTTGATGTGGCTGTATCCCGAAAGCCTTGATATGGGTGTGTCCCGAAAGCCTTGATGTGGCTGTGTCCCGAAAGCCCTGATGAGTCTTAGTCCCGAAAGCCTTGATGTGGCTGTGTCCCGAAAGCCTTGATGAGTCTTAGTCCCGAAAGCCTTGATGTGTCTGTGTCCCGAAAGCCTTGATGAGTCTTAGTCCCGAAAGCCTTGATATGGCTGTGTCCCGAAAGCCTTGATGAGTCTTAGTCCCGAAAGCCTTGATATGTCTGTGTCCCGAAAGCCTTGATATGGGTGTGTCCCGAAAGCCTTGATGAGTCTTAGTCCCGAAAGCCTTGATGTGTCTGTGTCCCGAAAGCCTTGATGAGTCTTAGTCCCGAAAGCCTTGATATGGCTGTGTCCCGAAAGCCTTGATGAGTCTTAGTCCCGAAAGCCTTGATATGTCTGTGTCCCGAAAGCCTTGATATGGGTGTGTCCCGAAAGCCTTGATGAGTCTTAGTCCCGAAAGCCTTGATGTGGCTGTGTCCCGAAAGCCTTGATGAGTCTTAGTCCCGAAAGCCTTGATGTGGCTGTGTCCCGAAAGCCTTGATGAGTCTTAGTCCCGAAAGCCTTAATGTGGCTGTGTCCCGAAAGCCTTGATGTGTCTTAGTCCCGAAAGCCTTGATGTATCTGTGTCCTGAAAGCCTTGATGAGTCTTAGTCCCGAAAGCCTTGATGTGTCTGTGTCCCGAAAGCCTTGATGTATCTGTGTCCTGAAAGCCTTGATGAGTCTTAGTCCCGAAAGCCTTAATGCGGCTATGTTCCGAAAGCAGACTCCAGGAAGTAATTGACGTGCGAGAATTCCTGGTATTTTCTTGTATCAAAATCTTGAAGCTAATCAATTGGGGGGGGGGGGGAAAGAAAAAATCTAAGAACAGGGATGAGTGGGGAGACTTTATCCATGGCCTATAATCCAGTCTCTAAAAATGGGTACAAGAGAAACCTAGGAGGGTAAATGCGGCCAGGCATGAACTTTTCTTGTCCCGAAGGTCATGGAAATACGGGCCTAACACTGTGTCCCTAGCATGCCTTAATAACATGGAAACGGGAATTTTACCGCCTTTTTTTTTTTAAGATAGTGATGGCAGTGATGAGTGTAGCAGTAGACGAGTGTGATATTTTATAGTTTCAGCACTGTAGCTAAAACGCGGAATTTTGGAATTCAGTCTTCAGTAAAGATCAGTGTAGAATGGGGCCACAGGCGGCATGTACGAAGATGGTTGTAAAACATTCATAACATCTTGAGATCAGCACAGTTTGCTGCAGACTTCTCAGGCTTATGTGAGAGAATATTTACCGTTACCTTGATATAACTGGTGTAGTCTGTAGAAGGGCTGGGCTAGGAGATTAATCAAGCGTGGGTATTTTTCTTTCTCTGCCCCGGGTGAATTTTCCACGGGTTGTCAGCCACATAGGGTTGTAATTATCCAGCCGATAAAAGAGGGAAGCATCGCCAAGTGTAAGGTGAATTAAAATATATTTTCCTTATCGCCTGTTCACCTCCAGGGTTTCGATTTGGGCCGACCCTTTACTGATTGTCTCGCATCTGTTGAACTACGATAAATCTTGGCTGGAAGTGATAAGTCGGCCCGCGCTGCGTGAGTCGAGAAATGGCTGCAACATCTTGTCTTTGAGCACGATTTGCTCCATACGCGAGAGGGGGACGATGAGGAGCTACGAGAGGAGGTGGCACCTGGAAAGAGAATTTGGATCGGGGGTTGGAAAGGGGGGGGGGGTCGTTTGGTTTGTTTGTTTTTGTTTTTTTTTAATGTATGAAAAATGAGATCTTGCCCCTAACCTGGCTGACCTGATAGAGTGTCGAGGGTGAAAAATTGGAAGGAGTGGAGATGAGAGTCCTTGTCTTAATGCAGGTGAGAAGATGGCTGATTGTGAGAACCGGGAGGGGGGGCAGTTAAGAGAGGGTCAGATACTGGTTCCAGAGTTTAACCGCCAGTCGCTAGCCGACGGTAGCTGCATTTTCTCAATATTTTCTACCAGGCATCTACAATCTTTTCTTTCCCCCCCCCCCCCCCCTCTCTCTCTCTCTCTCTCTCTGATAGCACCCGTCAGCGGGGAGATAAACCTCACATTCAAGCGCCCCGTGTGTTTTACTGTTTTCCTTTCTTCCCTTCCATGGGGTTTGCTGTTAATATCGGTCCAGGTGTTATTTGGGTGTAGCTGGCGGCCTTGTGATCTTCGTGGCTTGTTAGGCAGCATTCTGTGAGTGCAGGCAGCCAGAGGCAGGTATGCTGGGTGACCCTTCTGGAAATGTCAAGCTCAGCGTTTGTTTGCTGTAAACAATAGCCGTGCCTGCAGACGCAGCGATCATCCTCTCGCCTAGTTTTTAGTAATGTCATATGTTGTATACAGCAGTAATGTTATGTTTTGTATACAGCAGTAATGTCATGTTTTGTATACAGCAGTAATGTCATGTTTTGCATACAGCAGTAATGTCATGTTTTGTATACAGCAGTAATGCATAGAACGGTTAAGTTCAAGCTATGTGTAAGAGCAACAATGTCATGCTTCGCATATTGCAGTAATTTAATGTTTAGTGTACAGCTGTAATGTCTCATGTTTTGAATAGTGCAGTAATGTCGTGTTTTGTACAGTGCATAATATCTTGTTTTCTAAGAAGTAAAATCTCATTATAACAGACTTCAGATGAACTGACAAACTAGTCCGTTATATCCAAAGTCAGCCTAGAATTGTGTGTGTATATAAAATATATATTACTGTATATATATATATATATATATATATATATATATATATATATGAGTGCGGCCGGGACCTGTGGACCTGATCCGTTATTACCGATGTTTTGTTATAAACTGGGTTTATGTGATTGTGTTTAAAACGCCTTTTCTATATTGTGTCCCGTAGATCAAACTGTACGTGAATGGCATTGAAGTGTTTAAAACCCCTTTTCTATATACGCTAAGTAGATCAGACTGTAAGTAAAGAGTCAAGAAGTGTTTAAAACGCCTTTTCTATATGCGCTAAGTAGATCAGACTGTAAGTAAACAGTCAAGAAGTGTTTAAAACCCCTTTTCTATATGCGCTAAGTAGATCAGACTGTAAGTAAAGAGTCAAGAAATGTTTAAAACCCCTTTTCTATATGCGCTAAGTAGATCAGACTGTAAGTAAAGAGTCAAGAAATGTTTAAAACCCCTTTTCTATATGCGCTAAGTAGATCAGACTGTAAGTAAACAGTCAAGAAGTGTTTAAAATCCCTTTTCTATATCCGCCCTGTAGATGAATCTGTACGTAAAGATCAAGAAATGTTTAAAACGCCTTTTCTGTATGCACTCAGTAGATCAAACTGTACGTAAAGATCAAGAAATGTTTAAAACGCCTTTTCTATATGCACTCAGTAGATCAAACTGTACGTAAAGATCAAGAAATGTTTAAAACGCCTTTTCTATATGCACTCAGTAGATCAAACTGTACGTAAAGATCAAGAAATGTTTAAAACGCCTTTTCTATATGCACTCAGTAGATCAAACTGTACGTAAAGATCAAGAAATGTTTAAAACGCCTTTTCTGTATGCACTCAGTAGATCAGACTGTACGTAAAGAGCCAAGAAATGTTTAAAACGCCTTTTCTATATCCGCCCTGTAGATGAATCTGTACGTAAAGGGCCTAGAAATGTTTAAAACGCCTCTTTTATATGTGTCCAGTAGATGAAACTGTACGTGAAGAGTCAAGAAATATGAAACAGCAGCACTAAGAAATCGCCTCCTGATATTAATAGACTATGCAGCTTCTTGTCCAATTCGTGAATGAGAATATCGCTTATAGCAGCTATCAAGAATGCTCAAAGACAGCTGCACATTGAGTCCAACAAATTTAATTTCTTATCCCTAGTACTGTGCTAGAGATAATGCGATGTGTGATACGGAGGATTTTGGTCTTATATCAGGGGAAGTAACAATATAAGAAAAACGGTTGTTTTATAATTACTACTTACTTCCCTTGCCTCACTGTGGCCGAAAAGGGAAAAAATGCGAGTGAATCACAGAATCACATGTTGTTTACTGGCTAAATCACATGTTGTTTACTAACTTTTTAAAATGTGATTGCACTGCTTGCACTGTCCAAGACCCGCTTTGTCAAGCGCCGCGGTTATTCATCTGTTATGACAGGCTGTCTTCATTCATAAGCAGGTCAGCGGTAAGGCTGATTGCGAAACAAGCACACTCACTAACCAGTGTTTGAGATGATGCGGTAGGGGATCCTCTATGGCTCATTTGATAGTAAATAATAATAATAATAAGTTGGTTCATTTTCTGTAACTCACCTCTATTATCAGTTCTAGATTTCCCCCAACGTCCTATCCATTACTCACACATAAGTTAGAGATGAAAAGCTAATGACTCGGTCTTGAGCCTTCCCTTCTGTTTGACTCGTTGGTTTTCCGGCACTGTGAAGTTTTGCTAGCCATTCCGCTATCATTTTATGCTTGTAAACTTGGCCACACTCTGAGGAAACCCGGCACCGACATTGCAAGAAAGGCACAGACATGGAATCCTCAGTGAGAAAGAAAACGAGGAAGAGCTAGACTTACTTGGAGAAGAGAAATGATGACAGTGCTCAGAGACAAGGGGAGCACGTGGATGGAAGCAGAGAATAATTCTAAGAACAGGGATGACTGGAGAGCCTTTATCCGTGGCCTATGCTCTCAAGGGACTGAAAGGCGATGATGATGATGATGAAAAACGGGTTTGTTAGACGACTGGCCACACTCATCCCCGTATCCAAATGTCTGCCCGCATTCCTCCCTCCCTCTCTCTCTCGCTCTTTCTCTCTCTCTCTCTCTCTCTCTCTCTCGGATATCCCTCTCACCCACACAGATATCCAGATTTGAGCCGTGTTTGTTTATCTTTGTTACTCATCGCCGTAATTTACTGCGTAACGTCTCTTATATGATGTTAGAGACGCTGTGTCCGAATCCAGGTCACGTCACGCAGATTATGGGGAGGGAGAGAGAGGGAATGAGAGAGAGAGAGAGAGAGAGACACTGGCAGTAAGGAAGGTTTCTTCTTTCTTTTCCTGCGATCTCGATCTTCTACCCCCAAATAAACAATGTTTCCGTTGATTACGGTCCGACCGACCAATGTCTTCATTGTTTTACAGGGATTTAGTGTTATGATAAGCCTCATAAGATTTTTACTCAACTAAGAGCTATATATATATATAAAATGCATACATAACAGCGGTCCCCAACTTTTTTACATCAAGGGACCACTTTTCCAACTACGTATAAGTTGAGGACCACCATCGTACGTGCAGTACCGCAAGTCCTTATTTATTTTTATTCACCAGATGCTGTTTAGTACGAAATTAGTAACGCAACCGTGGACCACCTGAATACTCGCCGCGGACCACTGGACGCGGGGCTGTTGGGTGTGCCTGTGCAACCAGATCCACGTGACGAACACACATAAAGAAGTGATCGTTTTCAAAGCAAACCATACTGTTTCTCCCCCCCCCCCCCCCCCCCCAAAAAAAAAAGTCTTAATTTGGAGAAAATGGTTTAATATCACCTGAAATGGCCACAAATAAATGAACTTCAAACAGAATTTCTTTCATGTTTAGAACTGCTAACGGTGAAAAATCTGAACGACCATAGCCATGTTATTGGCTGTGTCACCTGCTCTAACAAGAGTGTCAAGTTTACAGCCGGAGGGAGATCTGTATCTCTGTCAGCAGTGCTCCTTAACCTTTTATGTTATGGACCCACTTTTCAAGCCTGAGCACAGTTGTGGACCCTTCATTAAAAACAAAGTAATAAATACAACACAGATGATTCTATTATTTTTTTTAAAGATGCAGTTCATATACTGAGCTGTGGACACCCGAAGGGATCCATGAACCCCATGTTTAAGAAGCACTGACAATCAGTCTCTTTTACGAAATGACCCTCTTTCAATCTTCTAGCATCCTACGAATCTACAGGAAAATGGTAGGGGTAAAGAAAAAAGAGTTTGTGTGTGGAATGTTCTTGGAGAAAGTTGTGGTTTATGTTCGTCTGGCCCGTATACTTCGCACATTAAAACACGGATGTACTTGCCAGTAATTACCAAGAGCCAGGCAAGCGCGTCACACATCACGTGATTGGCAAAAGATGGCGTACATAATTTCCTCCGTCGCCTGCTGCCAGGTTTGTTTCTGCGTAACTTATTGACGTAACAGTTTTCGTCTGGAGTCTTGCAGAAAGGTTTCAAACTCTTTCTCCTGAGAGACGGAAAGAAGTAAGAATTAAAAAAAAAAAAAAACGCGCCTCAAAGCAGTTTTGTTGCCGTACCTTATCTGGCATCTCGACGTCTCCGCGGCACTTCTTGCACTCAGTTCAACTCTCCCGGCGACTCGTGGAACACGATTCTGAGCTGGGAAGTTGCTACGAGCGACTCGCAGCAGAAGCGTGCCCTTGTCACAGGGAAAATTGTAGTGAATGTAGTTTCAGACAAGGGTAGGAGATGCCGCTGGAAGTTGTCACACATCAAGTTGATGTGAAGTTCGCGGCGGCGGAAACGATAGTTTGCCCTTTAACAACTTTGAAATGTGGACAGACGGTTCTAGACTTGACGTACGTGCGTCCGTCCGTCCAGCTCGGGACGAGCTTGTAAGAATTTTTTTTTTTTTTTCCTGGCTATGGCGACGGTGGTACGACCAGACGGCAGTTGTACACCTGTACTCTCTACACCTGTACTCTCTACACCTGTACTCTCTACACCTGTACTCTCTACACCTGTACTCTCTACACCTGTACTCTCTACACCTGTACTCTCTACACCTGTACTCTCCAGTGCAGGCATACAGTCGCTGTTGTCGATGCTGTTATTGTACACTTGGGATATTGCATAGCACATATAACAGCATTTGCGTTGTAGAAGATATGATCCGGCTGAGTGGTTAGACCCTCTGTCTGCTAATCTGGCGGTAGCGGGTTCAAGTCCAACAGTGGGGATTCCAGAATGCCCTAATGGCATGGAAACGGAGAATTTTACCTTGACGTACAATATCGTATGATCTACAAAATTGACTTCGACTGGTTCGTAGCAACCAACGTATTGCTCTAGTAGGCCTGGAACCGTCTGTACTTGTACCTTTAACAAAATAATAAAGTTAGTTCTGTCTGCCTATCTGTCGTTTTGTCTACATATCTGTCAGTCTGTCTGTCTAATATCTAGAAACTCTGTATAGTATCCTCCTACGTACAGGATAGTGAATTGTGAAAGGCCAAACCTGAGACCTCGTGTCTACAGCTTGGAGATGAGAACTGGAAAGTTTAAAAGATCTTCGTGTGTTCTTCGGCGAAAGCGCTTCCTAGAGTTTATTTATATTTGTTTCAGAGACGACGCGCATCGGACAGGTGCGACTTTGAGCTAGCAAATAAGAGTCTTATCATCTGTCATCGTACAGGAGGCGGTAAGCAGAGCGTCTCTGTGGTATTTACCATCCGCGTCAACAGTCCCTTTTGGTCCTGATCGTAACTCTCACGTAATGAATGTGTTTTAGATGGGACGCTGTTAATTTATGTTGATTCTGCGCGAAGGCAGCTTTTGTTGTTGTTGTTGTTGTTGATATTGTTGTTGATATTGTTGTTGCTGTGGTTCTTGTGGATACAGCTGGGCTAAGTGTGTGTTCTGCTGCCTGTTGATAATGAAAACAGTTTGTTGGAATTTTTTCTCTTGTCCCCGGGACAGACACAGGAAAATGGATAAATGCGCTCCTGGCTAGTTGCAGTGCTATACTTCTTATTAAACTCCACCACTCAACCTAAGTGAGTTATCAAGACTAGTTTTGAAACATTAATTTTTTTGCAGGGAGCTGTGCGAGGTAAAGTCTTGATTTGCATCCCCTGACGAACAACAGCAGCTGGAGAAAACTGAAGATTTTTTTTTTTTATGCTGATGCAGCGCCGACTTAAGTGCATGAACTCCGTAGCATCGGTGATGGTTCTGTAAATTAGAAGATAAATCGTGGCAGTATTGTACCACAGGAAGGGAACTAAACGGTCACTCTGGCAGAGCCCTCAGACTAGAGAAGAGGCACGATGCCGCCCTATGCCGCCCCACTGGCATCAGAGCGCCCCGACGTTATGAACTGCATTCCCTGCAGCCATTCAATCTCACAGCACGCCGAGAACTCTCGCTGGACAGGCTTAGAATAAATGGCAGGCTGACAATGGACAAGGGCATTGCTAGGGCTGTATTGGACTGGCTGCGGGAAAATGGAGAGCGGAAATGGAAGAACAATGTAGATCTGAAGAGGTTGCTGGAGCTAGGAAAGTTGCTGGCAGGAAATCCGAACTGTGTGGCAAGAAAGCATGATAAACAAGAAACAATTGACAGGAACAACTAGCAAATATACTCTTGGATGGATGCTGCGGCATGCAGCGGGGCATATATGGGGTGTCCCGAATGCAGTGAAGCCGGAGTCTGAATATTGAACTTTGAACTTAAAGAAGAGAAATCCAGTGTTCGCCCGCTGTCTGGGACAACTGAACACTGGATTTCGCCATCGTGTCCACAAGTTGTAACTCTGGAAACCATGGTACCCAGTGTCTGTGATGAACTCTGCTACAGTTGGCTTAGTGTATGAGCCATTGTTTTGGTTTTTTTTTTCACTATCATTGATGTTGCGGGGTTAGTTTCACTGCATTTGACGTTTTGTCATTTTTACGTGATGTATTGTCGTATTTACGTGATTTATGACGAAACTGGATATTGAAGTAGATGAGGCACATCTTCACTATCGGTCATATCGCAGACAGGGTGATATAACTTGCCAGTCTGGGTCGTTGTGTCTGTCATGTGACTTGTTCTGTTGTGCGGGGTTTTTTTTTACCAATTTCCTTCATGTTTTAACACCTCTTTGGTTAATTTTGTTCATAGAGTGCTCTCTTTGGTTAATTTTGTTCATAGAGTGCTCTCTTTGGCTAATTTTGTTCATAGAGTGCTACTTTCTCTGTCTGTCTCTCACTCACTCACTTTCTCTTTCTCTCTTCTCTGGCTCTTTCTCTTTTCACTTTCTCTTATGTCTCTCTTTTTCTTTGTGTGTCATTCGCTTACTCGTTTTTCTCTCCCTTCTGCTGTTTCTGTCTCCTACCTCTTCCCCCCCCCCTCTCTCTCTCTCTCTCTCTTCATCTAATTCCCTCTTTCTCTATCATCTTCTTTCTTCATCTTTATTTCCTCCTTCTGTCTCTTTCTGTGTCCTCTCACTTTTTCTGTCTCCCTCTTTCACCATCTCTCTCTTTCTCTTTTTGTGTCTTCCCTCGCTCTCTCTCTCTCTCTCTCTCTCTCTCTCTCTCTCTCTCTCTCATTCGCTTACTCTTTTTCTCTCTCTCTTCTCTATCTCCCTCTTTCTCTGTCTCTTTCTTTCTCTCTCTTTCTCTCTCACTTTCTTTCTCTCTCTCACTTTCTCTATCTCTCTCTCTCTCTCTCTCTCCCTCCCAGCAATTCACCGACTTTTCTATCGCTTGCATAAAAGACCTCCAAATTTCAGCCTGGGGCGCCTGGAAGACTGGAAACAATTTTCTGCTTGGCCTCACTAGACCAGGCATACCTCGGAGTATTTATCTCTTCCGAACTGACTTCGCGATTCTGGGTCATTCCACGTACAGTCAGGATGATTTGACCTTTCTCGTCATCGTGCTATTCTGATTTCCGGATTAGGTTGTGCTTGCTAAGAAGTACTCAGTGACATGGTGTTCTCGTTCTTTCCCGAGGTGAATTGCCCGTGAGTGATTCAAGTTTTGAGTAATTGTTACCCTCTGACCGTTACGTGCATCGTTTCTGTTTGAGGATATTCTGTTGTCAGACTTGTTTGGTGGTGTCTAATATATCATGTTGCTAATGTATCCCGATTTCCTTTCTCTTTTTATCTCTTTTTTGTAAAGCAGCATCATATATCCTCGTCTTCCTCTACCAGAATCAGTTTTCGTAAACCGGCGCCATAGACCTTTTGTAGCATGGCTTTGCAAATAATAATTATAGTATTACTATTAATGAATATGATTATGAAAGATATTATGAATATGATAACGAATATGATTATGAATGTGAATATAGATATGATTATGAATATATTCTATTATAATAGTAAAACATAATAGCAACACAAAAAGTTAATAGGAAAATTAGAGCAAGGTAGAAAAACAAACTTCCCTGACACTAATATGACTGGACGCTGACACAAGTAAACAGAATATAAAAGACGAATAGAAAAGGCAGACACAGTAAAACCTCCGACATGAAAGGACAAGATAATGACTTAGGTAAATGACAATTATATAGACGGAGTTGGCGCAGACTGATACGTATGACACGTATTAGCTTGCTAATCTTAGGACGCTATTGAACACGGTTTTTAAATAAAGGAGTTACCGACTCGGCCAGCTGGCCAGTTAAATATTTAGAGGCGCGGCCTATTGATACTTACGACACATAAGTCACGGGGCAGTTGGAGAGGAACCCGAAGACAGAGAAACAAGGACGGTCAGGCCTGTTCAGACGTCAAAGGAAGGAGCACGAGACGGAAGCAGCTTCCAAGAAGAGGAAGTCCAGAGGCTAGCGGACAAGTGAGGGGGATCGTCTGAAGTAGACAGAGAAGATAAGAACAGCAGACGGAAGAACAGACTATCAGGGGAGGACAAACAAGAGAAGGACATACAATCAGAGAAGAACAGCAGAAGGAAAACACACTCAAGAGAAGACACGAGAGAGAAATAAGACATAGGTAACAACAGATGGACAATTAGAGCAATAGATACTCAGGAAAAGCAGTTTTGAAGAAGTAGTTTTAGGACAGATTGAAGATGTGTTTCAAGTGATTACGAAGAACTGATACTTTTGAAACTTCGAGTACAGTGATTTAGTCGTGTAATTGATTGACCACGTGTTGCAGATCTGATATAATCCTGAGTTAGGAAATGTTATGGTATCAAGTGTAGAATATTGTGAAGTTGAGAACAATGAGAAATGCTGCATGTAGAATATGATAGAGTTTGATATTGTGAACAAATGATTATGTGCTTCAACGACGAAACTAACGAAGATTATGTCATATTACATCTTATTACAAATGATGTTACCAACTGCTGAATTTCATACCGTAATTGTCAGGATTAAATAATGCAGTGAACATCTCATCGGACTTGCTGTGATCTAGCGAATGTGGTAAAGTTTTGTGAAACCTGTGATATGTTAATCAAAGAGCATACCTAAGATTCAATACTTTAGAACTATTCTATAATATGGAACTATTCAGAAATATATGATTCACAATCTATCAATATTATACTTTGCCTAACTCTGCTAGGACCAGTTTTGGGCAGCCATTATCACACTTATCCTGCGAAAGTCACAACGGAAACTCTCGGCATACTTCTTACAGTGTTACGCTTGGAAGCAATGGCACGGGAAGAGTCACATGGATCTCTAGTCTGTGTCTGGACAAGATATATTTCCTTGTGTCTTTCCTGATCTAGCTGTTGTCCAGGATATTTCTCTCCACTATAGGAAGATTTTCAGCACACGACTGTACCGCTTGTCTTTTTTTTTCAGGATGTTCGTACAAGAGCAGTGGTTCTCAACCTGGGGCCCATGAACCCCCAGTGGTATTTTGGGGGTCCACGGATGAGCAGATAGATTAACTCGATTTTAAAAAAAAATATATACATCTTAGCGTCATCTGGGTTCTATTTATTGCTTTACTTTAACGAGAAACACACAGGTGTTCTCAAGCTTCAACGGGGTCCACGGCCAAAAAAAGAAATATTAAGAACCTCTGTAGTTGAGTGATGGGGGGATATCAGGACGGACAAAACATAGTTAAGTAACATGGCCAACGAGGCACTGATCCATGTGGTGCCCGCGAGATGACGAACTCAACGGAGAACTGTCCCTTTTCATATTTTTTTTTTTCAAGTTCCACTCCAGGACTGCAAAGTGGTCGTAGTAACCCACTCTCTATCCGGAACGATGCGTATGCTTCTGTTATCTCTTCAGCTGTAAAGAGCACCCTCTTCGCTGCTCCAGTAGGACAGAGCAGGTACACGAAGTTCCCGGATATCACGTTTTGCAGATTCGTTATTTCTTACCATTACTGGCCGTGTACTGCGCAGAGTTCATTGAAACAGCCGTACTTTGGCTGACAAAGCAGATATAGCGACATAAGATACTGTAACAAAGTGAAACAAAAGGTATGTATATACGCATATAGAATGCCTGTGTGTGAAACGGGACATAAACAGAACAAACAGGCGCAGTTCTAACTGGAAACCAGTTTATCTTGGAGCGGTTTCAATGACAGTTTGCCTACTCCTTGCCCGTGGTTCCCAGTCTCTCCCCCTCCCCCCCCCCCACTTATTCTCTCTCCCCCCCACTCACTCATTCTCTCTCCCCCACTCACTCATTCTCTCTCCCCCACTCACTCATTCTCTCTCCCCCACTCACTCATTCTCTCCCCCCCACTCACTCATTCTCTCTCCCCCACTCACTCATTCTCTCTCCCCCACTCACTCATTCTCTCTCCCCCACTCACTCATTCTCTCTCCCCCACTCACTCATTCTCTCTCCCCCCATTCACTTATTCTCTCTCCCCCCCCACTCACTCATTCTCTCTCCCCCACTCACTCATTCTCTCTCTCCCCCCACTCACTTATTCTCTCCCCCCCCACTCATTCTCTCTCTCCCCCCCCCCCTCACTCATTCTCTCCCCCCCCACTCATTCTCTCTCCTCCCCACTCACTCATTCTCTCTCGCCCCCCACTCACTCGTTCTTCTCTCCCCCCACTCACTCATTCTCTCTCCCCCCACTACTCATTCTCTCCCCCCCCACTCACTCATTATCTCTCTCCCCCCTCACTCATTCTCTCTCTCCCCCACTCACTCATTCTCTCTTCCCCGCCCCCCCCCCCCACTCCCTCACTCTCACGGACAGACGGGCCTGCCCAATTCTTAACCTTCTGGGTATAAAGATCAATAAGTCAGTCAATCAGTCAGTCCTTATCTCACTCTCCCCCTCTCTTTCTGTATCATTATATCTTTCGGTAACTCTCTCTCCCCCCCCCCCCAAACCCACTCCCCCACTCACTCTCTCTCTCTCTCTCTCTCTCTCTGTCACTCGCTCTCCCTCTTTTTTTTAAATTATTGGACATTTATGTAACAATTTACAAATGTTTTATGCTCATATAAATAATGTGAAAGCTGTATATTTGATTATTGACATAACGGCTTAATATCACGTCCAAAATTAATGGTTTATTGAACTCCTTTGCGGACAAATGTTCATCGTTCATTTCTTTGTACTATTTTTATTGTTCAGAATTCCCGACACGTACTTTATGATGTTGTCCTGATCGGGTTTTCGGGGACGCAGGCGAAAAGAACACACTGCACGCAGTAAACCAACACACAACACTCATTAGCTGTGGTTTGCGTCACTCCTCTAAACACACAACACACTTGGAAACTTCCCGCGGATGTGTCAGTTGCCCGAGAAACAAACACGCCCACTCACGGGCCTTCCGCTGTGATTGGTCGATGGGCGGCCTTGCACCGAGTCACCCCGTGACGTTGTGCTTGTTTACCGCGCGCTCCGGGCGCGAGGAACTGGGGGGGTTGGTTATTTTAAACACGTCAGCCTCGAGGAGACGTTTGGTCTTTATCGGTGTTCTGGGTCCGCGTCATCGCCGTCTTCATTGTTTTCGTTAATCTTAGTCATGTAATTACCACGGCCTTTATCCTTCATTAGAAGAAGCGAGGTAAAGGCTGGGATAACCGGACCTACAACGGCCAAGGTGACGGGAAAAGACTTTGAGGGACCATTGTGATTGATTAAGCCGAGCTTATCGTTTGTGTTGTTTCTTCGGTAAACGAGTTTAATGTGATGAAAGACATCGGCTAGTCACCGTCGTCGATGTTAGTGATTTGTGTATATGGTTTGATGGATCTGGTTATGTAATATGTAGTACAGATCTCATAGGGTCCGTTTGGCAGAAGACATGTAAGTAGGAAGTATGAGTGTATAGTTTGGCTTCAACTGTCGCTTTCGTTTAATTTTATGTATGATTAGTGACAAAATGTTGGTTCCACCATACATAGACATACAATACTCCACTGATCAGACCTCTTTCTTTGCCCCATCTAGGTTAAACTTTTAATCTGAACGATGATTTTAATTGACATTTTACGATAAATATTTCAAACGTTAGTCATTACGCTGGGATGTGTTTCTTTGTAAGTTCAGCCCGCGTGAGAGTTCGAACGTGTGTTGTGTGTGTGTAGGAAGTATTTCAGTGAATTCTTTGATTTAGATGGGCGTAGTGTTAGTGTGTTTCCTTTTCTGTATGTGTTTATAATAAGTTCCGTGATATATTTGGCGTAATAAGTAAGATAAGAATTAGGATAGATCCGGCTGCTATTTAAGCCCGCTGTTTGCCTGATACAGCTGTGATCTACCTCCCCCCCCCCTCTCTCTCTCTCTCACTCTCTCACAAGGGGATTGGCGTGAAAACCGAAGAGTATTTTTGTTGTTGTGTTCGAGTCCCGGAGCCACACCTATCGATGAACGAATCGTTAGTAGCCTGGACTTGCCAAACTTAACTGACTTAACAACGCAGAAGAAAATATGTGCTGCGGGTTTGTTTTTTTTTTTTCCTTAGTGATGGCTCGGCGTGAAGTCACAATTACAGGATTAGGCCACGATTATAAGGATTACTAGTGATGACTATGAACAACAAGGATTTTGTGTTTGTTTTTATCGCAGTGGATGAAATTATTCCCCGGACAAAAAAAAAAGGTCATTAATTAACAGCCGGAAGTAATTTCAAGAGGCTTTATATCAGTCTCAGGTTAAGCGCAGTGTTCATCTGGTTTTAAATATGGTCACTTCTGGGTAGGGTTATTCTGTAACCAGTGGTTATGTTTGGATACCGGTTATAGATTGAACTCTTATAGGCTTGTCACTAAACTCCTATAGACTCATCACTGAATTCTTGTAGATTTAATATGATTTATTACTAAACTCTTATAAGCTTATCACTAAACTCTTGTAGACTTATAACTATACTCTTATAGACATCACGATTTAAAATGTTATAGATTTATCACAGAACTCTTATGAATTTTTCAGTAAACTCTCATAGACTTCTCGCTAAATTCTTTGACATTTGACTTATTACTAAAACACTTATAGACTTATCACTGAACTCTGTACACTCATCACGAAACTCTTATAACTTATCGTGGAGCTCTTAGATTTATCTCTAAACTGTTGTAGCCTCATCACTGAACTTTTGTAGACTTATCACAAAACTCTTGTAGACTATTCACTATACTCTTATAGACATCACGATTTAAACTGTTATAGACTTATCACTGACCTTTTGTAGATCTTTCAGTAAACTAATACTAGACTTTTAGACTTATCACTAAACTCTTATAGACTTATTACTAAATTCTCATCTACTTATCACTAAACTAATACGTAAATAGGTATATATTGTAATGAGTATGTTTGCTCCGCGATGCCCGAATTTATTAAATTGATCTGATGTTTAATTGTGGTTTAAAGTTTACAAGTGTTAGCCTAACATAGCCACTGGAGTCAAACATAACCACTGGTTAACCAAACTAACCCTAACCAAAGGGACTGGATTTAAACAGATTACACATGCCGCAGAAACCACTAACCTGTCTTTGTCCCAAAGATTAGACTTTGTAAGTTTTAGCAAGTTTTGTGCCAAAGAGAGAGTAGGAGAGACTTCAAAACGGAAGCAGACATCCACAAGCAGCGACTTGACTTAGCAGTCGTTGTTTATTGTTGTGTGTGTATTTTGCAGTTCTTGGTACAGGATATTGAGATCGTGGGTTCACCAAAGTTTAGTAGTAATATGTACAGAAAATTAACTCAGAATAGTACAACTGGACGAAGGTAACTTATATACAGATTATTTCAAAATAATGAGGTTATGTAGGACATTGTTCTAAAATAAGAGCACTGGCATGCCGCGAGATTTTTCTAAAATTAAGAGCACTTGGATGCCGTGAGAACTTTAGTAAGAGTTATATAAAACAATGGCAGCAGTCCCAAAGTGAACTGTGTAGAAAACTACTTCAAATAATAACATTATATCAAAGTAGCTGATGTAAAGTACTAGAATTTTTAGAGTGATTTAGTAGGAAATTAATGTTTAGAAGTAGTGACAGTCGGATCCCAGAGTAGTTTTTTTTTATATGAAAAGCTAGTTCAAAATAATAATAACAGAAGGCTTTTAGGATATTTTATGCTGAAAGTTATTAAGATAAGACGTTATCATCAGAAGCCCAGTTTGAGCATATACATTGATGATTGACCATCATTGGCTTGACAAGAGTCTGCAGTGTGGTTAGACCACACCATCAATGGCTTGGCAAGAGTCTGAGGTGTGGTTAAACCAGACCATCAGTGGCTTGGCAAGAGTCTGAGGTGTGGTTAAACCAGACCATCAGTGGCTTGGCAAGAGTCTGAGGTGTGGTTAAACCAGATCATCAGTGGCTTGGCAAGAATCTGAGGTGTGGTTAAACCAGACCATCACCGGCTTGGCAAGAATCTGAGGTGTGGTTAAACCAGACCATCAGTGGCTTGGCAAGAATCTGAGGTGTGGTTAAACCAGACCATCAGTGGCTTGGCAAGAATCTGAGGTGTGGTTAAACCAGACCATCAGTGACTTGGCAAGATTCTGAGGTGTGGTTAAACCAGACCATCAGCGGCTTGGCAAGAGTCTGAAGTGTGGTTAAACCAGACCATCACCGGCTTGGCAAGAATCTGAGGTGCGGTTAAACCAGACCATCACCGGCTTGGCAAGAATCTGAGGTGCGGTTAAACCAGACCATCACCGGCTTGGCAAGAATCTGAGGTGCGGTTAAACCAGACCATCACCGGCTTGGCAAGAATCTGAGGTGTGGTTAAACCAGACCATCACCGGCTTGGCAAGAGTCTGAGATGTGGTTAAACCAGACCATCAGCGGCTTGACAAGAGTCTGAGGTGTGGTTAAACCAGACCATCACCGGCTTGACAAGAGTCTGAGGTGTGGTTAAACCAGACCATCAGCGGCTTGACAAGAATCTGAGGTGTGGTTAAACCAGACCATCAGTGGCTTGACAAGAGTCTGAGGTGTGGTTAAACCAGACTATAAGCGGCTTGACAAGTCTGAGGTGTGGTTAAACCAGACCATCAGTGGCTTGGCAAGAATCTGAATTGTAGTTAAACCAGACCATCAGCGGCTTGACAAGAATCTGAGGTGTGGTTAAACCAGGGCCAAAGTGCTGCAGGAATTATGAAATGTGAACCTGGTCTTCTTTATCTTCCTCCTAAAAAAAAAAATTACTCCCTCACTCATATTATCAGCAAGTGGGATTTAATTTCCCGGAATATTACCCACATCAATTGTCAATGTTTATTTTCATCCATGAGAGACAACTGTGCTATATTGTATGTCCGAAAAAGATAGAGAATTTGCCTTTTCAGTATACATAGTGGTTAGAGCAATCATCTTATCAGCCGAATGGTCGAGGGTTCGAATCCCCAGCTGAGCGGGATTTTTTTTCGGACCATTACGGCCCCGAGGTCGACCCAGCCTCGTAAAATGGGTACCAGAGAAAATCTGGGAAGGAAAGGCAGCGAGGAAAGGAATTGGCCACCCTACCTCATAAGCTTATGGCCCAGCATAATGAGGTCGCTAATGCATTTGCTATGGGACTATATTTACCTTTTATATTTTAATATATGAAAGTTCTGTCCAGTTATTTTTCCCTTCACTATAGGGATTTTTTAAGAGATCTGTTTAATTCATTTTTCCACTGTAAGAGAAGATTATCTGTCAGATTTGTTTTTCCACTAAATTGATAGATGAAAGATCTACATAATTTGTTTATCCAGTAAAATGATAGATGAAAGATCTACATAGTTTGTTTTTTCCAGTAAAGTGATAGATGAAAGATCTATCCGATTACTTTTTTTCCCAGTAAATTGATAGATGAAAAGTCTGCTTAATTAGTTCTTCCACTAAGATGATAGATGAAGGCTCTACGTGATTAGTTTTCCCTTCAAAGTAACAGAAGAAAGATCAAACCCTTACTGGTGGTTATAGTGAGAACTACAGATATAAGCCCTTACAGACTACAGATATTTAAAGTCTCTCCAAGATATAAGCCCTTACAGACTACAGATATTTAAAGTCTCTCCAAGATACAAGCCCTTACAAACTACAGATATTTAAAGTCTCTCCAAGATATAAGCCCTTACAGACTACAGATATCTAAAGTCTCTCCAAGATATAAGCCCTTACAGACTACAGATATTTATAGTCTCTCCAAGATATAAGCCCTTACAAACTACAGATATTTAAAGTCTCTCCAAGATATAAGCCCAGCACTTCAAACATCCAGTCACGTGACGGCACCTCGTCAGAAACTGTGAAGCTGACAGCTTGACACGGAGAAGCAGTTGGACATGACAACTGGGGGGGGGGGGGGCGACTAGACATATAAGTGCCAGGTGAGAAGAAAGGACATCCTGTTTCAATACGATTTCTCATTTTCATGCGTTCTGATCAGTGCTAGTATTGTCTTGTTTAATTTTTATGGTGGAAAATAAGGTGTGTTGGTGAAACGGTCAGAAGTTTTATAAACGTCTTTCTGCACTTATACGTACGTACGGGTTGTACGCCAAGTCCAAATTAAAAAATAATTGGTGTGTTAAATCTTGAATATTTTGATAGAGTTTGTAAGCAATATTTTTTCTTTTTATTATTAATATCGAGGTTGTATTATTATTATTATTATTATTATTGAAAGAAATATTCGGTTTTGTGCTTATTTCGGAATCATGATTTCTAGAAGATCTCTGACCTACATTTAAAAGAATACCCGTGTGGCCTGGAGACAGAACTTTAAAAGCCGTATTGTGTTTTATGTCCGTGGTGGTGAGGCCGTGCTTGTGTTTCACTTAAGACTTTTGACCAGAAGTTGTCTGGAAGTCAAGGATATTATCCGCCCCAGCACTTTGTCCCAGCACCAGCGGCAGTTGTTGCCATGTTGTCTTTCTGTGACAGTCTCCAGCCCCGGATGTTCCCGGAATACGCCCCGTACGCCGTCCCGCACCACCCGCGGCCAAGAATGGACCCGACCAGTGACGTCTTCACCTGTCTCTTTGGCGACCTCTTCGTTAAGTGGTAGGTTTCCCTAAATGTCCATGTTGTTGTTGTTGTTGTTGTTGTTGTTGCTGCTTCTGCTGCTGTTTGTTACATTAAGCTCAGAATGACATCTGACATTTAAAATGTGTCAGAGTTGCTCAACTATGATGTCATTGAAGAAAATAACACGAATGCTGGTCAGACTTGGCACGACAAGGAAGTTCAATGTAACACAGAAGTTACAGAGAAGAATGATTGACCGTGTGGGCATAGGAATACCAAAGCGAAACGGTCTTCGCTAGGCGAGAATAAGGATTTTTAAAATCATGTCCAAGATAGATGTAATCAGCCCCTGTCTTGTCTCCTTGCTCATATATCTGTCGGTGTTGATGGGACAAGTAGACGTCTTGATAGGGATCGTTAGTTTAATTCGTACAGTGGGATATTTCAGGTTTTTGTCATTTCCTCTTACTATCTTTTGCGTGGGAGTCGGGTAATTAGCCGAAATGTTTAAAGGAAGAGGTACCTGGCAGTTGTGGTAGGAAACTGTGCCTCTGAAAATGGAGATTATCTATTATTGTAAGACAAGGCACATTGGAGTATATTGCCACTGGTTGTCAGTATACTGGGAGAAATTATGTTCACGTTAAAATTAATCTCGCTAGATGGAACTAAGCCTAGAATGAATGTGGGTGAACGAGAAGCAAAGTACTGGTCTAATTTGGGGGGGGGGGGCTTTGTAAATTTTATACGGGATGATGTTTTAATTTAAAAGAAAAAAAAATACTGTCTTGCACAATGAAATAATATCACGGAGAACAAAATACCGTTTCAGAGAACAAAGTTCCCTCCCAGAGAACAAAATACAGTCCCAGAGAACTTCTTCGTACGCAGTCCCAGAGAACAAATTACTGTCCCAGAGAACAAAATGTCGTCCAAGCTGATGTAGCTGTGGGGTTTTAAAAGCAAAACAGTGGCAGAATTATGCAGACTGAGAAGTCTGGAATATGTTGCTTTCCTGTAACTGAGCGCCCTTGATGTACTTAATGGAACTATGTAGTGGGTCAAAGGCAGGGATAGTTCAACGAATTATTGTAATCAACCAAGAAAAATTAATATATGTAACACTCTGTGAACCTTAAGTGCCCAAGGCACATGAGGCTTCCGCAAGGGTTCCCCACAAACGTCTGTCTTTTGCCTTTTTTTTCCACTCTTGCCTAGGTGAGCCCTATATTGCTCAACATGCTCTCGATTGTCTCCTTTGGTCTACCCTTACTTCTGTTCCCCTGTGGTGTCCATCTTAGTGCTATTTTTGGTAGTGAGTTATCAGTCATTCGGAGCACATGTCTCAACCATCGCCAGCGTCTTTCCTCAATAATTGCTATCAGTGCTGTCATCTGCATTTCTGCCAACATTTGCGTTAGTTTTCTTGTTTATTTATTCATTTATTTCTTTTGAATACAAGCTACAACCTTCAGAATAAATAAATGAATACATAAATAAAACTAACGGAAAGGAGTATTTTCTTGAAGACAAAATTTCATTTCTTATGATTATTATTGAATCCAAAATCCAGGTGAGAATACTTGTACTTTGGTTCACATGCCCCGGGGGTGTACACCTGTACGGGAGGTGGGTAAGGAAGTGGTATCCATGTTCATCAGGAGAATTTGGTTTTGGGTTTACTTTTCAGTTTTCTTTTTACCTTTTTTTTCCGTTTCCGTGCATTATGTTAAAAGAAGCGATGTGTGAATAGATGGAAATCGCGCGTACAATGTTAGAGCACTTTATGTTGAGAAATCAAGCTATCAAAGGGGGTAGCTGTAAATGTTAGTACATTTTAGAAGTTTGACGTCCAGGCCTGTAGTCGAAATGTCACCCTGTGCCCTCGAGCGAAAACTTTGAAACTTTGCGTGAAGATTATATGGGGAGGGTTCGTACCTGGACGTGAACAAACTAAACCGTGTCTGAATTAGACGATTGTCTGTTCTGTTCTGTTCTTGTAGTTTGTTCAAGATTTTTTTTTTTGGATCGAGTTCTTGGTAGTCTTCTTAGGAGTGATAATGGTAGTGTTTGTGGTGATGGTGTAAGTCAGGATGTGTTGCCCGTTTTTTCCTGTGCTGTACACAAGAGAATGGGACGGGGCTGTCTCAGAGAATTTCGATGTAAAGCGTCTCATTGGTACCGCCACTGTAGGAACCGCTGTCTGGATGTAGAGTTGTCACTGAAAGAGATGTAATGGACGTAGTACCTTTGTCATTGAATGCTTTGTCACTGAATATCAGCTTAAGGATAAACCAGATAACTTACTTTTATAACTTACTTTTGCCATTCTTGTTCTTATCTGCTGTGTTGTATTTGCATGTGATCCATGAAAAGCGCTTTTGCCGAAATATTGGATTGTTGTATGTTCTTCATTTATAAGCGCGCTTCATATCTTCTGTCACTGTCATTCCTGCCCATTTTTCTCACTTTTCTAAATTTTTGTAAAGCTGAACTTTTATTACTAGTATAACACTTTAGATTGTGTATTTCTCTTTTAACGACTGATAGTAGAAGTGTTCTTTGGTTCTTTGATCATAACACCTCGAGGTCTCACACGCATTACCACATTCACTAGATCAGAGCAAGTCCGATGAAATGTTCACTGCATTATTTAATTTTCTGATTCTATATCGTCTCGTTCTCTTTCTTGTTCGTCTGTGTTTCGGTCCCCACCGTGTCTCCTAGTGAGTGTTTTCGAATCGTGGCATGGACTGTCTTACACTGATCCTAACATTGCGCGAACAGAGTAACATTCCTTAACTGGACCGGCCTCTGCTTACTGACCGTCCTGGTTCAGACGGTACCCCTCTCTTGTCCTCTTTGCTGTCCTTGTCTGATTGTCCAACAGACCACGCCTCTAAATATTTAATTGGTCAGCTGGCCGAGTCGATCAGTCCTTTATTTTAAAAAACCGTGTGCAATAGCGTCCTAAGATTAGCAAGCTAATACGTGTCAGTCTACGTCAACTCCGTCCATACAGTTGTTATTTACCTAAGTCATTATCTTGCTCTGTCATATCGGAGGTTTTATTGTGTCCTCGCTTTTCATTGTGTCTGACTCTTCTATTCGTCTTTTCTGTTCTGTTTACACGTGTCAGCGTCCAGCCATACAGTGTCAGGGAAGTTTGTTTTTCCTACCTTGCTCTAATTTTCCTATTTACTTTTTCTGTTGCTGTTGGATGTTACTATTATACCTACAATATATTCATAATCATATTCATTAATAATAATTATAATTATTGCTTACAAAGCCATGCTACACTAGAACCAGTTTTACCGCAGTCGTCATCTCTCTTATCTCTAGATTATGTGATACAATCACAAGATGGGATTTATGCCCGGGTGTATGTGTTTGTCAACATATTCCAATTTTTTTTTAAATTATGCATATCTCTGACTATCCAGTTCACCAAAGAAAACTAGTGTAAAATGACTTTGAAATGTGAACTGGCAGGAAATTTTCTAGTATGTGACATTTATACGGCATGTACTATTTGAAGCCTTGCTTCGAGTCCAGATTAAGTAATTCGGCCCCCGAATCTCCTTTCAGTGTTTGAGAAGGGAGATATCAAAACCCCGTTGTTTGTGAGTTATGCATTTCTGCTGCAAACCTCCCTCCCCATCCCCCCCCCAACAATTTGTGTTTCTGTATCCAGTTGTGTTTCATTGGCAATGCTTCTGTGGTCTCTGTTTAAGGTATATTTCAAGTATAAATTTCATTTTGTATGTGTATGTGCGCGTTTGTGTGTGTGTGTTTAACACGTACGGTGCCTTGTCTTGTTTTCTTGTAGGGTATTCTGTTAAGTTTAGAAAATAATAGTTGGCGTTGGCATGGCAACGTGTGAGATGAAAGCAGGCTTGAGAATTCCAGTAAGGTGGTCAGGCAGTGTGGTCACGAGATGATAAGGCGCTAAGCACTGGCCGAGAGAGGATAGATGGTGCTCCGTCTTTGCCTGGCTCGGTGGTTGTTCAGTCTGGTGGAGACCAGAAGGTCCCTGGTTTGATTTCGCATTCGGGCGAACGTTTTCGAACCGACCAGTGCTGGGGTCAACCCAACCTCCGCCTTAGGTCCGAGCCGTGGGAGGCTGCCGGGAGGGCCTGCAGGAGACGGTGGACTTCATCCTGGCCACCGGGATAATGATCTAGCATGATCAAGAACTTGAACGCAGAAGAAGAAGAACTCAGCCTTCAAAAACTGGGTACTTGGGGCTTCCATGGGAAATCAAAGACAGCGAGGACAAGTACTAACACTCCTACCTCAGATGTTGTGGTTGTCTAGAAATGTGAAAGCACTAACACTCTTACCTCAGATGTTGTGGTTGTCTAGAAATGTGAAAGCACTAACACTCTTACCTCAGATGTTGTGGTTGTCTAGAAATGTTAAAGCACTAACACTCTTACCTCAGATGTTGTGGTTGTCTAGAAATGTGAAAGCACTAACACTCTTACCTCAGATGTTGTGGTTGTCTGGAAATGTTAAAGCACTAACACTCTTACCTCAGATGTTGTGGTTGTCTAGAAATGTGAAAGCACTAACACTCCTACCTCAGATGTTGTGGTTGTCTAGAAATGTGAAAGCGCTAACACTTCTACTTCAGATGTTGTGGTTGTCTAGAAATGTGAAAGCACTAACACTCTTACCTCAGATGTTGTGGTTGTTCTTCTTCTTCTTCTTCTTGATGTTGTGGTTGTCTAAAAATGTGAAAGCACTAACACTTCACACCTGTACAACATGCAGGTGCCCGAGGACATGTATGTAAACCTGGTGCTTTATATGTATGATGTAAACTTGATATTTTTTTTTAATATAAACTAATTCTGAATTATCAAAACTTGGTGTCTTTCTAATATAAACTAATCCTGAATTATCAAAAAATCATCTAGCGACAATGTAAAAAGTTGCCATAAGTAATCTTTCCAATTTAGTTTGTTTTGTTTGATTAATCTCACATTTTTACTAAATATCTGATGAATGTTCGTAAGATCTGTAGGTTTTTTTTTCTTTTTTGGAGCTTTTGTCTGAAGACTTGAGACAGTTTTTCTTGTGATCTTTCAAATGATATTAAAGAGAATTTACTATTACTGATTTTGACAAAATTGTCACAAATTTCAGTATTGTGTTGTATGAAGTTATTATTCAGCATTCATGTAGACTCAGTGATCATTTTATCAGGCTGTATAGAAAACAAAAGGGGTCCTGGAGTAGCGAAGTTGTTAGTGCATTGGTCTCTCATGCGGAGATCGTTGGTTGAAATGCGAGGGAAGGCGCCCCTATTCTCCCAGATAAATAACCGTGTTTATAAACTGGAGAAGTAAAGACGGCCAGCATAACATAAATCTGTAATATCCCGACAGGTCAAGGAAAATATGGACACTAAAACCATATTTCTTAGTTACCATTTGGGCACGATGGGGCAGCATTTGCCATCAACTTATACAGAACTAAATCTCTAGAATTTTTATGGACATTTCGTCGAAAATTGTGTGGAAAAAAAGAAATCATGTAGCAGTCTACCGAGTTGGCTGAGTAGTTAGGCGCTTGGTCTGATAATCCGGTGGTACCAGGTTCAAGTCCCAGCAACGGGGACTTTTCGGGTATCACCACATCAGAAAGGCCCCAGGGTCCACCCAGCCTCCAGATAAATCAGGGGAGGTAAATACTGCCAGGCATGATGCTGACCAGGTCGCACTTTCATGTGCCGAAGGTTTTGGAAATACGGGCCAAACACCGTGTCCCGAATATGCCTTACTGGCATGGAAAGGGGAATTTTACCTTTAACTTACCCTAAGTTCATGTAACGAAGTATTTTAGACTGGTATCTTAGACTGGTCTAACAAATTGATATTCCTCATGAAGAAAATTATGCAAACAAAGTAAAAGATGTCTTTAAAAAATTTGGTGTTCGTGATTGAAATAAGGCCATCTTAAACGTTCCGTATATATAGCTTGTCAGTTGGTGAAATTTATTTGAAATAGTTTACACAGCAATTGTCTTACATTTGCTTATCTATTTTAACAAAAATTGTGAACATAAAATTGTGAATTATCGTTTTGACCAAGGTTTTTTGAAGTTGGTGACTGGATTTTTACAAAAATTGTTGTTTCTTTTGTTTCTCGGCAATTTTTTTTTTTTTCATTTCCATTAGGTCAGTTGTTTTCTGTACTTTGTGATATCGCTTTAACATACACTACTGTAATATCATGACATGTGTGTGTGTGTGTGTTTTTAAACTGTTTTTTTAAGCTTTGCCAATTTTGACATGTGATTCATTTGTCAGTTTTCTTGGACCAAAGACTTGTTTCCAAAAACCAAAAAAAACGCAGTTTTCCTATTAAATAATGAAAAAAAAAACATGAGTTCCATCAACACATTTACTAGTTCAGTAAGAAAGGCAGTGTTGTCATGATAGTGGGGCATATACGGAGTATGATGTTAGTGCCCATATTTCCCCTTACCTGCTGGACACTAGAGGGTTATGTGGCACATTTATTACACCTTGGATCACGCGTTTGAATACTTTCACATATGAAAATTTAAAGAAGACAAACATTTTTTTTTTAAAATAGATAATCAAAAGTTGCAAGTTAGGCTATAAATAAAAAAAAAATGTTAGTCATGAGATATCCAGATTACAGAGAAAGAGGTATGAAGCTATCCAGATTACTGAGAAAATATTGAAATTTACGGAGATTTACGGAGAAAGTAATATGAAGAGATTCAGATTACAGAGAAAGTAATATGAAGAGATTCAGATTACAGAGAAAGTAATATTAATATGACGATATCCAGATTACAGAGCAAGCAGAGTCAAGATATCCAGGTTACAGAGAAAGTAATATTAATATGAAGATATCGAGGTTAAAGAGAAAGTAATATTAATATGAAAATATCCAGGTTACCGAGAAAGTAATATTAATATGAAGATATCCAGGTTACCGAGAAAGTAATATTAATATGAAGATATCCAGGTTACCGAGAAAGTAATATTAATATGAAGATATCCAGATTACAGAGAAAGTAATATTAATATGAAGATATCCAGGTTACCGAGAAAGTAATATTAATATGAAGATATCCTGATTACAGAGAAAGTAATATTAATATGAAGATATCCTGGTTACAGAGAAAGTAATATTAATATGAAGATATCCAGGTTACAGAGAAAGTACTGTAATGAGATTAGAGACGGTCCTGTCATTTTTCAGTAGAAAAGAGCACCTGGCTTTTCCAGTGTTGGGGAAGTAAGGGGGGGGGGGGGTGAGGCGTGGTGCTGACCGCTCATCAGTTTAGTGTGGTGATTGCTGACAGGAAAATATGGACCCTGTGTGTATGTGTGCGTGTGTGTGTTTTCATTTGTGCATAACTGGGCGCGACTCCCTTCTTTTGTTGTTGTTGTCATTTTGTGACAGTAGACCCGTGCAGACGTTGAGCAGCATTCACACCACGTACGAGCTTTGTCCAGCCATGATGACTGAGTGCTGTAAATAATAAATGATATTTCAGCGCAAGAGTATGAGGGAGAATGTGTGAAATAGGCCAGGAAAAGTCAGATTTAAAGCAAGTTTCTTTGAGAGAATGCGTGTGTGTGTGTGGGTTATGTGTGTAATTCACATATCTGGACTGTCTCTCTATAACATTACCACGTATCTTGACTCTTATCTTTGGCCATAGGCCATATAGTCACATTACCATATACCTGGACACTGCACCTATTTCTCTGATGGCATATAGTCACTTTGCCATGTATCTGGACTCTCTATCTTTGCTCATATGGTGATATTACAACATAGATTGACTCTGCTATCTTTGGGCAAAGATTACCGCACACTAGGACTCTTATCTTTGACCATATAATCACCTTACCTCACACTAGGACTCTTATCTTTGACCATATAATCACCTTATCTCACACTAGGACTCTTATCTTTGACCATATAATCACCTTATCTCACACTAGGACTCTTATCTTTGACCATATAATCACCTTACCTCACACTAGGACTCTTATCTTTGACCATATAATCACCTTATCTCACACTAGGACTCTTATCTTTGACCATATAATCACCTTATCTCACACTAGGACTCTTATCTTTGACCATATAATCACCTTATCTCACACTAGGACTCTTATCTTTGACCATATAATCACCTTATCTCACACTAGGACTCTTATCTTTGACCATATAATCACCTTACCTCACACTAGTCTTCTCTATCTTTCACTGTGTAGTCATATTACCGCACATTGGGACTCTCCATCTTTTTGTCATATAGTCACTTTACCGCACGTATAGTACATTACCGCAAACTAGGCTTTTCTGTCTTGACAAAGTAGTCGCATTACCTACCTCACCTTGGGCTTCTCTATCTTTTGCCATATAGTCACTTCACCGCACACTAGGCTTCTCTATCTTTTGCCATATAGTCACTTCACCGCACACTAGGCTTCTCTATCTTTTGCCATATAGTCACTTCACCGCACACTAGGCTTCTCTATCTTTTGCCATATAGTCACTTCACCGCACACTAGGCTTCTCTATCTTTTGCCATATAGTCACTTCACCGCACACTAGGCTTCTCTATCTTTTGCCATATAGCCACATTACCTGGACTCTCTTCAACAAATTAAGACTTTAGCATAACCAACATAAAGTGTTTCTATTGCTAATTACAGTATAATTCCTACAGAAAGTATTTTATACAGTCTCCAGAAACATTGTGTAAACAGATGGACGTTCTAGAATCTGTCTACTGTTTGTATTTCTCATTATCATACTTTGCACCCTAAAAATTTTGCAGTTCATCAGAACATAACTTACATGCCATTTGTAACTGATTTTGTTAATGTATTGTAAATCCTGTTGTGTTTGTTGTTTGCCTACATGTAGAAACTATAGATCAGATTTGTTTCTTGAAAGCGGCATATCTTTTCTCTCGGTTTGGACGGATTGAATCTTGATGTAGATTGATAGAAATTTGATATGGAATAATGGAAATTTATGTGGATTGATAGAAATTTGATATGGAATAATGGAAATTTGCTGTGGGGTAACAGAAACTTATTGCAGAATAATACAGACTTGTTGTGGAGCAATAGAAACTTATTTTAGAGAAATACAGACTTGTTGTGAGGTAATAGAAACTTATTGTAGAGTAATACAGACTTTTTGTGGAGTAGCAGAAATTTAATGTAGAGTGGTAGAAACTTTCTGTTGAATAATAGAAGTACAGTATTGATTGTGGTAGACATTTTATGTTATGGAAAGCTGCAGAACAAATCTGCACAAATATACCGCCATTCTTATTTATAATTTACCACGGAAAATTGTAGAAATGTGTATATTTTGTAATTAGGTTAAGAGTTGCAGAATTGCCATGCGTGATTGAGTTTAGAAGCTTTTAATAGCTTCAGAAAATTTAAGAACTTTTTTTTTTAAAACAGCATAGTTAACTACGAGTATAATTTTATATGAATTTTTAGAATGCTTATTTATGTATAATATTCATTTGAAAATTCTAGCAGTAGAATGCAAAATTAAAGTAGAACATTAGATCTGTAGAATGCAAAATTAACATGGAACATTAGATCTGATTCGTATAATTTGCTTAGATTTTTGTTCACTTTATCTGTGTGATTAAACTGTTGAAAAAATTATAGAAATTATTCATGATGCTGATCAGGAACTTTATGAGCTAATCCTCTTTCACATTTTTGTGGATTATAGCCTTTGATGTATGCACATAATCCACTAGAATTTTTTGCGCGTTAATCCTCACGCTCTCGCGCGCGAGTGACACGGCCTCCGGTAACGTTTTTTTTTTTTTCTTACATAGAAACTGAGAGAGTTCCTTAAAGGAAAGCCTTTTTAAAATGACTGATGGGACAAAAGAAGATTTCCAGGTTAATCTAAGAGCAGTTTCCGAAAATGTCTACAAGGAGCGCTTCCAGAAGCTGAAACGCCGTTGTTTGGGGGGGGGGGGTGAATAGGTTCGAGGGGAAGACTCTTTTATGGAGCAAAATTTGATGATGCTAGTCCATCAGACTTTGTGTAGATAGTCTGCACTTTCATGCAGGGCTCCGTTCCGACGGCCATGTCGAAAAGCGAATGTTATGGCTGTGAACAAGCAGCACTTTATTGTCAGTAGGCAGGCATATGTTGAAACATAATAGAGTGGGCTATATATAATCTGTACTTACACCCACTTTAAAATAAGTGCTTTTATATTAAATAAGTACTGTATACTCTTTAAAAAAATATATGTAAATTTGCAAAATAATTCTGTTTCAGAGAAATGATGGTCGGATTTTAAAAAATAGAATCAAACCAGGAGCCTATTTCTGCAGCAAAATTTATAAAGTTAACATATAGTTGTTGTATGTGTTGTGGGAGTCGTGTGTCATATTCATTTAATCAGTGTACATAGAAGATGGATATCGTTATTTATTTATTTTGTTTTTAGTTGTAACTTCAAAAATGACGAGAGAAGAATTTTTTTAAAATCTTAAACCAGGTCAGTCTTTACACAACTGTGTGCTCCGCTAGTGAATAAAGCTGTTCGTTTTGGTTTTTTTTTATATATAACTATGCAGCAAGAATGAATGAATGAATTGGATTGAACTTGCTATTCTTTCCACCCAGTCCACACACTTTACTAATACACCATCTGATTCACACAGCTCTTAAGTTTAGTTCCAGTAATATACAAGGCTGTTCGAGTACAGCTGCTACTATTTTGTCACTAGAAATATTTTATACGTAAGTTTTGCTACCAGTAGGCTTCACACAGATTTTGAACGAAAGGTGTATGGCCTCTGTCGTTCTGAAAACTTCCATGCAAATTCGTTGGCTTCCTTTAAAGCCCAAGAAAAAGGTTGTTCAGAAAGAATTAACGCTGCTGTTTCAGGTCTTGTTTGAAACGTTAATTACTTACTGTTGTCCCTGTTAATCTTGCTAAGACTTTAACAAGACCATTTTTTTTAAATCCTCTTTCATTCTACAGCGGAATGCTCTAGAAGAGAGGACTACTTTTTTGAAGCGTAGAGAGAAGGGAAAATATTAATGTCGCAGGGAGTATGTGCTTTGGTGCGCTTATTATGGTTAGATTGGCAACCAGTAAGGGGCATTCTAAACTTAAGTCTGTTTTAAATGAAGGAATTTACCGACTTGAATTTGGAGGGATTTGGATGGATATGTGGATGCCCGGTGATTCTGGTGGTCGGTTGTTTGTTCTCTGTTTAGTATTGGGATGAGAGATGCAGTTTTAACGAGTCTCTGGTGGCGATCTGGTTAGCAAGTTATACGATGTGCCAACGCCGCTTACAGTACTTAAAGCAGTAGATCTCTTTCGTCATCAGTACAGAATGAAGACGCTGTCTGATTTGACAGTCAACGACTCATAGCTGAGATGAGGATTAGCGCCATGGTTAGCGAACCATATCCGATTAAGACACTGTCCCACCTCTTCGTTGGTGACCTCTAGTAACAGGCCTAGCCTGGCTAACGGAATCTTCACGGCGGATTCTGCTGATGAAGTATTGCACTCTCCATGCTGATTAGATCCATTCAGGATCACAATGATCCGCTCCCAAGTCGATACGGTGTTGTGTTTCAACATCATCACCGCATCGGCTACAAGGGACATCAAGCTCGCAGTTCCAGGAAGAAGAAGAACCCAGTAGTACCCAAATCTGTGGTGCACCACTGCAGTATCATTGCGGTATTAATTGATGTCTGTTGAATAAAGACCACTCAAGATTTATGGCATTTCGATGTTACATAAACTTAGGTGATCTACAACTTTCGATGTTATATAAACTTTGATGGCGTGAAGCCTGTAGTTGAAAAAGTGGTCCTTACAAGTGAAAAAGTTGGGAACCTCTGCAGTACAGTCATGTATAGTGAAATTCATTCATTAATTAATTCAGCTTTCCGCGCTTGTGCGGTTCATTGTCGCAGACAAGGCTTGTTTCTGTTTATCCCGGCTCTTAGTCTTCTGCTGGAAGTTGTCCACGTCGAGGCCTCGTAGGTCTTCCAGGTTGACACGGCACCATTGTCCTGGTCTACCTCATGGTCTGTATAAGCCTTTTTTTTTTTTGTCTGTCTAATCTCGCCCTTCCTCTCCAAGTGTCCGAGCCATCTCAGTCTGTTTTTTTTTCATAATGGCAGTTGTAAGTGTGTAGACTGGAATAGCGTGTGGAATTTTGTTATTTTTTTATTTTCAGTTCTTGTGATATAGAATCTCTAATCGGTCCAAAAATTCTTCTCAAGATTCTGTTTTCAAATATCTGTAGCAGTGCCTCTTCTTGTTTTGTAGTGCTCCATGTTTCTGATCCATACAGGGCAACTGGTCTAATCTGTCTCTCTTGTATATATCTAGTTTGCTGTTGTGGGACAGGATTTTTTATTGCAACAAGTGTCTAAAAGCAAAGTAAATGTTGCATATAATGAAATCTATACGTTAAAGAAACAAACTACAGACCAGATATCATCCTTACATTGCAATACAGGAAACACTGTCAGCTTTGTACTAGGAAAACAATATTTACGTTGTCCGTTTAAAGGACTTGTGTAGTGCAGTATCAGTAACATTACCACAGTGTATGGCAAGAAATACAGTATGTTAACAGTTGAGAACTATCCTTAATCATATTAGAATATACTTTGCGTTATTTGTATACAGTGAAGCCTTCATTTGGTCAGACGTAACAAATATAGTATTTGTTGAGCTGGAAATTAGCTAGAAAACATATGGTATTCAAATTCTATTCAGATCCTTGATTTTCTGACGGCAGATTATTAGAAACTTTGTATGTGTTAGTGGTAAATGATGATAACTGTAGGTTTTTGTACGTTGACTGTAAAGATATACAATTATCTAGGGGTCTTAGCCATAGTTGATGATCATGTCCACAAATAAAAGTAGTTAATGATCATTTCCACAAATAAAAGTAGTTCATGATCATGTCCACAAATAAAAGTAGTTAATGATCATTTCCACAAATAAAAGTAGTTCATGATCATGTCCACAAATAGAAATAGTTGATGATCATGTCCACAAATAAAAGTAGTGAACGATTATGACCAGAAATAAAAGTAGTGAAAAGAGAAAGCCCTTGTTTAAACACAAACAGAGAGAAACGTCCGGCCTGTTTACGTATGAACACAGCAAGAGAGAAACGTCCTGCGCAGTTTATTATAGACGGCTTTGTCAGTGACAAGTTGAAAACAAATATCAGTTCTTTCATGTTTCTGACCGAGTACACAGAAAACTGCGAAAAATCAATGACCAACTTAAAAGCAGAACCCTTATCTGCTGGCGTGGGGGATTTCCAGATCTAGCAGTCAATATAACATAGTCGGTTTAGCGCCTAAACTGTGGAGTGGGACAGGCCCACTATTGTATTGGGTGTAGTTTGTTTTATGATTATTATTGTATGTAAACAAGAGCTTCTATTGATCTTCCTGAGTGTATTCATTGGTGATAATTTCTGTTTGTTTCCTCTTTCTTGAAAGACTAGGCTGTGTGATCGTTAGTACACGGTGAATGTATTTGTCACTGTTGAGTTTATTCCGGGGGGGGGGGGAGGTATATTTAATGAAAATAATGAAAGAAATTATACCTTTTTTGTATTTTCAGTGTTTTAGGTAATTCAGATGAGCGTTCTTTTTTTAGGAATAACCGGTATAAATGAATATGGAGCAGTTGTGGGATAGCTAACAATTTTTTGTTTTCCATTTTATTGCTAACTTCGAGACAACCAGTGTTGTTTTAATCGCACAGAGAGAGAGAGAGAGAGAGAGAGAGAGAGAGAGAGAGATTGAGTCGGTATTAACGAACTATTGATCCCATGTGTTTGACTGTATTTATGTTTGTACTTGGTAAATTGCTGGATCTCGTATGTGTCCGTGTGTGTTATAGATTACAGGTGTTACATTGATCTTGTATAAGAGAGTTTTAGAGCTGGAATTTTAACCGGCAGATTTGATGCACATAATCGTCCTGTGTGTTGTTTAGTCAGTGACGTGCCATGAGCTTGGGTGCCTTTCTGCTTGTCTGTGCTTCAGTCAGGACCATCGTAAACGTTCCTAATAGCAAATACTATGCAGTGCATCGGGTCATTTGTCTAAGTCAGATCAAAGGAGTGTTTAGGCCAAATACTTTGACTTCTTACTAAGAGAAACAGACGTGACACTTCTGTCGATAGTGAAGGTGGCGATAAAATGTCCACATTATGAGAATGACAGACGAATCGTAAATATGAACAGGTTTAATGCGGGCTCCACTTGATTAAAGAAGCATGGGGCCACCAAAGTAAACGTGGAGACGTAGGGCAGAACCAAATGCTGGTAAACAAAGTACTGACATGGGAAACAGCCAAGGAGGTAACGAAGGACCGAGAGAAGTGGAAATCTCTTGCTACCAGCATGCCCATGTGTCTTGGTACTGAAATGGGCAAAAGAGAAGAGAAATATCTTGTCTGTTAATATACAGGCGGACCCCGAATTACATACCTATTCGATTTACGACAACCCGCACCTAGAAGTATCCACCACTGTGAGTCATGTAGTGTCCCTTAAGTATAGAAAAGTTTTCACATTGTCCACTACAAGTCGGCCGGAAAATCGACACTGGACAGGGAAATTCAGAGTTTGCCATAAAAAAAAAACACGCAAAGCAAGAGATAAACTTGGAAAGTCCTGACTTTAAGGAGAGAGAATTTTGAAGAAGAAGTTAGAGAAACTGGCAAGTAGATTCCGAAGATGGGCAAGGTGGGCAGTCTTGGACTGCACGAGGAAGCTGCAAGCGTTGGTGTCACCAACAAGTGATGTTATTTGATGCTTGCTTTGTGTCGTTGATAATCTGCAAATGGAGGCATCAGCAGCAGGCCATCTTGCTTACAACCGACAGGCCTACAGGAGAGCTGTTAGGGAGGCAAAGTTCCGCAGGGGACATGCAAATGACTGACTGCTTGTTTTGTGTTCAAATCATTTGAAATTCCGCATTTTGTTTGATGTTAACGTTTTTTTATTGCTTGATATTTCATATTTTCTAAACATCTATAACACACAGAGGACAGATTTATTAACTCACTGGTGTTAAATAGTTAAACAATGAAAATTAATACAGTAGTAATCCACTGAAGAAGATATTCGACTTAAGACGGACCCGAGATGCGCGGTTTGTCGGAACGTAATGCTGTCATTATGTCGGAGACCGTCTGTTACAGAGAGAGAGAGAGGAGGAGGAGGAAGAGAGAGAGAGGGGAGGAGACTGTCTATTTGTTTTTAGATTATCCTGATAATGACTGCTAAGATGGCCAACTTAACGGCCACTGGCATGATTCAGTCTGTTGGGACATCTCAGTTTTATGCCGTATTCAGAAATTTAAGACTGTTCAGATGAGTCCAGACTGCATTTTGGGATATCACAGTTTAAGACAGTTCAGGTGAATCGCATACTACATGCTGAGATGGTACAGTTAATGGCTGGTAAGATGCAGTAATAACTGATAAGATTTTTTTTTTAATCAGTCAGATAATGGTGTTTAGTTTTCTTCATTTAAAACAGTTTGTTCCGCAAACTTTGGGCAACCTTTTGCGCCCTCACCTGTCACTGAAAACTTCTCGTGGGCCTCCCACCCTACCCCCCAAATGGGGGCGTAGTACGGCAGAGTTTGGAATCACTGGGTTAAACTGTGTTAAAAATATTTCCGTCATTTTTTTCCCCTTAACATATTTCTTTTTGGGCGCGTCAGTTATTGATAGTAGTGATTTGTTTGAGGGCAACTGGTATGCGTCCACTTAGTACAGGGTATTCTAAATCTTTTGTTCCTGTTTGGTAGTAGCTGCAGGTGTGACTTTTTTTGTGTCGTTTTTTTTTTTTAAATCGCCCGTGCGAACTGTATTTACTTCCTTGGCATATTTGTACGTACGCACCATAAAGCATTTCTAGAAGGCATGATGTGATTGGTCCCCGGAATGCGTAATATTTATGCAGATGATTTTAATTGGCCACAGGTCAACCAATTGTGTCTTTGTACAAATTGTGTGGTTGTTCTCGTTAAATACCTTTCTTTCTGTTTCCGGCGTGGCTGCTTTCTCCGCCTTTCATCGTGACACGCACATTCGTGTGTCTATTTTTTTGCGTGTGTGAGAGAGTGTTTGTGTGTATTCGCGAACGCGAAAGATGTCTTCTAAAACTTGCCGTTCAAAAAACCCTTCCCCTGAACTTCAAACAGCGGCCACATAGACGGAACGGTACAGTATTCTTTGGCAGCTTTAGAAAGACGGCTATTGTCAAAGCGGGAACGGCTAAGTAAATAGCCGAAGTTCGTCCTCAATTTACGAACCGCGTGTTTGCTGTGGGGTCGCGAGTATACCTCGGCCACTTTGATATTTTCTTTGCGCTGAGTTCGGACTAAACTTCCTTTGTGGCGAAGATAGTGAAGTCTTCACAAAGATTATCTGATCCCCGCAGACGTGTGTGATCTGGTGGATGAACTGAGAGAAAAGTTTGGAGACCAGACAGATAATTGGTGGGTTTATGGTTGTCCTGAGAGATAAAGCGGTCTGTTTTTTTTTTAAATGGCTAGAAAGAGAGTTGGGTTACATTCCTCACACGGGAAGAGCTAAATGTCCTTTATGACACTAATGTTGATTTGCCGGAAGCAAGACACACACACACACACGCATGCGAGTGCTCACACTTAGATGCTCTTTAAAGTGAGTGGGACAGATGTCACATTTGTCATCAGAAATCTGAAGGACAAGTTAGGTTGAGTGAGTGCAGCGTTTTGCAGCACAGATAAATAAGATGTTAGGTTGAGTGTGTTGCAGCACAGGCAAATAAGATATTAGCTTGAGTGTGTTGCAACAGACAGATAAAATGTTAGGTTGAGTGAGTGCAGTGTGTTACAGCACAGACAAATAAGATGTTAAGTTGAGTGCATTGTGTTGCAGTACAGACAAATAAGATGTTATGTTGAGTGTGTTGAAGCACAGACAAATAAGATATTAGGTTGAGCGAGTGCATTGTGTTGCAGTACAGACAAATAAGATGTTAAGTTGCGTGTGATACATCACAGACAAATAAGATGTTAGGTGAGTGAACGGATTGTGCTGCAGCACAGACAAATAAGATATTTGGTTGAGTGAATGGATTGTGCTGCAGCACAGACACATAAGAAGTTACATTGAGTGCGTGCATTGTGTTACGGCACAGACAAATAAGATTATGACTTTTTGCTGTTAATGTTACGTGGTTCGTTTGGGACACTTTTTCCAGAGCTACAATTCAAGCCATGTTTGTGTCTCGGGGCTTCGTTTCAATGTTCTGTATTCTTCAGGTTTATCGCAGCAACCTCACTCAGAGTGGCTCCTCGTATGTTAGCCAGTTATTCGCACTCTTAGCCTCCTCGTATGTTAGCCAGTTATTCGCAGTCCTAGCCTCCTCGTATGTTAGCCAGTTATTCACAGTCCTAGCCTCCTCGTATGTTAGCCAGTTATTCGCAGTCCTAGCCTCCTCGTATGTTAGCCAGTTATTCCCAGTCCTAGCCTCCTCGTATGTTAGCCAGTTATTCGCAGTCCTAGCCACTGACAAATCTCTCTTATGTTCTTTACAGATATTCGCGTGTTTCTTATTTGGTAGTTTATGCAGTAACCAGTGATGGAGTCTTCTCTTCAGTTTTTACGACAGAGCCCAATAAATAGATGAATGATCTTCTAGTTGACTTGCATCATATTGCTTCTGCTTGTAAGCTGCTGGTTGTGTGTTGTGCTGACTACATTACGATTGTACAGACAGAAGACGACGAAACACTCCCTCCAATAATATACACGTTACAGGACACCCAGGGCGATCACAGTATTGGTTATATCTATCAAGACTGCATTACCTTGGCACTCACATCCGATTTATTGCGTGAAGGTGATGATGATGGAGATGGCTGACGACGAAAATATATGGAAACGATTTCTCCGAAACATGCATACTGTAACACAAATAATTCCGGGCTGCTATCTAGCCAAGTTACTAGGATAGCGCCGTGAGAATTCAAGCTGGCTAACAACTGTCGCATACTTAACACGATCACATTTCTCGGTCAGACCAGACTACACTGCCTTCTCACTCCACAGTCAGAATCCTTCTCCTTTCTGACCTGAAACTTTCGTCTCAGACCCAGAACACAAAACTTACTTTCCACGTGCGACGAATGACTTGAAAGTCACGAACTCTGACAGAGAAAACGAGCATGGGCCTAACTCTAGCACAATAATTTAGAGTTATCTAAAGGGTTAGATACCATTGGCCAAATACTGTCATATCAGAACTAGTGGAATCAGACAGGAGTGAGACGGTGTAAGTTCCACAGCAGCTATACATCTTCTTTTTTTTTCTAAGGAAGAAAAAGAAAGTGTCATGGGTTTCCATCCTTTCAGAAATTCTCAAGAGCAGCGTCTCAGAGCTCCTCCATTCCCTTGTGCCACAGATAAATCCGTCTGTTGAATTTCTGTATGGTCCCGCCCAGCCCACAGCTGTAGTTACATAACGCTTACTACTGAATTTTCGCGATAACGACCCCCAAATTGTCATAAATACTTGCCGTATTTGCACACACTGTTTGTCCAGCGCTCTGTGATGTGGGAGCTGGTTTTCCATGTCCAAACAGCGCTGACACGACCAGTAAACATATCAAGTGTTTCTAACACTAATCTGTCGTGGCTAGATGAGTTGTTTTGGAAGAAACATGTCCGTCTACGGGTAGAAGTGTACGGAGGCTGAGTTTGAAAGAGAATATTGCCTTATTTTTTTTTATTTGTTTATTGCTTTGGTTACTGTTGATATCTGAGTTTAGCGGAGGTTAGAGAGCATTTGATTCACATGTCAAGTGACCTAACTTACATTGCTGTTTCTAACACGCCACATATTTTTAAAAAAACGGCGTTTAAAATTAGGTTATTAGACCAGGGCATCTCAACAAGGACTATATAGCTCCCCGTTATAGACTAAGATATCTCAACAAGGACTATATAGCTCCCCGTTATAGACTAAGATATCTCAACAAGGACTATATAGCTCCCCGTTATAGACTAAGATATCTCAACAAGGACTATATAGCTCCCCGTTATAGACTAAGATATCTCAACAAGGACTATATAGCTCCCCGTTATAGACTAAGATATCTCAACAAGGACTATATAGCTCCCCGTTATAGACCAGGGTGTCAGTAAAGACTGTATAATTCCCCATAGTAGATTAGGATCATGTGCCTGTGAGACCTGGACACTTAACAAAACAGCCGAGAAACACATAAATGCCTTTGAATGTAAATGCTACAGAAGAGTTCTCCAAATATCTTGGACACAAAAAAGAACAAATATATCTATACTACAAGAGCTTAATATTGAAGAAGCCTGGCTAGTAAAGAGGATTAAAGAGAGAAAACTTAAATATTTTGGACACATTAAACGTCATGATAATTTAGAGAAGACCGTCTTGGAAGGATACATAATGAGAAAAAGAAAAAGAGGAAGACCAAAACGAAGATGGCTGCAAGAAATCGTTGACGATATGCAAATGGACTCAGCAGCAGCAGGCCATCTTGCTCACAACCGAGAGGCCTACAGGAGTGCTGTTTGGGAGGCAAAGTTCCGCAAGGGACATGCAAATGAATGAATGAATGCGATTAGGATATCTCAACCAGGGCTGTATAGCTCCCCATTATAGATTAGGATATCGTAACGAGGGTTACAAAGCTCCCCATTGTAGATTAAAAGTATCTCATCGAGGGCTATATAGCTCCCCATTGTAGATCAGAAGCACTCGATACTAGCCGAATATTTCGGGACCTCGAATGAAATGGTACCCATTATAATTTCACTGCTTCAGAACAGCAGATGCAAGAGATAAAAGACTGTGTTAAACGCAGGGCTTCGACCAGAGCTTTGGTCCAGTAGGTCTGTACAGACAGTGCCTCGTTCTCAGTGCTTTGGTCCAGTAGGTCTGTACAGACAGTGTCTCGTTCTCAGTGCTTTGGTCCAGTAGGTCTGTACAGACAGTGCCTCGTTCTCAGTGCTTTGGTCCAGTAGGTCTGTACTTTGTCTCGTTCTCAGTGCTTTGGGACGGAGCATTTCACCTGGTAATAGTGGTGCTGGTGATGGTGAAAGGTAGTGGTGAAAATGCATTTCTCGTTTCACAGTATGTATATAAAGAGACAGCCCAGTGCCTTTCCGTGGCAGCAGTGCCAGACCTCACTCCAGGCCCTGTCATGACAGATGTGACGTCTGTCTCCGCTTTGTAACCCAGTTCTTGTCCGGGTTTGCGAGCAGCGAGCCATAGCTGACATGCTAGCTTCGGGTTTGGCGAACTATAGCCAGCCAAGACCCTGTCCTACTTCTGCGTAGGTACATCCAGTAACAGGTCTAGCCTGATTAATGGGGGAGGGGGTGGAGCGGCATGGTTTCCCCATGGGGTTGGAGGCTGTTTCTTAGCTTCGCTCAGGGACTGAAAAAACTACCCCCCCCCCCCCAATAACCCACTCCCAATCCGATACTATGCTGTGCTTTAACACCCTGACTGTATCAGGTTCACAGTTTCAAGGAGATTGAAGAAGAGTAAAAAAAAAGTGGATCTGACTATAAACAGTTTATTCTTTCTTTCTTTCTCCCACAATCTCGTGCTCAGCCCAGCCTTAGAAAGGCTGCCGACACAGCTTGCAGATTATGAAAAACATCGAGAAAAATGAGGTAGTGTCTTTGATGTCCATGATCTCTGCAGCAGTGACTACACAGAACGCTTTATCTGCCACGACGAGCATGTAAGAGAGAATCTCAGGGACGTGGCTTTCTTTCCAACCCGACTTGTTGCTGTTAAAGAAATGGTACAAGTCTGAACATGCGAATAGTCTTTGGCTGTCATTATATATAAAACTAAATCTTTAAATATACACACAGGCACTGCAGTAGATTTAGGATAACAATATGTTGAGACTGTTGAAAAGAACAAAAGTAGGGAGTCTAAACATGAAGCTGTGATATTTGGTGTGGAAACTGTGGTCAGGTTTCACTCTGCGATAAGAGAAATGACGACTGCGGTAAAACTGGTGCTTGTCACACAGCTATACAGATGTGTATGGTTCAGTTTTACGAAACCAAAAACAAAAGATAGAAAGAGTGAGTAAAGTGGGCAGAAACGAGAATGGTAAATGAGTACGTGTGTGACAGAATTCTGTCCAAGGAATATAATCCATGATAAATCTAGTATTTTTGACGGTTTGATTAAAGCCCTTACTTAATTATGACGTAGATGGTCAGGAAAAGGTCGGTTAGGGACCTTGGAAAAAGTCACGGGGAATCATGAACTTTATCCTGGCATGTTTTATGAAAGTTAAATTTGAAATGTCCAGTTAGTTTTTCATTTAAGGTAATTTTTGGAAGTTAACATCCCGAGACTTTCATGACTTTCTCTGGACATGTTTTTATAGATAGCTATATTTAGGTTCTTTTTGAGAGACTAGTCCAAGGTCATGAAATAGCACTAAGATGGATACCACAAGGGAACAGAAATAAGAGTAGACCAAAAGAGACATGGAGAAGAACAACAGAGAGGATGTTGAGCAATAGAGGGCTCACCTGGGCAAGAGCAGAAAAAAGGCATTTCCATTTGTGGAAAACCCTTACAGAAGCCCCATGTGCCCTGAGCACTTAAGGTTCAGAGGGAGAGAGGGAGAGAGAGAGAGAGTCCAAGGTCTGTAAACAGGCGATTTCATAAAGTCTTAGACTTTCTCGTCAAGGAATGTTAACGAACAATGGAAAGTAGAAATGGTAAGTCATATTTAAGCACTGAAGTTTTAGATAACGATGTTTATTATTATGATAATTATTCCGAGGAAAGTTAGAGAGTCATGTAGAAGTTGTTGTTTTTTTCTAGAAGTCGCTGTTGAGTAGAAGTTTTCCAGTTATGCATTAGATTCATTGATATAGTAATTGTCCAGTAGGACAAAGTTTTTGTTAGCAAGAATGTAATCAGTGTAGTGATATTGTTAGTGACTAAACTGAAAGTGTTACAGTGGTTCTCGCCTTTTTGAGGATGTGTGGTATTTTGGATGATTTTTGGAGTTGCATAGAATTGTAAGTTTTGTCTTCATTTGTAACTGCTCTGATGTTGGTTATTATTTCCTTCCCCATTGCATTTGCCTCATGCCCGGGAAGTACAGTGTACTTTTTGTGATCACCCTGCCATGTTGGCAGCTCTTTGTTTTGCCTCATACACATAGTTCACCCAACATTCTATTCATTCAATAAATGTTGACTTGGTGTTGTAACTTGAAGTCTTGCTTCCTTCATGAGTTCAAATGTGAGTCTAGTCGTGTGCGTGGAAAGTATCGTGACACTCTGTGGTTACTGTAGTGTATAATAATGTGATAATCTGCCGCTTGGTTTAACAGGTACCAAGCTTACGACAACAGCAACATGTGATGATTCACTACAGTAGTTTTCACATCTTTAATAGCAACATACCACTCTATACAAGTGTCATCTTTTCACACTCATATTCTCTTAGTCAGGAAAAATTGGCGAACTGCTTTACGAGCCCTATGTGACGTTTAACGGCACGGGAAGGATATAATATATAAGATATAAGATTCTCTTAGTAACTGCGCTCTAGAGAGAGAGAGAGACAGTAATACTGTTTGCAGCTGATAAAATATTCCACCAGCTAATTGAAGAGAACCAAATACTGGTTTACGTTTAAAGAACATGTAACGATCCAATATTTCGGCAAATGTCTTTGTTGGGAACCACAAACAAAAAACGACACCCGGAAAATTCAAGGAAAGGTGAAAAATACAACAGCTCTTTGGTATCCTCCTTATAAGAAACTTGGACACAGAATGTCCACACAAGGATAACACGCAAGCTAAGTCTTCAGTATCTTTATTTCTGTAACTACATTTCATTTTGCAGGATCTTACAGAAAGTTCAGCGATTACATGAGATTGTTTTGCATTTTTAATAATCTGTTCCGGGTTTGACAAGCATACGTTGTATCACCAGGACTAAATATTGACAGACATTACCACGTTTAAAGACAAACAGCTGACGCGCCTCTTAACGCCTTGGCCTTGAGTTGCTTGCATAAGCCATCTGTCCATTTGGCCTTGATTTAAACATCAGCTCCTGTCTTTGTATAGGATTACAGGATGTAGGCCATTCATAATATCGCCAGTGCACCTTTGGTCCTTCGATACTGGAGATTTCTTGAGTTTCCAGGATGGATGATTTTCAGATGCAGCAAAGCTTGTCTGAGATTTCTCTGATTGGTTTTGTTGTTTTTGCACCAACGAAGACCTTGTCTTAATCGGATAAAATAAAGGAAGAGATAGAATGAGACAGTGATTATCCCTAACAAGTCAAGGCGGCCTTGAGATCTTAGGACATTTAGAACGCCCATGAGATCCTAGACTAGTCAAAACGCCAAGAGATCTTAGAAATTTAGGAACGCCCATAAGATCCTAGAAATTTAGGAACGCCCAAAAGATCCTAGAAATTTAGGAACGCCCATGAGATCCTAGAAATTTAGGAAGGCCCAAGAGATCACAGAAATTTAGAAACGCCAAAAGGTCATAGAAATTTAGAAACGCCATTGAGATCATAGAAATTTAGGAACGCCCGAGAGATCCTAGAAGATTTAGAGCGCCCATGAGATCTTAGAACATTTAGACCGCCTATGAGATCTTACAACATTTAGACCGCCTATGAGATCTTAGAACATTTAGAGCGACCATAAGGTCCTAGAACATAAAATGCTCACGTCTCGAGAATGTTCTTCACAGTTTAAAAACCGTTTCCAGTTTGTAGACGGTCATACCTGCTTGACCTTGTGTCTGCGCTGTGTACACAGTGGACAGTGTTAACGTGCTCTTTGATACCGAGACTCGACCTTATCCGGAGTATGGGAGACTGTCAGTGACCTTGTCTGGGTGTGGGAGACTGTCAGTGACCTTGTCGAGAGATTTGGAGAGGGGCGGAAGTTTGTGCTGCTAGAGCCAGTGTGACTGGCACATTATTAATCTTATTACTTGTCAAGATAGGCTGTATGACTTATTACCACTACCATAACATTCACATTTATATGCCATCTTATAAAAATTAAGTTTTTAAAACACTTTTTTTAAAATACTTTTCTAAACGTAGACCAGTAATCTCGTTTCTTTTCCTCGTGAAAATCTTGTTTTCTGCGTTTACTCTTCCACTTCTTTGTGTTTTTATTGTAGGCTTTTCTTATCAGTTTTCTGTAAAGCAAAGTATGTTTATTAGCAGCGAAGAAAAGTGGTGATAGATTGATCGTAAGAGGTAGCGTCATTTGCAGGCAGAACATTCCCATATCTATGCTCGTTCCAGTAACCATATCAAAGGAAGGGGGGGGGGGGGTTGTGTTAATGTCTGCCTGCTTCCTTCTTCTAATTGCCCTTGTCGTGCATTGATATCCGTCGCTTACGTCCACAGAGGGAGCTTGTCCTTCCTTCGCCTTGCTTCCCTCCTAGTTCCTTCATTCTGCAGATGTAGGGGTTATTCTCCCATTCCAACTCATTCATTCCCAGATTTAAAAAAAAATACAGTACTTTTCTCCAACAGTTTACTGTGTCCAAGCCTCGTTATTTCAACTTAGTGAATCTCTGTACCTTGTCAGTTTTTATGCGGGATAATGTCTGTTGTTGAAAAGCTGGCTGTCACGAGCATCCTTGTCTATGTTATCTGAACTGCAGGTCTTTCAGAAAATGTCAGCACATGCCGTAGAAGAGCTTCATTCTGAACTTACTGTCTTGCGTGTGTGAGAGCAGAGGAACAGATAGGAAGCATCAGCATAGTACATCGTTTAGTATATATCACATTTGTTTGATTGCCTTGTTAGTGGTTTGCTGCCAGTGGTTCATGGCGCATGATCAGGTGATTCATGAAGCATTATCAGGCGGTTCGCAGCTACATTATCGATTTTGTATTTAAGTGCCATCTGTTGACAGAACAGTTAAGCTTGTATAGCACATATAAACTGACGGTCCACAATTTATATATAGTTGAATAGGTGGGTCCTTCGATGTAAAAAGTTGGGAACCATTGGCCTGGTTAAGTTCACTTGAGCATTAGTAAAACAAAGGTGTTGAGTGGAGGAGTGGCGTGACAGCAGTGAGTTGTCTTGTCAAGACCAAGAATGTGGATTCTAACCAGACTTGTCCGCGCTCCAGTTAATCAGAAGCACATACCAGAAGCTTGTTTAACTGCCCCCTAGAAGTGGAGAATTGGGTCCTGCAAGGCGAGACACACCAGAGTAAAGTTAACATGCGGCTGAAGCGTGAGTGTACCATGAACGGATAATAGGCAAACAGTTTGTACACATAAAAGGCAGTTCCTTGCTCGAGACGGTACTCACCATGGACAGAAGCTGTTGAGTGTCATTTGTTACGGTACATGCATTTTATTCGGGACGTTTAGCCGCCATCAAGGCGAATGAGTATGGCTCCAACCTTAGCATTGGTCGGGGGCTTCCCCTTTTTTTAATGGAGTGATGTAGATTGTTTCCCCTTTTTTTAATGTAATGATGTAGATTGTTTCCCCTTTTTTTAATGGAGTGGTGTAGATTGTTTCCCCTTTTTTAATGTAATGATGTAGATTGTTTCCCCTTTTTTTTAATGGAGTGATGTAGATTGTTTCCCCTTTTTTAATGTAATGATGTAGATTGTTTCCCCTTTTTTTTAATGGAGTGATGTAGATTGTTTCCCCTTTTTTTAATGTAATGATGTAGATTGTTTCCTCTTTTTTTTTAAAGTGGGGGGGCGCGGGGGGAAGAGGGTTTTCCCCTTTTTTAAAGGGTGCGGGGTCCCGCAGTGGATGAAAACAGAATGGCTAATCAGTGAGGGGGGGGGGGGTGTGCAGTTATATGTACGGCTTATAAAATTCATGTAGGAGGCATGATCCACCCAGTCATGTAGACTCGATGTTGGAATACTGAATGTGAAGGCACTATACTGCGCCGGAACTCTTGCACTTTTGAAGGCTGGAAATAATGCTGGTCGTATATAATGACGTCAGTTCAGAATTTGAAATGTGTGACCCGGGTTAGCTGATGTACCCGCCTCTTTTCGTCGGTGACTGTCGGAGCTTTGGTTCATAGAAAGGTGTCTTGATGAGGTCTAAAGTGTGTTAATGAATGGGGCATTCAGAGTTCTGCTGGGTGGGGTTTTCTGAAGAATGTAGATTTGAATAGTTGGCTGGTATTTTATGAGAAGTTTCTGAATCTGAGCGTACTGGGTGTTTTCTGAAATGTTTGTTATGATGAGATGACTGGTTAGAATACTGGGAATACCGTATTGGTTATTCTTGTTGCAAAGGAGTGTTCGATATTGAGGGTACTAGTTGATTTAATTAATAGCTTTTAACACTGGGAGCACAGGCTGATAGTTTGTGAAGAGTCTTCCGTATTGAGAGCATTAGCTGATGTTTTAGGAAGACTTCGTTGAATTTGATAATACGGCAGAAATGATTTTTTTTTTTTAATGGATGAAGTTACTGTAATGAGCCAATTGGTTGATATGTCGTGAAGATCTTCAGATATTGAGAGTACTGGCTGAGACTATGAAGATCTTTTTAATTGAAAAATAACCTAATTCTAACTTCCTTTTGTGATCATACACAACGCCCACTTATAGCTTTCTGCATTTGCTAGGCAGGGCATAGATTTCCAGAGAGAGAGAGTGAGAGAGAGAACACGAACGAAACAGCAAACTTTATTTTCAAAGAGTAAGGAACTGGGAACACGAGTGCGTCTGACTTTAATCTTCATCACTCAACTTTCACTCAGCTTTTCACAAATTCACTTCAGTCCAAGTAGTTGATAGTAACAACGTTAAAGAACATAATAAAAAATCTGAAATAAAAAAAATCTAATCCAAACATTCAGCAGGTGTAGAAGTAGCAGTACGTGAGATGTGGTTAATAGGTTGGGTTGGACTTCATTGGTTCAGGCAAGATGTTTATCACGTGACTGTGTTGTAACAGGCTGAAGAGGAAGAGGAAGAAGATACAGTCCTGTTAATGAGCATCAGGAAAATGATGTAACATTTATTTTAGGACAGGTTCAGTAATTTCACCTTTTTATAGGATGTTACGTTTTAGGACACTGTACAGTAGTTCGCCTTTTACAAGATGTAACATTTTAGAACAGACAGTATAGTTCAGTAATTCACCTTTTACATGATGTAACATTTTAGGACAGTAACTCACCTTTGATGGTCAACTTCTGTGAGAAGTTTATTTTTACCCAGAACAACCGTAAACTTAAGATGGGACAAGTTAGTTCAGTTTTCTGGCAACCATTTCACCAACCCTTCTCTTCGAATCAGCATGTTGGTGGTTGGTAGTAGTATTCAACATTTCACCCACGTAAAAAATCTGTGATTGTGGACGTTGTTTGCATAGTTCCCCCATCTTGAATGTCTCATTTGAATTGCTTTCAAATCCCAGGCTTTGGCGTCGAACTTCCAAGCGTGGTTAGTTATTTGTGTACCAGCAGCGCCGGGCCTTGAAAGGGCAGCCACACCGACCAGGAGCTGGTGACACTTAATATCTGTAACGACAGTCGCGAAATGTATCCACCGCTAGGCTGTATGTCAGTCACACAGGGCTAGGGAGGGAGTCAATGTTGGCAGGTTTCATTTATCGGCGCCACGTTTTTTGGCGCGCGGTTTTATATGGGGCTTTCAATGAACTATTAGACCGCAGACGCCGCGGACCCGTTGTGCACCCGGTGAACTTGGCTGGGTGTCAGAACTGCGCTGACATTCTCGCCTGTTTCTGCTGGTTACGGTGATTATGACTGCCGGCTGTACTGGTTCTGGTGACTTTTATGTAGACAGTAGATGGAATTTAGATAGCTTTAAGCGGTATTCACATTTGCGGCCCTATGTACTAAGCCGTCCTAATGGAGCCCATTTTCGCGGAGGAGATTCACAGTTTTCACGGCGATCCCTTAGCTTCTGCCTCAGATCTGAACTTGGTTGCCCGTTGCACCTACAACACATTAGATTTTACACATACTTAGGCGCATCCTGTTTACAGAAATGAACTGGTCGGAAACCAGCATCTTAGTTCCTCTTAGAAAAATGTAACTCTTGGACAACATCCAGGACACACAAACGTTATTTGTTAGCGTTCCCCAAGGGAGTCATGTTTCTCCGGCCAACCTGTATTACGGCATTTTTAAAATGACAAACTTCTCCCAGCTGCGGAACAAAACCAAATGACCACAGTTTGCCTTTGAAACGGCTTGATGAAGTCAGAGAGGTGAAGATAAGCCATCACTTGGATCTGTCCGTTTAATATGCATGTACCTTCTAGTTTGTAGTTAGAAAGCTACCCTGTAAACAGCAGTTTTATCATGCAGTCAGAACATGCTGAGCACATCTCAGTACAAGCTGATAACAACGCAGTAAAGGTAAAAGGTAAAATCCCCGTTTCCGAGGCATATTGGGGCTACGGGGGCCCCGTATTTCCAGTATCATCGCCACATGAAAGTGTGATGTGGTCAGTATCACACCTGACTGCATTTACCTTCCTAGATTTCCCTGGTACCCACTTTTAGGGGCTGGATGGACCCCGGGCCTTTTTTTAGCTGCGGTGGTACCAGAAAAGACACACAAAAAAATCCCACAACTGGGATCAAACGGAATCTGTGGCCATCAGTTGTAGGCAAACATGCGCACGTTAATATCGCTGTTTTGCTGTGTATTTATTGCACACTTTCTCGCAGCTTGGTTTCCATTTATCAGTCCCAGCATGATCCATTTTCTTCCCCCTCCCCCCCCCCCCTAACAAAAAGCAGACGATCCGTGAAACTTCCAGCCATTGTCCTCAAACTTGAGCACAGACATTTGACTCCAAGATGACGTCCTTCAACACTGGCGTCTTTTCAGGTTGCTCAGACAGTTCATGAATGTCTTTGATTTAAGCGTCTCTGATCTAGAGTCATTTTGTTTTGTGGTTAGTTTCTGCGGGCTGTTTGGGCTCTTTGTGCCAGTGCTGAAAGCTGCGTCAGTTCAAAATATTAAAATTGTTGCTGGAAGGAGGAGGAGGGGAGGAGGTTAAGTTGACAAGGATTTCAGGGAATAGATTTGCCCAGTGTGAAAGACGGTAATTTCTCATTTCTAGGGGTTCTTTGGCTGTGTCTTGCCGGGGTGCTTTTGGGAGTAGAAGTGGTCAGAACCCTGTCTTCTGAAGAAGATATACTAGTGTTCGGGGGGGGGGGCATTAAGAAGATGGTGTAACACAGTGTTTAGGAGCACCAAGAAGACGGTGTAACATTTTAGGATAGGGTTTACTGTAAAGAGGATTAAACAAATAAAACTTAAAATAATTTTTACACATTAAACGTCGTGATAATCTAGAGAAGACCGTCTTGGAAAGGTACACAATGGGAAAAAAGGAAAGAGAGATAGACCAAGGCGAAGATGGCTGCAAGACATCGTTGATGATCTGCAAATGGATGCATCAACAGCAGGGCATCTTGCTTACAACCGAGAGGCCTACAGGAGTGCTGTTAGGGAGGCAGAGTTGTGCAAGGGATATGCGAATGAATGTACTGTAAGTTGTAACTTTATGCCATCATGTAAGACGATCTTGGTAGGAGCCGAAACAATCGTGTAAAGTTAAATGTAAGACAGGATATGCTAGCCGATGTTAACAGTGCTCAGCGGGTAGATTTGATGGAGCGTTTAAGTCTTTTGCCTCCTTATCCGCGAGATCACCATCCATGGTTTCAGTAATTTGGGGTTTGAAAAAATATTTATATACTAAATTTAAAAATTCAGAAATGTCAAAATTAGGTACATTTAAATTATGAAATTTCACTCAAGACCTCTTTTATGAACGATGTTATGGATCTCTCTCACCCTCTCCCTTCCCCTCTCTCTCCCACCCTCCCTCCCTCTCTCTCTCCCTCCCACCCTCCCTCCCTCTCTCTCCCTCCCTCCCTCTCTCCCTCTCTCTCTCCCTCTCTCACGTGTGATCCCCCAACTCACGGTATCCATGACATGACATTTGGACCAACAGATCACTGTTATTTTTATGATGCTATGACTTTCGTGATATCACGACTTTGAGAACAACATTCACGTTTTTATTTATGTTATCCATCTCTTTGAGGGCAAATGTTCATATATGTGATATCCATCAATTTGAGGACAGGTATTCAGTTTATGATGTATATGACTTTCCGAGCAAATATTCACATTTATAATTTTTGATATTCATCAATTTGAGGGCAAATGTTCATATATATGATATGTACTTTCCTGGCGAATATCCATGTTTATGTTTGTGATATCCATCACTTTGAAGAAAAATATTCACATTTCTATCATTTTGTTTCAGTTTTGATGACCCAGGTGGCATGGACCACATGGCCCACCACTACCGCTCACTGGACCACTCGCCCACGGACGGGATGGGCTGCGGCAAGACCCGCAAGAACAAAGAGGACAAATACTGCGGAGTGTGTGGGGACAGGGCCCTAGGTTACAATTTCGATGCCATCTCTTGTGAGTCTTGCAAGGCCTTCTTTAGGCGCAACGCCCCAAAAGGACTTGTAAGTTGGCAGTGGCATGGCTGTTCTGTGAATTATAGAGAAAATTATAATGAAGTTTGGCTGATCTCTGAAGGATAGAGAAAAATATAATGAAGTTTGGCTGATCTGTGAAGGATAGAGAAAAATATAATGAAGTTTGGCTGATCTGTGAAGGATAGAGAAAAATATAATGAAGTTTGGCTGATCTGTGAAGGATAGAGAAAAATATAATGAAGTTTGGCTGATCTCTGAAGGATAGAGAAAAATATAATGAAGTTTGGGCATGGCTGTTCTGTGAATGATAGAGAAAAATATAATGAAGTTTGGCTCTTCTGTGAATGATAGAGAAAAATATAATGAAGTTCGGCTGATCTGTGAAGGATAGAGAAAAATATAATGAAGTTTTGCTGATCTGTGAATGATAGAGAAAAATAAGTGGAAGGAGAAAAGCTTGACTCTTGGAGAATAAAGAAAAACAGATGGAAGTCTTCAGGTTGGCTGTTGTGAAGATGAGCAGGTTGGTTATTGTGAAGATGATAGAGAAAATCTGTGGAAACAGAGAGAGTCGCATCAAATTTAAACCTCTAATACCTTCTGTCATCAAGTAACAGAAATTGATATTTGGTTGATACTACCTGAGTAGTATTTCTACCTGAGACATGTTACCTGTCACTAACACCTGAACCAGTTTCTTCTCTCCCATGCATGACCAGCAGCAGTCAATACATAAGGACCTGGAATCTTCCATTTGGCAAATGGAAATTATTGATGTTTACCCAGTGTCTGTGGGGAAGTGTTTTCCGCTCGGCCGAGAATGTTTTCACTGCTAGCCTGCAGAGAATGAATTCTTCACTAATCATTTTATTGATTTCCTGCACTATTTGTGCCAGGAATGTCGATATGCCAGGTCTGGGAGAGTGTAGCCTGGTGCGTTACGTAAGGAGTATGTGATTGGTTGACAGCATTCACATAGCAACAAGCTTGGATGTCCATCTGAAAATCAGTGTTCACGTAGCAGCAAGCTTGGATGTTCATCTGATGATCAGTAATTCACATAGTAACAAGCTTGGGTATCCATGTGAGAATCGGTATTCATGTAGCAAGCTTGGATGTTCATCTGATTATCAGTAATTCTCATAGTAGCAAGCTTGGGTATCCATATGAGAATCAGTATTCATGCAGCAACAAGTTTCAAATCCCTGTGAGAATCAATAATCGTGTAGCAACAGAACTGGATATCTTATCTGTTAATTTAAACATGTATATGTCTGAGGGAAAGTTAATGGTAAGGTTGACTCAAGTTTATAATCTTTGCTTGATTGATGATGCTGCAGGGTCATCTGTGAGAGAAGATAAATTTATCTGCCAGAGGTGAGTTTGTGAAGACCAAGGAAAGCTTTGACATCACCGTTTGCATTTTGACCTCTGCACCAAAACCCGGTATGGGATCTGTCCATCCACTCAAAGCTTTGGAACAGTCACTTCCCAGCAGTACATCATGTGGCATCTTTCAGGGCAACAAATTCCTCCATTTCTCATGGTCTTTGGTGTCCCAGCATTGTTGCATATAGTTCATCTCAGCTTATACAGCTCTTCACAAGTTTGTCTCTCATCACTCCCGGCTTCTCTTTCCCTTAGATTTCCATCATGTGACTGTTTTTTTAACAGTGTTGGTGGGGGTCTTGTCGGAGCACATGACCAATCCGCTGACAGCGTCTTTCTTTCTATAAATATGTGCCAGCCGGGCAAAATGGGCTGGGACCCTTCTTCTGAGTGGAACTCCTGCTCACTTTCTGTTGTGTAATAAGCAAGAGTATGAACTTGAGCATGAGACACTGGGATCTGTTGAGATTCCCCTGTGTTTTGGGGGTGGGGGGGGGTATGTCTCAAGTCTAATAACATCAAAAGACATCAGGTACTGAAAACTCAAAGTGACAGACATTTAGAGATTCTGCGACAGGAGAGATCTGAACTGGACATTCAGTTTTTTTACCACTGAAATGAGAACAATGGTTGTGTGAGTCCAAGATGAAGAGATTTCTTGAATGTTGAGCAGTGAAATTAAACAAACTTTGGAACACAATCGAAACAAGTGAGGACAGGCGATCAGTCTGTGGTAAACGAAGTCAAAACAGCAGGAAGTTTTTGAGGTCGTGGAAGGGATTGATCTAGAGAAAAAAAAACAAACTCTCTCATGGTCAGGGATTGTTTGTTTCTTGGCTTTGTTTTAGTGGTAGGAACAATGGAAGGGCATGTGAAGGGCTTGTGCAAATCTGTTGGCCTGGCTGTGTGTGTTTTTGCCCCCTGCCAAAGGAAGTCCGGAAGCCGTAGGAGCTGGCAAGATGCCCTTTTGCAAACATCTCTTTCTCTCAAGTCCAAAAAAATGTCCTTGCTAGGATGATGAGAAGGTCATGACCTTCTGTCAGAATTATTGGGATTTTTTAAAACCATTCTTACAGGAATGCTGATCTTTCCATGTGTTTGTCTTCTTAAGATAATGCACAGATCTGTTGCTCAGCACAGTTTTCTTTTAGTGTTTGTTTTGTCTCATGTATCATTTGGTTGAGCCATCGTTCCAAATCTAATAGTTAAGATATGATTAGATTCAGCCATTGTTGCTAATCCAGCATTAATTCAGTGATTTTTTTTTTCCATTGGTTTGGCTTATTTTCTATTTTAATATGTCATTCATCATTCTAATAACTCATTCATCATCTGACTCCAACATTCAATCTATTTGCCAATCTTACTGGTTTAATAACATTTTTTTGTTCTTGAAAATATGAGAACATATATCATTTGTTTCATTCTTTTACTCTACATATCCCATACATCATTTGGTTCAGCCAGGTTTTTTTTTTCTAGTTTAATATTTCACGTTAACAAACCATGCTGGTATGAAACACAAGCCCATTGGCCGCTTTCTAATCTATTCCAGGACTACTTCAAATGCCCCTACGAGGAGAAGTGCAAGATGGATGTGTCCAATAGGAGATTCTGTAAACGGTGTCGGTTGCGGAAGTGCTTCGAGATAGGCATGCGTAAAGAGTACATTCTAACAGATGAGGAGAAATTGAGGAAACGACAGAGGATAGAAGAAAACCGGTAATTGCCAGATACTTTTTTTTTGCAATAATAATTCAGTATCTGGGATGTACAGTTTCTGTGGTCATGGTTTGAGTGTGGTCAGGAGTGCTCAAGTCATTGTTCTGGGTGTCTATGAAACGAGTGCCTAGATTCTTTCTGGAGTTGTGGAAGAAGAAGCACTCAAATGCAAGGCTTATCATAGTCGCTTTCTCTAAGAAAAGTGAATGGGTTTTAAATCAGTTTTACCATAAACCAACAAATTTATCTGTAAAAATGCATTTATGAAGCTTTGCTAATATTCGAAAAGCTGTCTCAGATTCACCAGCAAGGTTGGGCACACCAGAGCTGACAGTTAAAAATAACTTAATTAACTGAAAAAAAATAAAGGTGTCCTTGCCATGGCATAGAAACATATAAGGGATATATGTTAGTGCTTGTAGTTTCCCTGCCCAGAGCAATAATGTACACAGTACCCACACTGTATGTTTCAGTGACAAACAGGATATTCACATAAAAACCATGACCACACCCAAAATGTGCTAGGTCACAAAGAAATATAATTGTCATGGTAGAGTATTCTGTAGGTGGAGTACTTTCAGAAAAGTAATATTTGGTCAGAACTAATAAATGTAGAATTCTGGGGAGGGGCTTTGAAGAGAGGTCCATCTTGACTTCATTAAACTTTGTATTTTGGTTTTGGACCAAACAATAAATAGTGTGTGTGTATGGAACAAAGCAATAAATAGTGTGTACGTAATGGCTACTGATACTGACATTCAACCGTTCGGTTCACAATCAAGAACTGAGAGAAAATAAAGATTTGATATAAATGTGAACATTTACTGCAAGTGGCACCCCCTGGAAATGGAAAGCAGTCTGGACGAGGGGAAAAGGGTTCGCAGCGGGAAGACAAAGCCAGTCTTAAAAATGTGTTGAAGTTGGATGTGCTGGGATAGAAGGTGCATAACTGTGATACAACGCAAGCAAATCCCATTTGAGAAAGAATGAATGAGTGATCTTTATTTCAGAAGGGTGAAGAATTGGCCGCGCAGGCCTGTCTTACATTCTGCCCTTTATCATTCCATCTTTCATGCTTCCCACACACTCGATTTAATAAGGTATACAAAATTGCATGAACACACACACATATACATAAGAATGCAAGATGAAATTATGTGGAATATAAGTATACAGATTGCATGAAAAAAAAAAAGCATCTAAGAATGCAAGATAAAAATATTACATTCACAAATATAGAATAATAAACTACATAAGAGGTAACTTATCTAACATGATAGCTTACATACACACACACACAAATACATTTTAAATGTAGTTCTTCTGACATTCCACTCTCGCATATTTACTAAGATAATTTGTAACAAGATACAAGATCTAACAGTTTATGTTTAGAACTATGTTCTTTTAGAACAGAACTCGGTGGCCGGCGACTGGTGTTGTGAGAGACTATTAGATTATTCTATGGAGGCGTATAGTTACAAACCAGTAAATATTGAAAAAGGCTTGAGTTAAAGGATGAAGTATTACTAATGGGTTTAAGATGGTAGAGAAAGAATGAAGAAGAAGACTGAATATTTGTGTAATCCAAACGTTTGTTAGAATTAACCGCGGAAGAAGTTGTTCGATGTAACAACTGATATATGCTTCATTTTATTGGTGAAGACTTTTATTTTATTGATGTTCTAAGATCAGCTAAATGTTTTTATTCTTATGATGCTATAAGTTAATTGTTTTTATGTTATTATTATAAGATAAGCTAATTTTTTGTATTCTTATGATGTTGTAAGTTAAATGTTTTTTACATTTTTGTTGTAAGATAGCTAAATGTTTTTATATTTTTATTATAAGGTAGCTAAATTTTTTTACATTTTTATTGTAAGATAGCTAAATGTTTTTAAGTTTTTGTTTTAAGATAGCTAAATATTTTTAAAGTTTTTATTGTAAGATAGCTAAATGTTTTTTACATTTTTGTTGTAAGATACCTAAATGTTTTTATATTTTTATTATAAGATAGCTAAATGTTTTTAAGTTTTTGTTGTAAGATAGCTAAATGTTTTTACGTTTTTGTTGTAAGATAGCTAAATGTTTTTACGTTTTTGTTATAAGATAGCTAAATGTTTTTACGTTTTTGTTGTAAGATAAATTGAATGTTTAACCCTAGCCCAGGCCTAGCAATGAATTGTTTTCATTTTCTTTCTTGCTTTCCTCAGTCAAAAGACGGTTGGAAAACAGATTGACTGGTGAGAAATAGTGTCCACTTTTTTTTCTGTGTTTTAACTTAGCCTGGTTTAATTAAGCACACAAACATACGTTCTACCAGTTCTCTGTAAAATCTTTCATTCTTTTTTTCCTCCTTTCCCGAAGAAAGAAAGGGGGAAGATAACGCATTCATTCCTTTGACAAAAAGAAGGAAGGAAAGTGTCTAATAGTTTCTGTCCTGAGACAAAAATCTGTCCAAAATTTTGGATGTTTGAAATTTTGAGTTAAATTATATTCATGAGTTGTTTTCTTTTTATTCTTCTTTTGAGTGATGTTTTAGAGTGTCATTGAGTGTCCAGTAGTTTAACCTGCACATACTCACATGCACTCTGTCTGTGTTTATGATATATTCTACACTCTGTCTGTGTTTATGATATATTCTACACTCTGGCTGTGTTTATGATATATTCTACACTCTGGCTGTGTTTATGATATATTCTACACTCTGGCTGTGTTTATGATATATTCTACACTCTGTCTGTGTTTATGATATATTCTACACTCTGTCTGTGTTTATGATATATTCTACACTCTGTGTTTACAACAGATTCTATGCTCTGTCTCTGTTAATGATATATTCTACACTCTGTGTTTACAATATATTCTATGCTCTGTCTCTGTTAATGATATATTCTACACTCTGTGTTTACGGTATATTCTACACTCTGTGTTTATGGTATATTCTACACTCTGTCTGTGTTTATGGTATATTCTACACTCTGTCTGTGTTTATGGTATATTCTACACTCTGTCTGTGTTTACGGTATATTCTACACTCTGTCTGTGTTTATGATATATTCTACATCTTGTTAATGTTTCTGATATATTCTACATCTTGTTAGTGTTCTGCATTTTGTTAGTGTTTGTGATATATTCTTGCCATCACTATGTCACTTTCATTGGCTCTCATCTTTCATTATCATTGTTATAAAGTTTTTGTTTGCTGTTGCTTGTCATAATAACCAGGTAATACTGACATGATTTTTGTTTGTAATATTTTCAGTAAATTCCGTGAGGTTGAAAAGATTAAAATGCAGAGCACGGATATATCATCCTCAGCAACTCCTCGTCTGCGGGTCCTGGAACCCGAGGAGGAGATGGCCATCAATGAGGTCGTCAGTGCCTATCACCAGAGCCTAGAAATTTGTGTGGAGTCTGAAGTGTCTCGGAATCATCCATCCATGACTGAGCTTATCAACATTGCTGAGATCAGCGTCAGGCGCGTCATTGACATGTCCAAGAAGATCAAGTCCTTCAAGGCCTTGTCTCAATCGGACCAGATCAGCTTGCTGAAGGGCGGCAGCATAGAACTGCTCATCATTCGCTCAGTGATCACCTTTGACAGTGACAAAATGCAGTTCTTGGATCCTTATGACAAGGAGAAGTACGCCATGACAACAGACCAGCTAAGGATGGGCCAGGGCTCGGGGCTGTTTGATGAGCACATGCGCTTTGTGAAGAGTTTGGCCGTAGACCTCCAGGCTGATGAGACCGTTCTCATCCTTCTCCTCATGATAGCCCTCTACTCGCCGGACAGACCGCAGATCGTGGACAAGCACTATATTGCCGAAGAGCAGGAGCGCTACGCCTTGCTTCTTCTGCGTTACCTGGAGTCCAAACATCCGCCTCACGTTATACGCTGGATGTACCCCAAACTGCTCATGAAACTGACGGACATACGCAACCTGAACGAGGAGCACTCTCAGGTGCTGCTGAAGATCAACCCAGAGGGCATTCAGCCTCTGATGAAGGAGGTGCTAGATCTGAATGCAGAGAAAAATAAATTAACCAAGAATGAAGGCGATCATAATGCCAGAATGGAGCAGCACCCAGAGCAGCAGGAACAGCCAATGTCCATTTGCTAACCCAGGCCTCCATAGCCAATCCTGTACAGTTGCTATATGACACAGTCTGTCAGTGTGAAAAACTGATTGGCTGTAACTGTAAATCATTACTAACATTCAGGCAGTCGTGGCCAACTGCATTGGTGTGAATGAGGTAGGCCATATCTTGCCACAGGGCTGTCATAAAGGCTGTCAGAGTTTTCTGAATCACTTCTCTCACGGCAGGATCACCAGATGGTTTGGTTTTTTTTTTTCGTTTGGCATCAGGGATGAGTAAAAACGTAGCTCGCCCGCTCGCACTGTCCGAATTAACATCAAGGCCCTAGTTATTCAGGTTAATTCGGAATCAAGAGGTCAAGAAGATGATTCGAAGGTCACAGGTTATGAAGATGTACAGCTCAGCTAACACCTTCCACTCTTCTCATTTTTTTTTCTTTTAATTCTTCATGTGAACCAGTTGATAGATTACGCAGTATACAGACCACAGTGCATCAGCACAACAAACTTTTGATGTGGTTCAAAACTCCAGAGGGTCAAGACACACACAAAGCTAGGAGATTTTTAACAACACATTTTCATCATCGTTGTTGTCATCATCATCATGTTCACCTATTGAAACAACTACTTTACATAGAGTTTTTGGGGGTTTTTTTCTATGTGTTTATTTCTCTTTTTTTGTTTGGCTGTTGATTTTGATAATCAAGTTGATTACACATCTTGTGCCTAGTGATCGAACTACACTGGATAGAGTGTCTTTTTTGCTCCATTTTCTTCAACTCTTGTGTCGACAATTTTTACAGCTGTTTTGTTTTTTCCTTTGATATCTTTGGCCATATACCTTCATGTGTATACGTGCATATTTATACATAGATATATATATATAAATGAGTATATATAAAATGCATACATTTTTTGTGTAAATTTTGTGACTTTAAATGAAGCAAGCAGTATATAATGGCAGCAGAGTTTTCTCTAGTACTTAGAGTGAGTTGTGTAAAATGGCATGTTTTCTGTCTTCAGACTGGCTATTTAGGGAACCAGCAGATCGAAGGCTGTCGGAGAAAATAGTTGATGTCAGTTGTGGACCTTTCTGAGCTGTTTACATGTATAAGAGTCTGGGAAGTTTTTAGAATAGGAGCTTAAGAATAGAAGGGAACTGCATATGTGACAGATTTGTCATTTCTGCAAAGCTGTCGCAGGTTATGCGGAGTTTCATGAAAGACGTTTCTCGATTCAGCACACTGGAGTTTGGTGCGAGATTATCTCCTTCTGGAACAATCCTGTTAGTGGGTCAGTGAAGTTTGATGGAGAAGATTAAATCATTTTGGAACAATCCTGTTAATAGGTGGGAGGAGTTCAACAAAGATATCTTCATGTAGCACATTTTGCTTTTTCTTCATAACATATTGTAAGTTAAATGGACATCTCAGCATTAATTACACCCCATGTCATAGGGTGAGAAACACTGCATCTTTATCGTGATAGTGTTGGTTTTTGTGTTTCTTTTAATTGAAGAAGTCACTACAGACATCTGAGATGACTTACACGAGCTGAGACCATCCCTGAAGGTGTCAGAATCAAGTGCTTTGCTGGTTCTCCGGGCAGCTTAAAGATCTTAACTTGGGCCTCGTCTTCAAAACATGACGCCAGTTCTTGCACACTCTTCCCTACATAGTTCCCAGGATTGAAAATAAGAACATTCTGACTTTTTCTTGAAGATTATGGATAGAGTTGAGCATCAGCTAATCAATCTGATCATGAGGCTTGACCTCAAACAATTTCTGAGTTATAAAATTTCATGTTTTTTTGAAGATAGTTTGTTGAAAATCACATGACATAAAAGATGGTCTACATTATAAACTTTGTTTAGGATGAACAGGGAAGATGTTCTTCATTCTGAACCTAGTTTAGGATGGACAAGAAAGGTGTTTTAACATTATAAACTTTGTTTAGGACGGCCAAGGAAGAACTTTCTGGAATTCTTGGAACAGGTTACCAGAAGACACGGATTGCAAACCTGAGCCAGTGGGCAAACAAGGTACAGATATAAAATTGTTGTGACTTTGATGAGATAAAACAAATCTTCTGGTAGAACTGGATGTATTATTCTGGAATCTAAAGTGGCTTAATGATGATTTTTTTTGGAGCTAGTTGGTTGTCTGATGTAGGTGTTAGTGCCTGTGTCCTGTGACCAGAGAGGCCAGGGTTTGTACCTTGACCTACATCTTCAGTTTATGTGGACAGAGTCCAGAAAGTGCTGCCAAGGATTGCCATTATCCAAGGTCCTTTTTTTTTTTTTGGTATTAGTTACAGTTGTTGTTGTTGTTATTGTTTATACATAAAGAAAAATGATCATCTAAACCATGAAAGTTTTTGCCTTTTGCATGAAATTTCATTTGAATAGCCTTTTCCTTCAGTGATTTGTAAGCTTTCATGCTATGTGTTGTAGAGTGTTGGTTTGTGGGATGTCTGTGTGTTCTTATGTGTGGTGATGGATCTCAATGGCTGGGAGCTATCAGCTCTTGTCAGCAGATCCTGGTGTGAAGAACTTGGGTGTTGGTGTGTGATGAGTGTGACAAGCATGGGCTTTTGTCTGGATACAAGGGTAAGGGATGCAGTGCTGGCTCATGTAGTCGAGTTTCTTTATCATTACTGGAAATTTATTTGTAGCGTGTTCCAATGAAGTTGAGGATACAAGCTAATATGATAGATCTTTTCAAGAAAAACTGTCCGTGGAAGAAATGGTGAAGTGCAGACATCCAGCATACAGCCCTTCTTAATTCTTGTTTCTTGCCACTGTCTTTAGGTAGAGCTGCTTCGTTATCAAAATTACAAATATTCTGTAATGTTGAAAAATGTGGCTTGTTGCATCCTTACAAAGCTGAAAAGTGGCATTATTATTATTATTATTGGAGTTTTGCACATTTCAAGATAATAAAGTTCTGGTTTTCTTGTATTTTTTTTGCTAATGACTGCAGTTGTCTGCCCTTTTTCGGATCTGACATCAGCCTTTGGGTCTCAGGAACAATCTCTCCTGTACTTCCCTAGGAGATTCACCTCCATTGAACCCTGTTCTTCAAATAAGTGTTCTTTCGTATGCTATAATGTGGTAGTCAAGAACAGATAATTGAGCCAAACCACAGAAGGCAATGTAGTGGGTAATGTGTAGCTCCTAATGATTCATTCAGGTGCACTTTTAAGATTAGCAGAAATGCAGACCTTGTATTGGATGTGGAAAGATCTGGTGTACATTTATATGAGTGGAGGATAAAGCATTGACTGACAGTTCCATCATCATCCTCTGGCAAGCTGTGTTTCAGTTTGTGTGGTGAATATTTTTTTTTCTGTGTTAATAAGAATTGGTTTATGCAGGTGAATAATTTTTAGACGGTTTAAGTACTTTTTTTTTTAAAACAAAACTCATCTGTTTGTTACTTGGAAAAAATGAGTTTGACAAACTTTCTTCAATTCGTAGACAACTATACGGAGAATAATGTAGTCATGTGGAGAAGGTACGTGGTGTTTTGTAAAGAGGTTCTCAGAGTTTTAGACATACTTTACATGGAGTCCGTGTGAAACTCTTCTGGTGACGGGACACGGAATGTGATAATCCAGTTCCTCCCATCATATACGTAGCATACCAGGAGTAGCAGATGCTGTGGTGTTCGAGGTTGGCTGTTTCAGAACAGTTAGATCCCCAGGAGGTAGAGCTACATAAATATTGTCTTTATAATTTACACCTACCCTCACTCCCTTACCCCCACAGAAAAAAAAGTCACAAAGTGTCAGGTCAAGAGATCTAGGGTGCCATCTTCGGTAGCCTCCAGGAGAAAGTTTAGGACAAAAGTCATCTTTTGTGTCACTTGAGTTTGACATCCCAGAGTGGAGGTCTAAAATGTTTGCCATTTTCAGAGTTAACTTTTCATTTCAAAACCGAGCTGAGATTTTTTTATTAAGAAAAAAAAAAGAAGAAGAAATGCATAAATGTTAGTGAAGAAGCCAGTATGTGGCACAGGCTGTCAGATGACAGACTGGTAAAGATGAAATGGTTAAACGCATGGCACTGGTCATACGCTGGTTTGTCATTTCACACGTTGATGTGGAGAGATGTGCCCCCCCCCCCCCGCCGTATCAGATGAGAGGCTCGGCCGTGTATGCTCCGTTTGGCTGTGCAGAGAGCAGCAGTGTTGCCTGACTGGCTTTTCATGGCTGCATGTGGAGATATGTCAAGCGTAAAGGTTTGTTTAGGTGCTTGGATACAGCAGATTATTGAATTGTATTGTTGGTCCTAGTCAGGCCAGTTTTGATTCGTCGATGAGAAGTACTTACAGAGAGCGCGCCATTGAAATTAGTGTCATAATTTGTAATAAATATTTGACACCAACTTTTTTCTAAAGCTGTTTCTTGTATAATCTTGAAATTGTGTAGTAATGAAAATTACTATATAATGTCAGTTTTTAACAATAATTAAAGTATTAATATTTGAAACAAGCAACATTTTAAGAATGAAGTATTCAGTTTTGTTTTGGAGTTCAAATATATTTCCAGGAAACAAATGTTCAGATTTTGTCATTATTCTGAAACAGTTCAACCTGAACACTGAGTACATATCTCTTTTACATTGATGTATCAGTAACTTTTTCATCGATCTGTTGATTTTGGAGGTCATGATGGTAACAGTATCTGTTATATTTGTGTGTGTTTTTCGTCAGCTAAAGTTGTACTTGCGTTAATCTTTATAAATTTATATAACAAATTTAAGGAACTTGTAACTTTATGCCATAGGTAGTAACAGTAGGTCATTGTTATTGGAGGTGGAATGTATTGAGAAAATAACCATACACAGACTTGACATAACGTTGAACTTCATACACATGTGTTATATTGAACTTTGAACTTCATATATCTGGAGATAAATAGCCATACAGAAGTGTAATGTGTGCTTCTATATATGGACTGTATGTGAGCATATGTGTGTATGTGTGCCTCGTATGAGAGGACGAATATAAATGAATGTATCTTCTGTGCGCGAATGATTTTCTGGCAGTTGAAGACTCCAGCTGTGTTTAAAACGAAACCAATTACTGGAAGATTCGTCAGAATGCGACCTTATAAATGGCATAGATCAGGGCTGCTTTTTTTTGGGGGTTGAATGGCAAGATGGACTTTCGCAACCTCTTCATTTTGAGATGGATTTTGTAATGTGGAGGGTTGTTTTGTTAACCATATTAAAATTGAACACAACAGACTACACACGGCAGACTTCGACAGCTCTCGGCGGGCAGAATATTATACAAAATGAAGCACCAAAGGATATTGGTTGGTCACGTGTGCAGCATGCGTAAAGATTTAGGGCAGTTCAAATGTTAAAACTGGACTCCACAAGAAGATACAAGACCTGGAAGTATAAAAGCACGCAGATCTCGGAAGTGCAGAAAGACGAGAATATATTGGGGGAAGAGGTTTTTGTATTTGACTTTTGGGTGTTTTTGTTAATGAGTTTGTTTTTCCGTGAGATTTGGAGTGCGTATGTCCACGGGGAAGACATATTTGGTATGATAAACAGTGGCTGAGTGGTGAAGTGGTTAGTGGTGCCAGTCATTAACGGCGAGGGCATTGATTCAAAACCAGCCAGAGGTGGCGCAGTTACCGATTTGCGCAAATAGGGAGGGATCTGAAGATCGATGATGACCACATTACCCTCTGGTGTGCTGTCAGGTCAAAGACAGGTGGCCACCAACACCAGGTCCTCTGTGTGAAAGTGTGGCATGTTAGGGACATCGTATTTCAACAGCAACATTATGACAGGATGTTGTGCGTGGAGAGAAGACAGTCTAGCAGGCAACATTATGACAGGATGTTGTGCGTGGAGAGAAGACAGTCTAGCAGGCAACATTATGACAGGATGTTTTGTGTGGAGAGAAGACAGTCTAGCAGGCAACATTATGACAGGATGTTGTGCGTGGAGAGAAGACAGTCTAGCAGGCAACATTATGACAGGATGTTGTGCGTGGAGAGAAGACAGTCTAGCAGGCAACATTATGACAGGATGTTGTGCGTGGAGAGAAGACAGTCTAGCAGGCAACATTATGACAGGATGTTGTGCGTGGAGAGAAGACAGTCTGGCAGGCAACATTATGACAGGATGTTGTGTGTGGATTGATTGATTGATTGATTGATCTTTATTTCAAAAGGGTTAATAATTGGGCACGCAGGCCCGTCTGACATTCTGCCCTTCCTGGAGGGAAGACGAGAGTATTGTTGCTGTAATCTTCCAACAAGAGCCAAAAAAGACAACACTATAACAACATGTAACGGCAGTTCATTCGTGTTAAAACCTGTACTCAGGTCTGTTACACTAGGACACGAGCAGGCAGACCACATCGCGAGAGAGGTCGCCACTGTTTTTCTCATCTGATGTACAGTTTCCATTTTTTTTTCTAAATATAAATTTTCTGTTGAATTGAGTATACACAAATCTGCCATGTTTTAGTCCCAGTGCAAGTCAAGTACCTGGCCTTGTTTATATTTCTGTGTTAAATAATGACAATATGTTGCCAGCCTGCACTTTTCTTTTTGTTCTTGTTGTTGCCAAATCTGGCTGCACAGCTATGAAGCCATGGAATTTTTTGGTTTTAATTTGGAATGTACCATGCATGTAATGTGTATATATATATATATATTGGATTTACAATACACCAACTTGTATGTTTTGTCTGTACGTGAGGCTGATATGGAGCTTGTGTTCTTTTATAAGGGTACGAGACCTAGGATATGCTATGTCTTTGGGTCACACGTTTTTGTAATGGCTTTATTGATCCCGGATCAAATATCTGACACTATTAATGTCCGAGTTGATAGCCTGCTAAAATTTAAATAACAGGGTAATTTGTTGAACGAGTGTAGGTGTTCTTTGCCGGAAGTTGTCTCCCCTTCAGTCTCGAGACCAGAGAGGAGGAGGAAGATCATGGACAAAGGGAGCAGATAAATTCTGGGAAAGCTTGGAGTAAAATCAGGGCCAGTTTGAATAACTGTCATTGATGGCGTGTTCTTTGCCTTTAGTAGACAGCAGGCAGTCTGTTTTGTAGACATGTCCTCACCAGATGGTACAAGCTGTAGAGTTACAGTTTTCTACAGCGGGCAATTGAAGGTACAGAAATGAAAGGTTCTTAGAACGTGGTGGTGAGGGGCCGAGTCGATAGAGAATTGACACCCCCCCCCCCCCCCCCCCCGCCTCTCTTAGGCCCCCGAAGCTTACATCGGTAAAATTGCCAAAAAGTGTAGACCAAGTATAAATCATCATAAATTGAAAAATGAGTACATGCAGTGTGAGGCACACCGTAAGAACTGCACATGCATTTCTCAGTACATGAAGAACTGTAGACAAATGTCCACGTGAATGTTATAGCCTTAAGTCCAGGCTGAAAGCACAATTTCTATAATACTGTTCCCAGTGCCGGCAGTGTGAGGTACACTGTGACACTAAAGAGCTGGTTGGTATCTTATGTATTACTGGATAGTTTGTAGCAAGATACAAGGGACCGTGGTTACGCTGCGGGCAAGTTAGTCGCCGTGTCTCTTTGCTTTTAATATGAACGTTTTCTGTCGTAGCTGAATCATTGTACAGATTATGTTGAAGAGGCCGGCAGCACAGCCTGATGTGTGGACAGAAGTGTGTGATGTGGGCAGTCTAAACGTTTTGTGTAAACATTTCATCGTGTTTTGTCCCCATCTTCTGTAACATGCCCACCCGAAACACTTGTGTCCGAACCAGTTTCTCTTGGATAATGTTGTCCCATGCAATGTTCTGTTCTCAAGTTACAAATAAACAAAGTTTATTATAGGAAGCTCTTGGTGTTGGTTACCCAGTTTATTTATCTTGTGTTTTATCATTACCCAGTTTATTTATTTTGTGGTTTATCAATTTGGGGATGAAGAGGCAATCTTCTATGTTGCTGAGCTGCCCATAACTTGACTGCTTGTGTTAGAGGTTGACGAACCATAGCCGACCAAGACCCACCCTCCCCCCTCCCCCCTCGATGGTACCCCCAGTAACTGGCCTAGACTGGATAACGGGGCCGGGATCGCTGTAATCCCCATGCCAGTGGAGTCTGCTAAAGAAGCATTGCACCTTCCTGCTTTTTCTCAAGCTGTACCCAGGGACTGAGAATATAGCCACTGTAAACCTGTTGCTGGTTCCATACTGTGCTGTGGTCCGGTATCTTCACTGCAACAGCTGCAAGGAGCATCATGCTCGCAGTTCCTGGGAGATGCAACAGCTGCAAGGAGCATCATGCTCGCAGTTCCTGGGAGATGCAACAGCTGCAAGGAGCATCATGCTCGCAGTTCCTGGGAGATGCAACAGCTGCAAGGAGCATCATGCTCGCAGTTCCTGGGAGATGCAACAGCTGCAAGGAGCATCATGCTCGCAGTTCCTGGGAGATGCAACAGCTGCAAGGAGCATCATGCTCGCAGTTCCTGGGAGATGCAACAGTGTGTAATACTGAAGGGTTGACCACTCTGGGGAAGTCCAGTGGATGTTTCATTCTCTTCGACAGGAAGATCTCAATACGGTTCACGCACTCCGTAGCACCCACGATAACTAGAGGGAAAAAAATGAATCCGTTGGCGGGGTCAGAAGCTACTACATTTGGCCAACAACAACAACAACAACAAAGCGGAGCCGATATCACTTTGGCCATACACACACACAAAAAAAGTAGGGTAAATTTTCTTTTGTTGATTTTCCTTGATATATGCAAGGTTGTCACTCAGGTTGCTGCATTTTCTGGCTTCTCATTTAACTCCACAACTTGATGTGGATAGCATCCGTCAGTAGCACGGAAAACTTCGAGACAAAGATGTAAGGTGGTGACTAAGCTAATGATCTTATCCTTGAACACGTAGCTCGTGACCGGTTACAGTTCCTTCCTTTCTCGCCTTCTTGACTCTTATCTGGCGCATGGGCCATCAACAAGGGCTCTCCATTTATTTCTACTATTACATTTGCTATAACTAAACAAATCTTATCAAAGTTTGGAGAGGACGGACTCGTCTGGGTTCACGGAAAACTTATGTAGGTCAGAAGAAAGGATGTAACATCCCCACAAATAATTTCACTCACATCCTTAATCAGAACTGGTTAATTTGGGCAACTTTGAGATTTCCACTTCGCAAGTGTTTTCTCTAAATCTGTCTGTCATCAAGACTAGACAATGAGATCTTCATAACTGACTATCAAGAGAGTAGTGACTATCAAGAGAGTAATGACCATCAAAGTAGTAGTGACTATCAAGTTCAGTAGTGGACGTGCCACGTGATTAAAATTAATCAATGGCTTTTTTTAGTAATTTTTATTTTAAATTGAGAGGCAAACAATCTGTGTGGGGGGGGGGGAGAATTAGCATTTAATACCTCAGAAGATATAAAGTTCTCTATGATGTAGGTATTTGTACAGAGATTTGTGCTGTAGTCAGACTCATAAGACTGAGATTTGTGCTGTAGTCAGACTCATAAGACTGAGATTTGTGCTGTAGTCAGACTCATAAGACTGAGATTTGTGCTGTAGTCAGACTCATAAGACTGAGATTTGTGCTGTAGTCAGACTCATAAGACTGAGATTTGTGCTGTAGTCAGACTCATAAGACTGAGATTTGTGCTGTAGTCAGACTCATAAGACTGAGATTTGTGCTGTAGTCAGACTCATAAGACTGAGATTTGTGCTGTAGTCAGACTCATAAGACTGAGATTTGTGCTGTAGTCAGACTCACAGTACATAGATTTCTTCTGCATTAAGACTCACAGTACAAAGATATTTGTACAAAGGATTATACGAGTACCTTCAGCAGCACACGAGGCGATGGTGATATGGAAGAGGGGAAAGCAAGGCAAACAGGCTGTCAAAGATGGAGATCTATATAAAGCAGGCCAGTGCAGACTACAAACGCCATAGTATCGTACATAAATGCATACATTAGATATGATTAGGTCATCGCCTTCTTTCATCCATACACTAGATATGATTAGGACATCACCTTCTTTCATCCATACATTAGATATGATTAGGACATCACCTTCTTTCATCCATACACTAGATATGATTAGGACATCACCTTCTTTCATCCATACATTAGATATGATTAGGTCATCGCCTTCTTTCATCCATACACTAGATATGATTAGGACATCACCTTCTTTCATCCATACATTAGATATGATTAGGACATCACCTTCTTTCATCCATACACTAGATATGATTAGGACATCACCTTCTTTCATCCATACACTAGATATGATTAGGACATCACCTTCTTTCATCCATACACTAGATATGATTAGGACATCACCTTCTTTCATCCATACATTAGATATGATTAGGACATCACCTTCTTTCATCCATACACTAGATATGATTAGGACATCACCTTCTTTCATCCATACACTAGATATGATTAGGACATCACCTTCTTTCATCCATACACTAGATATGATTAGGACATCACCTTCTTTCATCCATACATTAGATATGATTAGGACATCACCTTCTTTCATCCATACACTAGATATGATTAGGACATCACCTTCTTTCATCCATACACTAGATATGATTAGGACATCACCTTCTTTCATCCATACACTAGATATGATTAGGACATCACCTTCTTTCATCCATACACTAGATATGATTAGGCCATCACCTTCTTTCATCCATACACTAGATATGCTTAGGACATCACCTTCTTTCATCCATACACTAGATATGCTTAGGACATCACTTTCTTTCATCCATACACTAGATATGATTAGGACATCACTTTCTTTCATCCATACACTAGATATGCTTAGGACATCACCTTCTTTCATCCATACACTAGATATGCTTAGGACATCACCTTCTTTCATCCATACACTAGATATGCTTAGGACATCACTTTCTTTCATCCATACACTAGATATGATTAGGACATCACTTTCTTTCATCCATACACTAGATATGCTTAGGACATCACCTTCTTTCATCCATACACTAGATATGCTTAGGACATCACTTTCTTTCATCCATACACTAGATATGCTTAGGACATCACCTTCTTTCATCCATACACTAGATATGATTAGGACATCACCTTCTTTCATCCATACAGATATGATTAGGACATCACCTTCTTTCATCCATACACTAGATATGCTTAGGACATCACTTTCTTTCATCCATACACTAGATATGCTTAGGACATCACCTTCTTTCATCCATACACTAGATATGATTAGGCCATCACCTTCTTTCATCCATACACTAGATATGCTTAGGACATCACTTTCTTTCACCCATACACTAGATATGATTAGGACATCACCTTTCATCCATACACTAGATATGATTAGGACATCACCTTCTTTCATCCATACACTAGATATGATTAGGACATCACCTTTTTTTCATCCAGGGAGATGTGTACATAATGAGAAGTGTGGGACCCGATGCAGAAGTAGTGAGGATTGCCGTAGAAACGGGAAAAAGGGCGGTGGCAGCACAAATTTGAGATTTATCCTGTTCTAACTCTTGGACGCTGAAGTACGCACTCATTCTCTGTTCGTTTATATGTTGTCAAGCATATGAATATGTAACAGCCACTTAGTATGTTAGTACCGAGGCCAGCCTCTATAGTGGATGCAACAACTCACAGATCCTGCTGTTTCTATCAACAAATTAGACCAACCAGAAGCGTTCTCTCGACTCTCTTCTAGCTGATCTCCGTCAGCAGCGGACAAAATCTAGTACTGAAGAAGTGTACCATGCGCTGACAGCCTGAGATAATACCATGTTCCCGGACTGTCGTGAGCTGTAGTTAGTACCACCAGCTGAGAGATCCGGCTGGCCGACCAGAACCAGCTTCTCAAACTGTCATTTATGGTTTTCCCGTTAACTTTTATAATCCACGTCAGACTAGTGCAGTCCGGACATCCTTTGACGCACGTTTCATACAAATGTTACTAATAAACAAATCACACTTCTCATTTACTTCTGTCACACTAGTTAATTAGTCTCACTTTAAGAGTCCATCAACAACAAATAGGATCAGCAACTTTCATATGTCCATTAATGGAAAATATTGGTTGATATTTGACTTTAATATGGAAATAGTGCCAAAGAAAACATTCGCATTCGTTTTCAGTCATGAATAGTTTAGTTTTCGCTCCACTAAGTGGAAAAATTGTGTTCGGTAAGTGGTACAGCAGGCTTAACATTAAGTTGACGCACTTGTTTTAAACAGTCAAAATTTCACATCTTCAGAGTTGTTCTTTAATTCTGCGGTTCATATATGGGACACGAAATTATGTTGGTTCCCATATGTACTACGCTTTTTTACGTCGTAGAAATAGGAGCAGATGATTTCCGAGTATTTCCTGTATCCTGTCCCATGTCTCATGCGACGTCCAGGAACATAGATAACTTCTCTGGGGTAACGGAACTATTAAGACCCTTAGTAATATCCTTAACCTTTGTTAATGTCCTTAAACTTGCTGTGACCTTCCATGGTGGCGGAGCCAGCTAAGAAAACTCGTTTTTTTTTTGTTTCACTCCGTGTCTTCAAGTAATCTTACAGAATCAACTCCCTATCCGACACAAAGCCTGTTCTTTAAGATCATCTCTGCATTGGGTCACAAGAAGGCCAGCACAAAACGGAAGGCTATACCAGGAGATGATTTCTTATACAAGATTAATGGCTTCTAATTTCTTATACAAATTTAATGATTTTAAATTTCTTATACAAGTTTAATTTCTTCTTCTTATTATTATTCTTCGTTCGGCTTCTACTAACAAGACCGCCCCATGATCCTACTGAATTTACTCCTGTGGTCCTCGAAAGGACCACACGAGATACCCGAGAGGACCACAAGAGTTTCAGAGTTTCGCAGGGCTTGAGCCTGTATTCTTGGTGGTCTCAGAGACGGGATTGCGTGACACCGTGGTTTTTTGTTTACACCAGTTTAATCCAGAGTTGGACTTTCTCACCGGAAAAACTCGACGTGTTTTGGATATGAGTATATCCTCGCTGGGTGAGAGGTGGTTGCCCATCCAGCCTAGAGTTGGACTTTCTCACCGGAAAACCTCGACGTATTTTGGGATACCCGTGTATCCCCGCCGGGTGAGAGGTGGTTGTCCATCCAGTCTTTCTCACTGGAAAACCTCAGCGTGATTAGGATACGTATACATCCCCGTCGGGTGAGAGGTGGTTGCCTATCTAGACTGCCCTGGTCCAGTGTCTCCTACTTTAGCATTTTGTGGTCGTGGCCGCTACCCTTCCTAGTTGTGACCAGGACGGAGCTTTTGTCCAGGAGGACGAATCCTCACCACTAGTAGGTTTCACCCCTGGGTTAAACCGATTTAGGCATATTATCCTAGCATGGGCGTGTTTACCTCTAGAGCAGAGGTACCGTGATATGAGTAGTCATCAAGTTTCACCCCTGGGTTAAGCCGGTTTAGGCATATTTCACCAGTATGGGTGTATATCGAAAGTGGCCAGCCTCTAGAGTAGAGTTGGCGTGGTATGAGTAGCTCTCGCTGCGAGACTACTGGACATATCGATTAAACTCCACTTTATCCTTTCCATCACCTTTTCACAGCGGCGCCCCCCGGCAACCCTAGTCGCATTTTCTTCTTTGGCCGGGAGGGGTTTCGCTTCAACCGTGGCAGCCGAAGAATCTCGCCAGCAATATAATGACTTCTAATTTCTTATACGACTGTCCTGATACATGGATCAGAGAAATGGGTTATGACCAAGACAATACAACAGAGGATACACACAGTCATGAACTACTGCTTGAGGAGGATTTTAAACATTAAATGACAGGACAAGATCAGGAACGAGGAGATCTGGGAAAGGGCAGGACAAGAACCTATGAACCTACAAATCATGTCTAGGAAGTGAAGGTGGAATGACCACATTCTGAGGAAACCCGACCAGCATAGCAAGACAGGCACTGACATGGAAATAAAAAACGAGGAAAACTAGAAGCTCAGAGACAAGGGATGCACATGGAATGAAGCAGAGAATAATTCCAGCAACAGGGATTACTGGAATGCCTTGTCCGTGGCCTATGCTCTCACGGGAGTGAAAGGCTATGATGATGATGATGATGATGATGATGATGATGATGATGATGATGAATTTCTTATACAAGTTTAATGATTTCTATTTCTTATGTAAGTGTAATGGCTTCTAATTTATTACACAAGTTTAGTGAGTTCTAATTTCTTATACAAGATTAATGGCCTCTAATTTCTTATACAAGTTTAATGACTTCTAACTTCTTAAACAAGTTCAGTGGCTTTTAATTTCTTATACAAGAATAATAGCTTCTTAACAGTTCCTTTGTTCACAAATTTTACAAGTGCCAGTGTAAATATATATACACATACAGATATATATATATTACATACTCGTATATATATATATATATATATATATATATATATATATATATATATTATATCCTTCCCGTGCCGTTAAACGTCACATAGGGCTCTCAAAGTAGTTCGCCAATTTTATATTCATATATACATATATATAAAATTCTTTGTCTCTGGTAGTGCTTGGCTGTTAGGCTGAATATCCTGTACTCTTCTGTGTGATAACATATAAGCTGAATATCCTGTACTCTTCTATGTGATAATATTTAGGCTGAATATCCTGTACTCTTCTGTGTGATAACATATAGGCTGAATATCCTGTACTTTTCTCTGTGATAACATATAGGGTGAATATCCTGTACTCTTCTGTGTGATAACATATAGGCTGAATATCCTGTACTTTTCTCTGTGATAACATATAGGGTGAATATCCTGTACTTTTCTCTGTGATAACATATAGGCTGAATATCCTGTACTCTTCTATGTGATAACTTATAGGCTGAATATTCTGTACTTTTCTCTGTGATAACAGAAAGGCTGAATATCATGTACTCTTCTTTGTGATAACATATAGGCTGAATATCCTGTACTCTTCTGTGTGATAACATATAGGGTGAATATCCTGTACTCTTCTATGTGATAACATATAGGGTGAATATCCTGTACTCTTCTGTGTGATAACATATAGGGTGAATATCCTGTACTCTTCTATGTGATAACATATAGGCTGAATATCCTGTACTCTTCTGTGTGATAACATATAGGGTGAATATCCTGTACTCTTCTATGTGATAACATATAGACTGAATATCCTGTACTCTTCTGTGTGATAACATATAGGGTGAATATCCTGTACTCTTCTATGTGATAACATATAGGCTGAATATCCTGTACTCTTCTGTGTGATAACATATAGGCTGAATATCCTGTACTCTTCTATGTGATAACATATAGGCTGAATATTCTGTACTTTTCTCTGTGATAACAGAAAGACTGAATATCCTGTACTCTTCTTTGTGATAACATATCCACACAAGTGGTCAAATCGTTTCATCGCGTTCCGGGGTTGCTTTCTTTTCTTCCAAGTTCGTTTTTCAGTTCCTGTTGTTTCCTAAAATTCACTTTTACTTCCCAGAAATTCACTTGAGTTTCCCAAACCTTTCTTTAATGTCCGATAGCTGAAAGTGAAGAACAATTGCTACAAAAAAGTCATGAAAAAGTTACCCTGGAGAAACTGAATGTAAACGAATCAAGTGCATTTAATTGAATTTAAGTGAATCAAGAGATTCTCTGCAAAGTGTTCACATTTTTTATAAACGTCAGGTGTTAAACATGTTTGGGACTGCACGCAACAGAAATGGCAAACCAGCGGTTCCCAAATTGGGCACTACGGCGCCCCAACTTTGGAGGGGGGAGGGGGAATAATAAGATGATCTCAGGGAGGGGAGACAATGGCATGATCTGGGGGTGAGCTTCTGGGATGAAACCAATACAGTGAAAAATGTTGGGAGTGGAGTGCTACGTACGTGGGCAGGGAGACAATAGGGCAGCAGTGTGTGAGAACCATTGTTGTAGACTTGGTGAAACCACTGCAAGACTGTTATCACGTTCACTTCTGTCTGTGTCAAGACGAATTTGAAAACATTTCACGCTTGAGTTGTTATGCAGTTCGTTTGGGGCAAGGTTTTACTGAAATGTGTGGATGCCGGTACCTCCTCTTCCACACCCACACCCACACCCACACCCCCCCCCCCCCCCCCCCCGCGATAGATTCAAGAGGACCGGGCGTTGAAAAGGAGCCGCAGAACTATCTGAGCTGAAGACTTTTTTGTGGGGTAGCGCTAGGGATACAGTGTGGGAGTCCAGACTATATTCCCCCCCCCCCCCTTGAAAAATTATGAGAAACATTGATTTATATAGATTAACTTCCTGGGTTGTTTTACTGAGTTTATTTATAGACCAACGTTTACGAGGACATTTCACTGCTAAAGGATGGCTTAGTTTCTATCCCTTGTGTTACTGGTAACAAAAAATTGGGCAGCAAGGCACGCCGGGAGATGCAATCCATTTCGAGATTTAGTTGTTACGTGAAGGAATGTGCGAGATTCACTTAAAATCCAAAACTTATTTCTGTAAAAGCTCCTTTATTTATTTGTACATTTTTTTTCAGATAATAATCAAGGAAGTGTTTGTACAGTAAAATGACGGAACAGTGTTGTATTGTTAGCCTTCGAAAAATAGTAAATAAAGCACATTAGACGTGGATAGTTTTGCTGTTAGCCTACAACTACAAGAGTTAGCGGTTCAGAGGGTCGGTCATTTTCTTGTGGTTAAGTGGACTTGATGTGTCTAAACCCGGTCAAACTGAAGAGTAGTTGATATTGCCAGAGAAGTTTTAAAGGAAAGTGTGAAAATTCATTCAATCCCTTGTGGAACTTTGCCTCCCTAACAGCTCTCCTGAGGCCTCTCGGTTGTGTGCAAGATGGCAAGCAGCTGATGCATTCGTTTGCAGATCATCAACGATGTCTTGCAGCCATCTTCGCCTTGGTCTTCCTCTCTTTCTTTTTCCCATTATGTACTCGTCCAAGACGGTTTTCTCTAGAATATCATGACGTTTAATGTGTCCAAAATATTTACGTTTTCTTTGTTTAATCCTCTTTACTAGCCAGCCTTCTTCAATATTAAGTTATTGTAGTATGGTTATATTTGTTCTTTTTTTTGTGTGTCCATGATATTTGAAGAACTCTTCTGTAGCATTTACATTCAAAGGCATTTATGTGTTTCTCAGCTGTTTTGTTAAGTGTCCAGGTTTCACAGGCATATGTTGCGATGGGAAAGATGCATGCCCTTAAAAATTTTATTTTTGTTGTTCTGTTTAATTTCTCTCATTGTATCTCTATTATTAGTTAGTAGCGATCCAAGATATTCAAAACTCTCCACTTCTTCCAGTTTTTCCTCATTGATACATATTTCAGCTGCCTTGTCTGTTTTGTCAGTTGTCATCAATTTAGTTTTCTTCGCATTAAGATAGAATGTGAAAATAAACTGAGTTAATCCAGTAAAGTGTAACCAGGTTGATTTTAATATCTTTTCTTGTCTTATCTTCCATCTCCCTGGAAATGTGAGCTGGTATTCTTTACAACCGATGCTGTGAAGATGTTGAGCCACAGCAACATGTCGGCGTGGGAGCAGGTTATGGCAGCTGTTTTTTCAGTCCCGAAGTGCAGCTAAAAAGAAGGGGTTGTGCAATACTTCTTTAGCAGACTCCACCCCTATGGGATTGATTTTAATAAAAGAACTCCCGGAGGATTTTCTCTTCTTGAATACAACAAGCGCACATTATTAACTCAAGAATACAACAAGCGCACATTATTAACTCAAGAATACAACAAGCGCACATTATTAACTCAAGAATACAACAAGCGCACATTATTAACTCAAGAATACAACAAGCGCACATTATTAACTCAAGAATACAACAAGCGCACATTATTAACTCAAGAATACAACAAGCGCACATTATTAACTCAAGAATACAACAAGCGCACATTATTAACTCTCGGGGGTTCGAATCCGGCCGGAGACGCCCCAGTCACCCAGCTGTAGAAACAGGTACCCGACTTCTTTTGGAGTTGGGGAAGGAAAGGCGGCCAGGCGTGATACTGACCATATCACCCTCTAGTGTGCTGACAGGTCAAGGAAAATATGAGCACTAGCACCATATCCCTATGTGCCTCTAAGGCACGACAGGATTACCTTTACTTTTTTGCCATACGTTCACTCACTCACTGGTTCTAAGAACTGTTATTGCCGGAGATGGGGTGGAGAATTCGATCTCCCCTCCAACGGCGTGCGTCTCAAACAGCCTCTGGCATTCAAGTCCAGCTCCTGGCCTTCCCGTGGCAGAACTGTTTAAACTGACAGGAGAAGGGGCGAGGGCGAATATCTGGCGCCTGAAAACCAGATACTTAGGGTAGATGAGTGTCACGTTTGGTAGCTCATCTACCGCTGCTGGCGAGATTCTTCAGCTGCCGTGCGTGGAGCAGTGCTCCTCCCGGCCAATGAAGAAAGGTGCAAATGGGGTTGCCGCGCAGCACCACTGCGGAAAAGGTGGTAGAAAGGATAAAGCGAAGCAAACAGTCAAATCATGGCACCTCTGGTCTGGAGGTCGGCCACGTCCTGAGTGCAGTCATATCGGGTGAAATGCATGAACCGGCTTGTCCCAGAGGTTAAGACACTGCTGGAGAGACTCTTCGAATGCCACGCGTGGAGTGAAGCTCCTCCCGGTCAAGGAAGAATGCGGAAAAGAAATAAAGGTTGCTGTGCGGCGCCGATGTGAAAAGGTGGTGGAAAGGATAAAGTGAAATTTAATCGGTATGTCCAGTAGTATCGCTGCGAGAGCTACACATACCACGGCACCTCTGCTCTAGAGGCCGGCCGCGTCCGAAATACACCTACACTGGTGAAATATGCCTAAACCGGCATACACCAGGGGTGGAACTTGATGGCTAGACATGTCATGCCACCTCCGCTCTAGAGGTCGGTCACGCCTGATATACACCTATACTGGTGAATTTTGCCTAAACCGGCTCACACCAGGGGTGAATCTTGAAGGCTATGCATGTCACAGTACCTCTGCTCTAGAGGTCGATCACATCCCAAACACGCCAGTACTGGGATAATATGCCTAAACCGGCTCAACCCAGGGGTGGAAGTCACTAGTGGCGAGGATTCGTCCTCCTGGACAAAAGCTCCATCTTGGTCACAACCAGGAAAGGTAGCGGCCACGACCACAAAATGCTGAAGTCGGAGACACTGGACCAGGGCAGTCTAGGTAGGCAACCACCTCTCACCCGGCGGGGATGTTTGCGTATCCTAATCACGCTGAGGTTTTCCGGTGAGAAAGTCCAACTCAGGACTGGATGGATAACCACCTCTCACCCAGCGGGGATGCACTGATATCCTAAACATGTCGAGGTTTTCCGGTGAGAAAGTCCAACTCTAGACTAAACTGGTGCAACGAAAACCACGGTGTCACGCAATCCCGCTTCTGAGACCCACCAAGAATACAGGCTCAAGCCCTGCGATACTCTGAACCCCTTGTGGTCCTCTCGGGGATCTCGTGTGGTCCTTTCGGGGACCACACAGGAGACCATGGGACCAAACGAGGACCACAGGCGTAAATTCAGTAGGATCACAGTGCGGTCTTGGTGGTAGAAGCGAACGAAGAAGAAGAAGAAGACTCACTCACTTACCCACTCACTCACTCATTAACTCACTCTGTGCTCACAAACACGCTGTTTTATATGAAGACATTATTAGGACGAATGTAAATCATAAAACACAAGCACAGGAAACTGTACAATCAATATCAAAATATTACTACAACAATCAATATCAAAATATTACTAAAGCAATCAATATCAAAATGTTACTACAACAATCAATATCAAAATATTACTACAACAATCAATATCTAAATATTACTAAAACAATAAATATCAAAATATTACTAAAACAATCAATATCAAAATATTACTAAAATAATCAACACCATAATACTACTAAAACAACAAACACCAAAATACTACTAAAACAATCAACACAAAAATACTATTAAAATAATCAACACCAAAATGCTACTAAAACAATCAACACCAAAATACTACTAAAACAATCAATATCAAAATACTACTAAAACAATCAACACCAAAATACTGCTAAAACAATCAACATCAAAATACTACTAAAATAATCAACACCAAAATACGACTAAAATAATCAACACCAAAATACTACTAAGACAATACACATGAAATACGTCTAAAACAACCAACAAAGAAATATTACTAAAACAATCAAAACCGAAATACTGCTAAAGCAATCAACATCAAAATGCGACTAAGACAATCAACACGACAATGCGATTAAAACAAGCAACACCAAAATACTACTAAAACAATCAACACAAAAATACGTTTTAAATAATCAACAATAAACTGCTACTAAAACAATCAACACCAAAATACTACTAAAACAATCAACATCAAAATACGTTTTAAACAATCAACGCCAAAATAGTACTAAAACAATCAACACCAAAATACTAATAAAACAGTCAACACCAAAATACGTTTTAAACAATCAACACCAAAATACTACTAAAACAGTCAGCAATAAACTGCTACTATAACAATCAACACCAAAATACTACTAAAACAATCAACACTAAAATACTACTAAAACAATCAACACCAAATTACGTTTTAAACAATCAACGTCAAAATAGTACTAAAACAATGAACACCAAAATACGTTTTAAACAATCAAGGCCAAAATACTTTTTAAACAATCAACACCAAAATACGTTTTAAACAATCAACAAAAAACTACTACTAAAACAAAACATCAAAATACAACTAAAACAATCAACACTAAAATATGTTTTAAACAATCAATAAACAAACTAGTACTGAAACAATCAACACCAAAATACGACTATAATAATCAATACCAAAACACAAATAAAACAATAAACACCAAAATACGACTAAAACAATCAACATCAAAATACTACTAAAATAATCGACATCAAAATACGATTAAAGCAATGAACACCAAAATACGAATAAAACAATTAACATCAAAATACTTCTAAAACAATCAATACCACAATGTGACTAAAGCAATCAACACCAAAACACGAATAAAACAATAAACACCTAAATACGGCTAAAACAATAATCATCAAAATACGATTAAAACAATCAACACTAAAATACGACTAAAACAATTAACATCAAATACTACTAAAACAATCAACATGACAATGCGACTAACACAATCAACACCAATACACGACTAAAACAATCAACAAAAAAATGCGACTAAAACAATCAACACCAAAATGCCATTAAGTTACTCTTGTTGCTATTTATGTCGACAAAAATTAGCAAATTAGCGGCGAGAGAAACTTCTGAACAGAACGATGCTCAGCAAAATAACGCCCGACGAGATCTTAAACAGCCGACATAAATCATCTTGAAAGCTGCAGTTTGAGACGAAAATAGACATCAGTTCAGCAGATCAAAGCTGCTTATAGATATATTTACTGATCGCCCCGATTTGACCGAGGCTTTCCTGGAAGAAATGAACTAGTGATAATCTTACAGCTGAGATCAAGACACTACAAGCTGAGACACCATCTAAACCAGAAGCTGAACATTGAGCCCAGCAGACCTATGTGCCAGCACCAAAGAGCAACTGACACTACATCACATCCTCCAGAGTTACCAGCTACACAACCCACTCACACAAATGACCAGGCCAGACATGTACAAGAGAAGTTCCACGGCGATGATGAAAACCTGATGTGAACTACCGCATTTGTGAGAGAGATTGATGTCCGAGAAAATGATGAAAAAGACAGAATATAGACAATGAATTCCTTTATGGAACAAATAAACTGGGTTAAATTGTGTCCATGTCACCGGACTACGTTCACACACATCTCCAGCTCATCAGACCTCGTTTACCAGTTTCGCTAAATAAAGATCTAATAAGTCTACTTGCATCTCCACAACAGAAAGATTTGCAATTGTGCAACATTCAAAAAGGAAGAGGGGATAGAGAGAGGGAGGGGATAGAGAGAGGGAGAGAGAGAGAGAGAGGGAGAGAGAAAGAAAGTTGATTGATCATCCTCATTGCACACCGGACAATTAGCCTATAAGCGGTCAGATGCGTCTTCGATATTTCCACCAGTGTTTGACGGCATCAGCAGCAGGCCATCTTGCTCACAACCGAGGGGCCTACAGGAATGCTGTTAGGGAGGCAAAGTTCCGCAAGGGACATGCAAATAAATGAATGAATGTTTGGTGGCTGGCGTTACTAGTTCTGTGTTGACTAACCAGTCTTCTTTGCTTCTCACTGTAGCGCTCTTCTCTGGCCGCTCCACGTTTGACGTTTTGTTCCAGCAAACTTTTCATGGTTGCAGATTCAGAACTGTTGCTTGATTAGAGGGAGAAGATACTCTGTAGCGCCATTCACTGTATCTGGTAATTAGATTTCTTTTTTCAAAAGTTACAGACAGATCTGCAGAGCAGATAGTAATATGTATGGTCCATGATAATGATGATGATGACGATGATGATGATGATGATTTGTCTTCACTTTCATAACTATGTATAGCATACATAAGGATATTACATTGGGAAGCTTCTTTGCGAGATCCACTGCGAAGTGAAGCATTTCAACCCTTACAATAGCACAAGAACAGACTTCGAGCGACGCATCGCAGAGAAACAGAAAACAGAAAGAAGAAGACCCGGTTTTTATTTCATGTAGACCAGTGGTTCCCAACTGGTAGCCTGGGGAACCTGCCTTGAGGGTCCGTAGCAAAAACTAAAGCTCTTGGACTGCAGTGGGATTTTTTTTTCTGATATTCATTAAAAAAAAAAACCAAAACAACCCGGGGTCCACCCAGCCTCTAAAAACGGGTATCAGAGAAATCTTTGAAGGTAAATGCGACCAGGCGTGACACTGACCACATCAGACTTTCATGTGCCGAAGGTCATGGAAACACGAGCCTAACACCGTATCCCCAATGTGCCTTAATGGCATGAAAAAGGAGGATTTTACCCTCAGCTTTACCTTATTTTCACTGCGAAATGTTTAATAACTGGTATTTCGGCCAATCCAGGTGTAGTATAGGGTTTACTCATTAAAGGTTACCCACATTTTCTGAAAAAAATATGTTGCATTTAAAGCACCTAGCTACCATACAGATATGGCACTTTTCCAAAGTATGGGGGGTGGGTGGGTCTATGACCCGGATTGTGAAACATTAGGGGGTCCGCGGACTTTTGCTAACTGAGAAACACTGGTGTAGATAGTGTGTCGAGCGCCTGTAAGCTGGTCTTTTTAAACAATGCAGGAAGAACGCGTGAGGTCATTAAAAATGTGTTACTTTGTTGTGATGTTTTCACAGTGTCGTTAAAAATGTATTACAACATTTTGATGTTTCTGTCTTCTTTCCCCAGGCCACACAAGTCAAGGACCCGTCAGGTTGTGTTCGTGTCCCATATATCATGCTTGGACACCTGGGTTCACGCACAGTCTTGACGCTAGTTAAGTGAATGCAAAATTCCGCCCTTATGTCACGTGACATTCGGAGACAGGTGCCAGGAGACATTGCTGGTCAGGCGTAAGTAGATGAAGTACATCAATCATTCCGGTCATTTCAGTCCTTGCTCGGAGTGGAGTACCACATGATTCCATGTTAACTTCTTGTTTAGAGTGGAGTAAAACACATGATTCTCTGTTAATTCATTGATCAGAGTGAAGTACCACATGACACTCCTTTAATTCCTTGTTCAGAGTAGAGTAGCACATGACACTCTCTTGAGTCATGAGAGGAGCATGGAAGAGTAAGCCATGAGAAGATCATAGAACAGTCAGTCATGAGAAGATCATAGAAGAGTCAGTCATGAGAAGATCATAGAAGAGTCAGTCATGAGAAGATCATAGAAGAGTCAGCCATGAGAAGATCGTAGAAGAGTCAGTCATGATAAGATCATAGAAGAGTCAGTCATGAGATCATAGAAGAGTCAGTCATGAGAAGATCATAGAAGAATCAGTCATGAAAAGATCATAGAAGAGTCAGTCATGAGAAGATCATAGAAGAGTCAGTCATGAGAAGATCATGGAAGAGTCAGCCATGAGATTATCATAGAAGAGTCAGCCATGAAAAGATCATAGAAGAGTCAGCCATGAGAGGAGCATTTGAGCAAGATAATGCTTGTTAAATCCCACAACAGATGATATCTGGCTGTTTGAGAATAGTTGTTCTGGATGATATATGAATTATTTTTATTTGAAATTCTTTTGAGTATTTTCTCAGTATATTTCAAAATAAGATAACGTCCGTAATAAGAAGAAAAGGAATACTATAGCGTTTCTCTTTACTCTAATATGCCGTGGTATGCAGAAAGTATTCACTGTTTAGTATATGATATGAAAGTTTTAAAGCACTGACTTCATAACAGAAATACTATAGCGTTTCTCTTTACTCTAATATGCCGTGGTATGCAGAAAGTATTCACTGTTTAGTATATGATATGAAAGTTTTAAAGCACTGACTTCATAACAGAAACACCCCCTGGGAACAACTGTGTTAAGAGCACACTTATCTTAACACAGTGTTTGTGAGACAGGGAACATAGATCTGTTTGCTTAAAAACTCTGACCTACCTCTGTAGCCCAGAAACTTGTAGCAATCAACACTAATTGTAATTGTAATTGTTATTTTTGCAAAATGTAATGTCAGGTTGGTGGACGGATGGGGACATGGAGATCTCTGGCGGGGATGAGGGAAGTCTGGTGTGAAACCAATGAATCCAGGACGTGACAAGCCTATGGGTCTTTACAACAATGGCTATCAGAATGATGTAAACAAAACAGAGCCAGTAGACTATAGGTGGCGGGGAATGGATATCGTTGAAGCACTCATCAGATTCCTCATCTCAGAGTCGGAGTGTCTTTGTGGAACTGTCTCAAACCATCTGACATGGAGAAGGGGTTTAAGTACAGCCACCAGAGGCTGGAAAACAAAGTTTTGGCCAGGCCAGCCACACTGTCTTCATGGCAGTCCGAGCAAGACCACAGTCTGCCCTAGCAAGGAAAGGTGCTGAAGTCGGAGTTACCCAGCCAAAAGGCGCATCGCAAAAATCAGGGTAACACGCATTATCGCTAAAAATGCGAACGAAGAAGAAGAAGAAGATAACAGAAACAGAAAGACGACTCTCTTACAAGAAAGTTCCAGCAGAAATGTTTACAGTTTGTGACCTATGATTAGCAGTTATTATACAAGATAACCATAAGGCCTTTCCCTAATTTCACATAGTTCTTACACAAAAACTATGCTAGCTACAGACATGTAGTATATAAGATAAGCATAAAGTCTTTCCATGATTTCACATATTTTTAATACAAGAACTGTGCTAGCTACAGACATTTGGTTTATACATACAAGCATAAGGTCTTTCTATGATTTCACATATTTCTTACATAAAAACTATGCTAGCTACAGACATATGGTTTATACATATAAGCATAAGGTCTTTCCATGATTTCACATATTTCTTACATAAAAACTATGCTAGCTACAGACATATGGTTTATACATATAAGCATAAGGTCTTTCCATGATTTCACATATTTCTTACACAAAAACTATGCTAGCTACAGACATGTGGTTTATACATATAAGCATAAGGTCTTTCCATGAATTCACATATTTCTTACACAAAAACTATGCTAGCTACAGACATGTGGTTTATACATATAAGCTTAAGTTCTTTCCACGATTTCACATATTTCTTACACAAAAACTATGCTAGCTACAGACATGTGGTTTATACATATAAGCATAAGGTCTTTCCACGATTTCACATATTTCTTACACAAAAACTATGCTAGCTACAGACATGTGGTTTATACGGATAAACATAAGGTCTTTCCATGATTTCACATATTTTTTAAAAGAAGAACACTGCTGGCTACAGGGATATGTTTTTTTAAAATTTGACCTCAAATAAAATTTTTAAAAACAAAAAGGTCAGCCACGAATGTTTTCCAAAAGGGAGTTTAGTTGTCCTTCAGTTCTTAAGCTCAAACTTTTCAAACCGATGGACTGGGAGGGATGTTCCAACACTCTGGCCATCACGTTCATCCTCTTGAATTTTTTGAGCGATAGTAAGGATAAAATGTTCAGTCCACCTGTTACCTACACTGAAACTTTGAAGTCAGGGATAACGGATGCCGTAGCGACGGTCGGTAGAGAGATGTTGGAGAACACGTGGCAAGATATCGAGTATCACTTAGAAGTGCTCCAGGCAACAAACTTGCTGAAGTGTACGAATAAAGTTTTTAAAAAATAAGAAAAAAATTTGTTTGAACTGAGTAAAAATGTGAGAGGGGAAAAAAAAAAGTCACGTGTCAGACCTGGTGTAGTTTTTTTTTTTTTTCAATGTTTGAAATCAAGGAAAAGCCTTTATGCTGGGCGTGTACTGTGCAAGTAAGGCTGAAATATTGGTTTGTGGGAGAAATTTGGGTTACAAACGTGTTGTATTCCTTTCACAACCAATTAAAGAAATGAGTAAACATATCCCCCCGCCCCCCCCCCCCCCCCCCAAAAAAAACATCCCAGAGATCCACCTGGAAATCAGAAAATAAGTCCTCCCCACAAATAATTTTAAGAAGTTAATTTCCTGAAGAGTAAAACGAAACAAATATAATAAATAGGTTTACTATTCTACCTCAACGGCGGTAAATATTAAATCTAACAATGGCGATCAGATGGCACTGAAAATAAGAGAGAAAAAAATATAGATAATTCAAATGCATCTCTGGACTTGGTAAATACAGGATGACAAACATTAAATTATGACTTACACGAAGGCAGAATCATACCGACCTCAAAAGGTCACTTAACTCATATGCGCATGTGCATCAGCATAGAAAGAGTGTCACAGACAGAGAAGATGAAAATTGTATTTTGTGGGTACAGGCGACTGTATGTAATTTACTCTGTACAACTAACGGAGCGGAACTTCCATAAACATTTTCTTAAACAGATTCTTAAAACAATGAAAAAAAAGTGTTTTCCTCAAAGACAAAATGTATATTTCTTTAAAAGGGGAAAAAATTAAACAAAGTTTAATCCTTGCAGACATTTTGGGACAACCTCTTCGTGCCTGCGCTTGGGGAGCGGACATACACACACCACTCTCTTCTATATTTTATATTATATAACACAATATATCACACACATATATATATACATAGACTAAATAAGAAAAAAGGGAGCTTTTAAAAAGGTTTGTTGTTGTTATTGTTGTTATTGTTGTTTTGAGAAGATACAATGACATGTTAAATATTTTGGACATATTAAATGTCATGAGAATGTAGAGAATACCGTCTTGGGAGGGTACATAATGGGAAAAATAAAGAGAGAAAGACCAAGACGAAGATGGCTGCAAGACATCGTTGATAATCTGTACACGGATGCATCAGCAGCAGGGCATCTTGCTTACAACCGAGAGGACTACAGGAGAGCTGTTAGGGATGAAAAGTTCCGCAAGGGACATGCAGATAAGTGACTGACTGTGACATGAAGTAAACTAACTATACAGAAACTAAAATGAAGCAGAGAATGGCTTCCAGCTGCTGAAAGTATTCGACACACTAGTTCTTTCTATAATCTATGTATATAAAAAAATAATAAGTCATCGCATTTCATCTACAACCGTAATCTATCTCGTGTGAAATTAGGTATTCTGTCAGAAGAAACACATAATATCTTCATTAACTTCAAGAAAGCCTATGATAGCATAGATAGGAGCAGCTTATGGAAAATCATGAAAGAATTTAAGACACCTAATAAATCCATCAATCCAACCAGAATATGTATGGAGAATACACAAAATATAGTAATATATAAAGGAAGAAAGTCAGAACCCTTTAATAGTAAATGCATCTTTCAACATCATGAACTAGTTAACTATGAACTATACGCGCTAGAAAATTAGCTGTAACTATCATAGTACAAGTACTTAAAGTTATTTTAGCAATTACATGTCTAAAGTAAAAAGGGGGGAGGGGAGGGGGAGTCAGCTTTGCTCTGCACCAGCAGCAAGCTTGATAAATGTTTCAGAAACTGTCGCATGTGCCATTATAAGGGCTTTGGCACTTTGTGTCCGACTTTCATACAAGAATGATACAAAAAAAGCTAAGTTTTTAATTTATCATATACATATATATATATATATTCTTATCTGTTATGTTGTTTTTGTATGTGATCCTTGAAAAAGACGTCTGCCGAAAGATTGTATTGTTGTTCTTTCATACGTGTTTGTCTTTACTTTCTACCATTCTTGTTGCTACTGATTTCCCTCACTCTTTCTATCTTTTTTTTTTAAACTGAACCATATACCTTTCTCTGTTGTGTTAACTTACAAAGAAGAAAATGAAGCACAGTGGAATATCAGTCGACCTGCACAATTCGGACATATGACATAAAAAAGAGACCTGAAAAAAGGCTCAAACTCATTAAAATAATCAAAGACTCGAACCGGCACAACAATGAAAGAAACAACCTCTTAACCAAAACACGGTACACACTAAACCGACTCCCTCAGAATGTCCCCAGTTAAATAAAAGTCAAATTTTGTGTTAAAAATATTAACGGGGTAACAGTTTCTATAGGAGATTTTTTTTTTAATCACGAAATATGCGAAGAGAAATAGTTAATTTAATCCTTATAACAAGTCAATGGAGCAACTTTACACATGTGGATGGACCGAATACCAGATGTAAGTATTCAGATACCAATAACTGACTTCATGTCTGCCCGAATATGAATCCGAATTCATACTTGCACAATGAATGCATATGTAATAGTAGGAAATGTTATTCATAATTTAAAATGAAGTGTTTTCTACATATTGTTTTGAACTATTACAAAAGTTACAGAAGTAATAAAGTGGTGAGAATAAATGGTGAAACAACTTGGTTTGACATTATAATTTCTTGTATTTAGAAAGTAAGTGTTGCATATTGTCGCCTTACTTATTTAACTTGTATACTGAAAATATAATGAAACATGTTTAGAGAAGATGTAGACAAAGAATATTACGATGTCATAACAATTGGAGGTTATGAATCAACAGACATTAGATACCGTACTACTGTCCACAACACAAAATAGGAATGGAAAAACTAATTATGTCAGTCGTAAAAATAGTGAAGAGCAAAACCTCTATCTTAATGTGAAGAAAACTAAATTGATGACAACTGACAAAACAAATAAGGCAGCTGAAATGTATATCAATGAGGAAAAACTGAAAAAGGTGGAGAGTTTTGAATATCTTGGATCACTAATAACTAATAATGGAGATACAATGAGGGAAATTAAAAGGAGGACATCTATCGCTCTTCAGAAAGTAAAACAACTAAATAATCTGTAGAGAGGAGCAGACAGAACTACAAAAATAAGATTTTTAAGGTCATGCATCTTTCCCATCGCAACATATCCCTGTGAGACCTGGACACTTAACAAAACAGCTGAGAAACACATAAATGTCTTTGAATGTAAATGCTACAGAACACTTCTTCAAATATCATCTCTCTCTCTCTCTCTCTCTCTCTCTCTCTCTCTCTCTGAACCTTAAGTGCCCAGGACACATGGGGCTTCCGCAAGGGTTTTCCACAAATGCCTGTCCTTCGCCTTTTTTTCTGCTCTTGCCCAGGTGAGCCCTCTATTGCTCAACATCCTTTCTGTTGTTCTTTTCCATGTCTCTTATGGTCTACCCTTACTTCTGTTCCCCTGTGGTGTCCATCTTAGTGCTATTTTTGGTAGTGAGTTGTCAGTCATTCGGAGCACATGTCCCAACCATCGCCAGCGTCTTTCCTCAATAACTGTTGTCAGTGGTTTTATCTGCATTTCTGCCAATAAGATGTTATTTCTTATGGTGTTTGGCCAAAATATTTTTCTAATTCTTCGTAAACATTTAGTCTGGAAAGAATTCAACTTGTTTTCTATGGTTTTGGCGATTTTCCAGCATTCACTTCCATAGAGTAGTACACTTAGAATATTACTCTTAAATATCCTGATTTTCGTATTTATGCTTAGTTTTTTTGATTTCCATATAGTCTGCAGCACTGCAAAAGCCTTGTTTGCTCTAGTAAGTCTGCTGTTGATGTCCTCTATGCTGTCTCCATTTTCTACTACTCTACTGCCAAGGTATACAAATTTATTGACCTCCTCCACTAACTTGCTGTCTACTCTGAGTACATTTCTGTTGTTCACATTTTGCTTCATTAACTTTGTCTTTCCTACGTTGATCTTTAGTCCTATGTTGTTTGCATTCTGAGTTAGCTTGTTTATTTTCTTTTGCATATATTTGTGACTGCTTGATAATAGACAAATGTCGTCCGCAAAGTCAAGGTCCTCCAGCACTGTGTCAAGGGTCCATTGTAATCCTCTGCGTTTGTCTGATGTTGCCTCCTTCATTAACCAGTCTACTGCCAAGATAAATAATGTTGGTGATAGTACACATCCCTGCTTCACACCTGTTTGTACCCTAAAGCTGCTGGAGGTATGTTCTCTACATATCACTTTGCACTGAAAACCCTCTTATAGGGCTTTGATTACATTTACTATCTTATGGGGGAGGCCATGCCATCTTAGGATTTTCCACAGTGCATCTCTGTTGACACTGTCAAAGGCTTTCTCAAAATCTATAAACAATGCATATGTTGTGCTATGCCACTCATTTGCCTGTTCTAATATTTGTCTAAGTACAAATATGTGGTCTATGCATGATCTTCCTTTCCTAAATCCTGCCTGCTCTTTCCGAAGTTTCCCTCAAGTGTTGGTACAATTCTGTTGATGATTATTTTGCAAAATACTTTACTGGTGAGTGGCAGTAGGGTAATGCCTCTCCAGTTCCCGCAATCTCTGAGGTCACCCTTCTTTGGTAGTTTTACTATAAGCCCAGTTTTCCACTCCTCTTGAGCTTTTTCTAGCTCCCAAATTTGTTGTAATATCCAGCAGAGTTGTTTTGGTGTTTCTGTTTCTTCTGCTTTCAACATCTCAGCAGTCACTTCATCTTCACCTAGTGACCTGTCTGATTTTAGCTTCTTTATCGCCTCCTTTACTTCATTTATTGTTATTGGTCTTGTATTGATGTTTAGTTCCGTTTTTGCTTCAGGTATGTCTATTGTTTGTGCTGCTTGTGTTCTGTTTAGTAGGGTGTTAAAGTGTTCCCTCCATCTTTCATTTTTTTCTTTTTCTCCATTAACCAGTTTTCCATTTTGTGTCCTTACTGCACTTTCACATCTTGTGTTGAAGTTACCTGTCATCTGCTTTGTGATTTTATATATGGTTTTCATGTCATTTTTATATGCTGCTTTCTCTGCTGCTTCTGCTAAGTTGTCATAGTATTGATGTTTATCTTGACGGCATGATTCCTTCACTTCTTTGTCTTTTTGTGCATAATTACTTAAAACTTGTTCTTTAAGCCGTTGTGATTTGGTGTTCAGTAATTTTTTCTTGATTTCTTTTCTTTTTCTTTTCCCATGTGGTCTTGCTTATCCATTCCTCTTTTCTCCGTTTCCGATATCCCAGCATCTCTTTTGCTGTTTCCTGTAGTGTTTTATTGAATTAAAGTATGGACATTTCTGCTTCGTCTTGTAGGACACTGAAGCGGTTCTTTAGTACTATTGAGAATTCATTTCTTGTTTGCTGGTCTTTCAGTTTTCTTGTATCAAAACGTATCTTTCTGTGTTCTCCGATTTTGGCTTTCCTTAATTTTAGTTTTATTTTTGCTACCAGAAGGTTGTGATCACTTCCTACATCTGCTCCTTTCCTTGCTCGCACATCTTGTAGTGACCGTTTCCACTTGTTGTTTATTAGTATGTGATCGATTTGGTTTTCTGTGGTTTTATCTGGTGACCTCCAAGTCACCTTATGGATGTTTTTATGTTGGAAAATTGTCCCTCCGATGGTCATCATGTTTTCTTCACAGAAACTGCACAGTCTTTCTCCATTTTCATTTATTTCTCCGATTCCTTCTCTTCCCATGATTATTCTTCTATCTTCATTTCCTTCACCTACTTTTGCATTGAAGTCGCCCAAGATGAGTAGCATATCATGCTTGGGTATTGTTTCTACTGGGGCTTGGAGGCTGTTGTAAAAATCTTCTTTTAATTCCTCTTCAGCTGCTTCTGTTGGTGCATAACAGACTATAATAGACAGCTTCGTGAATCTTGAGTTGAAGCGTGCATATAATAATCTCTCATTTATAGGGGTCCATTTCAGCAATGCCCTTGATGGTTCTTTTGTTATAATCAATGCTACTCCCTCATGAAGATCTTCTTTACCTGACCATATTATTGTATCTTCTGTGTGCTGTGTTGTTAATTTCCTTCTGCCTTGTCCTGTCCATCTTGTTTCTTGTATTCCTAGTATGTCTAGTTTGTATCTGTGAATTTCCTTGATGGTTTGTGCTAGTTTTCCAGTCTGGTTAATTGTTCTTACATTCCAGCTGCCTATCTGCATTTTGTGTTTAGGTTCCAGGAGGTCTGCAGTCGGGCTGGGGACTTCCAGTGGCTGGCTTTCATCCACAACCTTCATGGGTTCAGTTTCCTGATAAGCATTTCTCCTTCCACCTGCATTTGTTTTTTCCCTTGCTTCCGTTTCTGTAGCAGTCTGATAGTTTTTTTTTACCAGATAGGGTTGCTGGCCCTATCCCGAACCCTCCTTAGTTGCCTTTTACGATCATGCGTGGTAGGGTACAGCGGTCCTATTCTTTGCAGATCCCGGGTACCAGACAAGGGTTCAAATATCATAGACACAGAAAAAAAGAACAAATATATCCATACTACAAAAACTTAATATTGAAGAAGGTTGGCTAGTGAAGAGGATCAAACAGAGAAAACTTAAATATTTTGGACACATTAAATGTCATGATAATCTAGAGAAAACTGTCTTGGAAGGGCACATCATGGCAAAAAGGAAGAGAGGAAGACCAAGGCGAAGATGGCTGCAAGACATCGTTGATGATCTGCAAATGGATGCACCGGCAGCAGGGCTGTTAGGGAGGCAAAGTTCCGCAAGGGACAAGCAAGGGACAAGCAAGGGACAAGCAAGGGACTGAGTGAATAAAGTGATGCCTCGGTGATGCACTGGTTAGTGCACTTGCCTGCCGGCAAGGAGGTGCCTGATTCGATGTCGGACGTGGGCGGAACATTTTCAGACCGGCCGGCACCCAGTGTCAACTCAAGTCTTAAAAATGGGTACCTGGTACCTGGGGTTTCTCTGGGAAAACAAAGGCAGCGAGAACAGGCCCTGGCATCCCGACCTCAGATGCTGTGGTGGCCTAGAAATGTGGGCGCTTCATACTCCAACGGCATACAAATGCTACGGGACACACACATACACATACACAGACACACCATACACTCATATATAAGGTAAGGATAGCACTGTCAAGCCATGGACCCACCTAGGCTCATATAATCAATGCAATCAAAAATGATACATAATCAATGAACACATACAGTGCCCCTCTAAGTGCACTCGATACCTCTAATGAAAGAATACAATTCTAACCAACACTCGCTATCCATTTCCTATTCATCATGTGCATACTTATAATATCCTTCACCTACACACAGAAACTTTACGAAAACAACATTACAGAGGGAGGCACGATAACTATGATTCATAACACAACTACACTCTACACACTTGCTACATATACACGTTAATATACGAAACGACTACATTTTAAACAATGCGCCTTTCCCTCAACGAATACTGGACAACAATAATATGAATTCGTTCACTCCTGTTCAATCCATGCTTGCCTCTCTCTCTCTCTCTCTCTCTCTCTCTCTCTCTCTCTCTCTCTCTCTCTCTCTCTCTCTCTCTCTCTACTCATGATGCGTTGGAAAGCGCTCATTGACTGGCCGGGCCAGAAAGACGGTTTCCGTATCTCCCCCCTTCTCACAGTACCATAAATGTTAGGCAATCTACTTGTTGGATCTAATTTACAATAAATGTTAGGCAATCTACTTGTTGGATCTAATTTACAATAAATGTTAGGTAATCTACTTGTTGGATCTAATATACCATAAATGTTAGACAATCTACTTGTTGGATCTAATGTACAATAAATGTTAGACAATCTACTTGTTGGATCTAATATACCATAAATGTTAGACAATCTACTTGTTGGATCTAATATACCATAAATGTTAGACAATCTACTTGTTGGATCTAATATACCATAAATGTTAGACAATCTACTTGTTGGATCTAATATACCATAAATGTTAGACAATCTACTTGTTGGATCTAATATACCATAAATGTTAGACAATCTACTTGTTGGATCTAATATACCATAAATGTTAGACAATCTACTTGTTGGATCTAATTTACAATAAATGTTAGGCAATATAGTCCAAATACTTTTTTGGTATTTCAAATTTACTATCTGATTTGTTCTTTTATATTTCGGTAGTTGGTTTTTATTTTTTCATTATTTGATCGAAAGTGAATTCACATCAGATATTCTGTACATCTATAGCATAGTCGTCATTGTAATTAAGACAGTTTATAATATTTTTGTTAGTACGAATTAGAACAAATAAACAGTATGAACATTGTTAGCGACTGGTTACCAGTAGAGGCGAACTTGAGCTTTGCACCTTGCAGGTAGGCAAGAATCATATACAATACCGGTAAAGGGGACAGCATAGCAATAAATCACAGAACTGACACGGGACGGTCATGCATATGGACATGCATAAGCGGTGGATTGTCCAGATAAGATAGAATCTGGGATAGGTCAGCTTGTACGGCGAGGCGAGAAGTAACAGTTGTAGATCTGAAGAGTCGTAATATTAGAACATACAAAAGTTGGGTTGATGAGTGCTCATGGATAGCTATTAAGAAAACTTTCGTCTAAGACAGTTGCTAGGAGGACTTTAGTCTAGGACAGTTGCTAGGAAGACTTTGGTCTAGGACAGTTGTTAGGAAGACTTTGGTCTAGAACAGTTGTTAGGAAGACTTTGGTCTAGGACAGTTGTTAGGAAGACTTTGGTCTAGGACAGATGCTGGGAAGACTTTGGTCTAGGACAGTTGTTAGGAAGACTTTGGTCTAGGACAGTTGTTAGGAAGACTTTGGTCTAGGACAGTTGTTAGGAAGACAGTGAACGAATTAGTTCTTATGAAAAAAAAGTCTCTAGGAAAAACCTTAAGATGAGCAAACGGCAGGTAGACTTTCAACAGTAGAACTGGTTAGAAACAATACTCCAACAAAATGGCTAACAAAGTTGTTAGGAATGGAACCTAAACCCTTCAGACACTGAATTCGAAACTCTAACAGAGTTAGCGCTGATTTACAGTTTTGCAGATTTTTGTTTAAATTATGACTGAGACGAATCCAGTGCCACATACATGTACGAAATAAATATTTATCATCCCGTGTTTATGACTGTGTTGTCCGTATGTTTTGGTTGTTTGAAAAAAGGGGAGGTAACAGTTTTTTCATGTGTTTTCATCAGGTATAAAGACATTTTTGGGGCACAGAGAGTGCAACAAAGATTGCTCGTCAGTGACCTGTGTCAGACTACAAGTACAGACAGAGTCAGTTTACTTGAGTCAAACTACAAGTACACAGCCAGTTACGTGAGTCAAACTACAAGTACACAGCCAGTTACGTGAATCAAACTACAAGTACACAGCCAGTTACGTGAGTCAAACTACAAGTACACAGCCAGTTACGTGAGTCAAACTACAAGTACACAGCCAGTTACGTGAATCAAACTACAAGTACACAGCCAGTTACGCGAGTCAAACTACAAGTACACAGCCAGTTACGTGAATCAAACTACAAGTACACAGCCAGTTACGCGAGTCAAACTACAAGTACACAGCCAGTTACGTGAATCAAACTACAAGTACACAGCCAGTTACGCGAGTCAAACTACAAGTACACAGCCAGTTACGTGAATCAAACTACAAGTACACAGCCAGTTACGCGAGTCAAACTACAAGTACACAGCCAGTTACGTGAATCAAACTACAAGTACAGAGTTGGGAATTTAACGAGAGCAGTAAGATAAAAACAGAAAACAAATAATAGAATATAACATAACACATCGCTATTGGGAGCAGCGACAGAGTAATGAGACCGAGAAACAATGAAAGGATCGAACTGTGAGCGTTATTCTTTTGGCAGGTTCATATGATTAAGTCTTTAATTCAGTCAGTCATTTGCATGTCACATGAGGAACTTTGCCTCCCTAACAGCACTCCTGTAGGCATCTTCGTTGTAAGTAAGATGCCCTGCTGCTGATGCATCCATTTGCAGATTATCAACGATGTCTTGCAGCCATCTTCGCCTTGGTCTTCCTCTCTTTCTTTTCCCCATTATGTACCCTTCCGAGACGGTCTTCTCTAAATTATGATGACGTTTAATGTGTCCAAAATATTTAAGTTTTCTCTGTTTAATCCTCTTTACTAGCCAGCCTTCTTCAATATTATGTTCTTATAGTATGGACATATTTGTTCATTTTTTGTGTCTGTGATATTTGAAGAACTCTTCTGTAGCATTTACATTCAAAGGTATTTATGTGTTTCTCTGCCCTGATTGATCTTGCCGTAAAATTCTATTAAAAATCATAATGTGTTAACTTCGAACCAAAATAGAGGAGGAAGTCTTTAATTATGAAATAATTAAAACTTACAATAATACAATAAAATTATGGTTAAATTATCAAATAATGAAAAATAAGATTAGATAAAATAATACATACAGCGGTGATTATAATCGTATATAAATGTTGGTATGTGTTCTCCATGCACAGATAGCCATGTGTGAGGACGCCCGTACGTCTCGCTTTGCAGGGTAAACATACTCCTATTTAACAGACAGTTCTTTCCCCTAACACAGCGTGTCAGGTACTCGTATTGTCGGCCAGATTAAACAGAGAGCTACCGCAGTCCCGGGTCGAGCTCTCCCAGCCAGCGCATGAGAACTATCAATTCGACTACACCTGCGCGTAAGAAATATTCTCAACTAAAATATCAGACCAAATCAAATTACGTAGAGACTATGATACCAGCTCTTCAGTGCTCAGAAAACACAGGAATATGAAATCCACTGAAAAGGAAACTGATAATAAAAATAATAACGATTCGTAAAAAACAAAAATCGGAGAAATCTATAAAATTGTAATTTTTTAGACATCTCTAGAAGCTATAGCATTTTTTTTTCTATGTTTTTGTGCGTTCTGTTAATCATTATAATCTTGTGTAGCTAGAAAAGTGTGCTGCACTGCTATACAAATGTATCCGCTCCACCCCCTTGTACGTGCCCAGCCATGTTTGTTCTCTGTATTTTACAGTTTTGGTTGACATTTTTTTCCACCAATGTTTGAAAAACAAACATTGCTTTCAAACCATTCGCCATCAGAAACGTTTGGTACATTTCTAGAAGACATCGCATAAAGGAGGGTTATGCAAATGTAAGTAGGAGGCGAGAAGGCGGAGCCTATATGTCTTGTGAGGCAGCTGGCGCGGGTTTACACTAGCTCAACCTTGGCCCAGGGTATGAGATCACCTGTCGACTCATTCCTGCACGTGCTCGCCGTTCTTGCTCGTGGGAGAAAAATGGCCCCGGGCGTGTGTTTTTGGCGGGCGGGTCTGCTTTTATCACAGTGGCTCTAGAAATAAAATAATTTAGCGATGAGTTTTGTGCACGAACTACGCGCTTCTCCGAAATCCGAGCGCCCCCTGCAACCCCCCCCCCCTCCCCCCCCCCCCCCCCCGGGCCACAAACTGTGGCAGCGGTCCTGCGGTTTGGGTCGGTATCAAGACCTGACATTTCAACAACATGGTTAAGTGTCTCAGATAATAATTAACTCCTTCATTTTCAGTAATAGCTTCAGCGATAGTACCAATCACATGGGTTTGATGTTACAGTACGTACATTATCTGTCAACGGCGAGGAAAGATCTGAGGTTCTTGTATTCCAGCGAGGAAAGATCTGAGGTTCTTGTATTCCACTAAGGAAAGATCTGAGGTTCTTGTATAATGGGGGAGGAAAGATCTGAGGTTCTTGTATTCCAGCGAGGAAACATCTGAGGCTCTTGTATTCCAGCGAGGAAACATCTGGGGTTCTTGTATTCCAGCGAGGAAAGATCTGAGGTTCTTGTACTCCGGCGAGGAAACATCTGAGGTTCTTGTATTCGGGGGAAGAAAGATCTGAGTTTGTTGTATTCGGGCAAGGAAGGATTTGAGGTTCTTGTATTCCAGCGAAGAAAGATCTGAGGTTCTTGTATTCGGGTAAGGAAAGATCTGAAGTTCTTGTATTCAGGCAAGGAAAGGTCTGAGGTTGTTGAATTCGGGCAAGAAAGGATCTGAGGTCCGTGTATTCGGGCAAGGAAGGATCTGAGGTTCTTGTATTCGGGCAAGGAAGGATCTGAGGTTCTTGTATTCGGGTAAGGAAAGATCTGAAGTTCTTGTATTCGGGCATGGAAGGATCTGAGGTTCTTGTATTCGGGGGAGAAAGATCTGAGGTTCTTGTATTCGGGGGAGAAAGATCTGAGGTTCTTGTATTTCGGGGAGGAAAGATCTGAGGTTCTTGTATTCAGGAGAGGAAAGATCTGAGGTTCTTGTATTCAGGAGAGGAAAAAACAGAAATTAGCTGACAGTGCTCAGAAAATACATGTAAGAAACACATATTTCTTTATTAATTAACTACAGTATTCTTTTTTTTTAATTACCCTTTTTGTACCATATATTCCAAGTTCTTAAATGACTGATTAAGCAAAGGATGAAAATCTTCGTATAATGCAGTAAAAAAAAAATGCAAGATATGTGAAATAATTTGAACACGATTTTAAACTCAAGACTCTAGCTATACGTGACTACGACTTGTTCAATTCGCTCAAGTTTTTCTCTGTTTCTTTACAGCTTCCTCATTTATGCACACAATTTAGTCAAATGTTCATCTGTTTCTTTACAGTTTCTTTATTTATGCACAAAGTGTCTGGTATATCTACTTGGCCTTGAATGTTTTTAGTTTTCTCCTCACCGACGCACTCTACTATATACGTGCGTACGAGCGCGTACGAGCACACATGGACGTGTCTTCTTTTTTTTTTTTTTTGGTACAGGGGGAAATAATTTAAGCTATAAATGACATTTTTTTTCCTTTTTCAAACATTTTAATATTAACTAATCCAGCTCCACTATAATAATTTAGAACGCTGTGACCTAGATGTTTTCACTTCGGGAAAGTTATTTACAACTATCCTTGGTCTGTCGAGTGAAAACTGATGCAAACACTAGACCAAACATACTAAATCTGTGTTTCTTAATCCGGGGCCCATGGACCCCCCCCCCCACCACACGAGAGCCAGCGAAAGGACTGGAGGGGAGGGGAGGGGAGGGGGGTCCATAGATCAGCAACCGGATTAGCTTGATTACAAACTCTTTGCATCATTTAAGTTATATTTATTGCTTTATTTCTAATTATTGATCCATAGCTTTTCTCAGATGGGAAGAAGGGTCCATTGCTTTAAAAGTGTTTAGAACCACTGTACTACATTCCAGTACTGACTGGCCCTTTTTTAAAACTCTTTATCTTCCCTTGATATCCAATTGTTCAGATCTGTTGAGTATTTTCTTATAGCATTCTTCCATCTGCTCATTTTTTTCTTCTCTTTTCCTGTGTAATTTGTCCCCGTTTAGTTTCTCATTGCCACTGAAGGCATAGTTTTGTTTGTTCAGCTGTCCAGAGATTTTCTGCAGTGTTTTGACACATCTCTTCTTGCAGCTTCTTCTGCTTAAGTTTCCTTGTGTTTTACATTAGGATTCTGGTTTATATTTTCTTATACTTGTGTTTTCTGCAGCATAGCTTCCACGTCTGGGCAGCTGCGGTGAGTGTGTCTGTGTTAAACTTTTACTTTCTTTACACGTTAGAGCATTTCCAAGATAATTTAGAGATCTATTCCTCTTTTCTAGACTTTCTATTCCCAGGTATTCTGCTGTAAACCAGTGTTTTTTTTCCCACAGTACTTTGTTCTATGCCAGTGATTCTTAATCTAATTTATTATTTTGTTTATAATGAGGAGACCACGTCTGTTCTCAATACCATTTAAAAGAAAAGGCGTCCATTGCTAAAAAGAAGTTCACTGGTCTAGAAAGAAGATAGAAGTAACTGTAGATATTAGGGCGCTGAACTTGTTCACTGAGGTAAAGGTCAAAGAAAAGGTGAAGGTAACTGAACTGCCCGGAAGCAGTTAGTGGCCATATTTTCCTTGACCTGTCGGTACATTGCAGCAATGGCCCTCTAATTCTTTCTCCTCTGAATTAATTTCCATGCTCTGCCTGGATACATTTTTGATGAGAAACTGGAAGAAAGTCGCTCTGTAATTCAAAAATGTAGGTTTGATTTAGAAATGTGATACTTATTGTGATAGTTATATACTTATTGTGATAGTTATATACTTATTGTGATAGTTATATACTTATTGTGATAGTTATATACTTATTGTGATAGTTATATACTTATTGTGATAGTTATACTCTGCCTAAACACCTCTCAGAGTGTTGATCTGCGCAGGTGTGTAAGATCTATCAACCCTGCCAGTGTTGGTTTGGAGTCAAAGAGTTAACCTGGTGTCCTTGGACCCCCAGGGGATTCTCCGAAGGATTTTTGTGGATCCATGGACCAGCAAATGGATTGCTTCGATAAATAAAAATTTTTTAAATCTCAGCATCACTTCGGTTCTTTTACTGCTTTTTTAAAAGCAGAGGTCCACAGTTAATACTTGATTTGTTTTCTCTCTCTCTCTCTCTCACTCTCACTCACTCACACACACACACTCACGCACACACACACACACACACAAAAGCATTTGAGCAATATAGGGATCACTTGGGCCAGAGCAGAAAAAAATAGGCAAAGAACAGGCATTTGTGGAAAGCCTTTGCGTAAGCTCTATGTGCCTTGGGCACTTAAGACAGCTTTTCCCTTTTCGAAATCCTGTTTGTTCTTCTCTCATTGTTGTATCCACTATATCTTTATGTCTATTCAAAATGACCTTACAAAATACTTTTGACACAACTGATATTAAGGTTACTCCTCTCCAATTGTTACAGTCACTAAGTTTGCCTTTATTTTAACAATGATTCCTTTCTTCCATTTAGAAGAGACCTTTTCTTCTTTCCAAATCTTATTAAACATTCTCTGTGGTTGTCTCATGTTGTCACTGTTGATAGCTTTTAACATTTCGGGTGTTATTTCATCTTCACCTGCAGCTTTGTTGTTAGCCATTAAATTCACTGGTGTTTCAACTTCATGCAATGTAATTTCATCTAGATTGACATTTAGTTGTGGGGGTGGTATGTCGGTTTCAAGGTTTATCAATTCTTTTGGGTGTGGTCGATTAAGTATTTCTTGGAAGTGTTCAGCCTATATTTGCTTTTGGTCTTTACTTGATGTTAATAGGGTTCCAGTTTTGCTAAGGATTGGTCTTTCTTTGGATGTAATAGTACCTGTTAGCCACTTTTCTATGTTACATAAGTTTTGCTGTCTCTTCTTTTTGTCTCTTTCGCTATATATATATATATATATATATATATATATATATATATATATAATATGCCATAAATGTTAATAATTACCTTTCACGCTGTCACAGAAAAGGTAGATCATCATCATGAGCTTCACCATTTGAAAGATCCGGTTGGCAAGATGATGTAGAAGTCTCATCTCTTGCAAAATTTTCTTTCTGATGTGCTGCCATTGTTAAGTTGTTCCTATAGCTTTTGAAACTTCAGGAGGAATTTGATAAATGCCAAAATAAAAGCTGAAATTGACCATTAAAAAGAAGAAGTTCCAGCTTCATTGTATTGCAGTTTTACTGTCAGCAATGTTGGCTTTGCACAAATCAGCAAGATGGTCACAGTATACAACAGCGCAATGGCAACTCATAAACATGGTAACTGATCCCTCAAGACAAGAGGATTCATTACAAGCAAGTTTAAAAGTCGAAGACGATTGAGTTGTAAAGGGCACTGCACTTCTGTGTCTTCTTAGATTTCCACTGCATTTTCAAATCTTGGTATTTTGCTTCAATGTCAGACTTGCAAAATTTACGATGAGCTTTGGTACAATCTCCAGCAACCACATCATTATTCATTTTGCAAACAATTATCTTTTAATCATTCTTTTCAAATGTTTTTTAAAAGAGGAAATAATTCCAGGAAATATATTCACACACTTAAACACATTTTACGCTGACAGCAATGGAACTTTTGAACAAAGTTTCCAGAATGTTGGGTTATCCTAACTAGAATAATTTTGTGGACAGACTTAACTGATTCATTATACAGAATAACTAACTAGGCAGTGGAAAGTTAAGACTAAGACTGATGCACATACAACAGAATGGGCCCAACTAAAACTGAATGTCTCCTGAAAGTCTGGTGATTTAATTATACATCAAAACAAAGCTGCCCTCACTTGCAGAGATCACATCCTCCCATAACCTCTGACCTTTAAGTTGTGGTCCTTCCTTTCCCTTAATTACGTAATAACATCTCTCTCTCTGATCTGATATTTTGACGGTCATTCTAGAGCAAGGCAGTTCCCAGGGTACTCAATTTATTGACCTGATTTGTTTTTACTTGTTATTTAAGACAGCTAACTTCCTGCATTACAAACAAGTCTTGTGAATGTGAAAACGTTCAAAAGTGAAACATTCATTTCATATCATGAGAAAAGGCTGATTTTGACAGATTTATACACACAAACTGTACTTTTTTAAGACATCTAAAATTATCTAGATTTAATTTAAATATATCTAGATTTATAGCTAACATCTAGATGACTATTTTCATTATCTAGGCTGGACCAAAATTATATAGATCTAGATAAAAAAATATCTAAATTGGCAAGCCTGAATTATATATATATATATATATTTAACAGAACAGCTGAGAAACATATAAATGCTTCTGAATGTAAATGCTACAGAAGAGTTCTTCAAATATGGATACAGAAAGGAAAAAAAAACAAATATATTCATACTACAAGAACTTAATATTGAAGAAGGTTGGCTAGTAAAGAGGATTAAACAGAGAAAATTTAAATATTTTGGACACATTAAACGTCATCATAATTTAGAGAAGACCGTCTTGGAAGGGTATATAATGGGAAAAAGAAAGAGAGGAAGACCAAGGCGAAGATGGCTGCAAGACATCGTTGATGATCTGCAAATGGATGCATCAGCAGCAGGACATCTTGCTTACAACCGAGAGGCCTATAGGAGAGCTGTTAGGGAGGCAAAGTTCCGCAAGGGAGATGTAATATATATATATATATATGTCCGTTTTATATAATGACATCGTTATATAGTGATATAGTGACATCACTATATCTTATATATCAGAAACATCATATTAGATGAGTTTTGATGAATATCGGGATATAAAACGAGGCTAAAGACTAGGATGGGTGCTGTCCCCTGCTCTATTCTCACTGTACAGTGAAAACATCATGACAGGATTACAGAGATAAAAGTAATTAAAATAGGAGACCATAATATCAATAACCTGGGATATGAGGTCGACACCCTAGTAACAGCAGAAAGTGAAAGCAATTTGCAGAGACTTGTGAACTATTTTATTGCTCTCTTTAACAGAGATCTAGAGGTAAACAGTAACAAAACAAAAACAATAGTTACATCGAAAAAAGAATAAAGATACACTATCCTGCAATATCCTTTCAAACAGGAAGACACTGATACAAGTAAATAAATTCAATTACCTTGGGATAACAATAACAGGCGACGGCAAGTGCACAAATGAAATAAAGTCATGAACAAGGTACGGCAAAGCCAATTTAATGACATGAAGAAGATAGTAAAAAATAAGGAAAGGTTCCTAATTGCGAGGCAAGGGTATTACAGTGCTAAACAGAGTCAGTATTGCTATATTGCTGTGAAACTTGGACAGTGATAAGAAGAAGACAGTCAAATTTTCTTGGACATGTCATGAGGAGACAGAAGTTGGAGGACCTAGTAATGACTGGAAAATTCTAGGGGAAAAGGGAAGAGAGGAAGATCAAGAGAAACATACCTCAGAGGACAGACCACGTAGTGTAGAAAATTTTTTTAAAATGAACTAATCGGACACACCAAGGATCGCACGAGATGGACACGTATGATATCCAACACGCTTCTGGCAAGGCACATAATATATGTACAGTATGTAAATTTTTCCTTTAATTGCCATATTGAAGACAAAACGACGGCAATTTGTCATCGTTTTCATCTTATATTACAAAGGTCTCCTTAGTCCATGACGATGTCAAAATCTGCACCATCTTTTCCCTTATTGGTCATTCACCATCTTTCATCTGTGGGAGGAGACTTTACTGATTGATTTTTAAGTGCTTACAGAAGTCTGTTGGTCCTCTCTCTTTGGGCGTGTGTCAGGGCGTGGCTTTCATTGACTGTAATTTTTTTCTGAATCCCGAGTTGAAGCAGTCACAGATTCTTCCATTTGATGTTTCTCCTTCAATCAGTCAGTGTTTCCATTTCTACATCGTGCGGGGATCAAGTCAGTCTCCTGTGCAGGTTAAACTACAGGGCGGTGTCACAATCTGTTTTCTCTCAATTTTGATATATTATTATTTTAATTTTCAATACATTCAACAACAACGGAAATTTCGACCAGACAGGCAGACAGACAGACAGACAGACAAACAGACAATGGTGGCGCCTATTTTAACTTGAAACCGGCTGTCACTGATGGTTTAGTCTTTGTTGTGGCCCCAGAAGGAAGAGATGACGCAACTGACTTAGCTACACCAGCTCTGTGTATCTTCAATCTGTGGCTGAAGTGCAGCTCGATTTAGACGCTATTTTCATGCTAATCAGCATGGCCAGGTTTCGTCTCGAAATACAATACGGGTATAGGGGGGTACATTCAAGAAAACGTAAAGTGTGTTGGGCATGGAACATGAAGGTGCAGGAACTATGCGCACACCCAGGGACTTGCGCAGTCCAAGACCCTCGGCTCACCATCAGTCTCGCATTTTAGGCGTGACAGAAAAAGTTGAGGTCTTATTGTCAAGGAAGTTAGACTTCATCTATACAAGATCCAGACTGCTCGACTTGTAAACATAGAAGCACGGGCTAAATCCTGTAACGCCGCGCTTGCCTTGCCACGGAAAGATCCAGAGATCTTGGATAAGTTGTTGATCACCGACTAAGACTTTGATCTGTTCGGGATTTTGCCAGTAAACAGTATCTGAGATTTTGGTCACGTGCGAACCCCGAAGAGCCGCATGAGGAGCCCTTGTATTCTCCAAAGTGACCGTGTGGTACGGAGTCTTCTTTTTCTTTGTGGTTGTGTGGCTGAATTTCTTTGCGGACGACAAAGGAGAAATTGTGACTGTACGCTCAGATCTTTACATCAGCAAGTTAGAATCCTTTGCACATAAGACGCCTTTGAGAACAAGATGAGGTAGTATTCCACACGGCAGGGAACAGTATGACCGTTGCTGGACGATTGTTATCTCTCGTTTTAGTGACATCACATGGCATTCTCGGTACCCATGATAGTGTCCCTGACCTTTTTTTCCTGCAATTTTTTTATAAATAAGAAACAACGAAGCTTTCGTACGGTAAAGTTTACACAGCTTTGAAAAAGTTTTTAGACCTCGAAAAAACCGTAGACAAAGCACTTTAGTGAGACGTGAGAGAAAGAAAAATCACAAGAGTATTACCTGGGATTCGAACACGGACTCCGGTACGACGAGCAGCCGTCTAGCCTCGAGAGAACAGCGTACTAACCAACTACGCCAACTAACCCCCCCCCCCCCCCCCACCATCACCACCAAAAAAAGTGTTTTTTGGCATAGTCATTAGTAACTGTTCAGTAGACACGAGGGATCGTGACACTCTGAAAGAAACAAGGTCGTGACACACAGAATCTTAGCTACGGAATTTATGTGTGTCACGATCTCGTTCCTTTCCGGGTGTCACGATCCCTCGTGTCTACTGAACAGTTACTAATGACTATGCCAATAAACACCTTTTTTGAGGGGTGAGAGTTGGCAAAGTTGGTTACTACGCTGTTCTCTCGTGGCTAGACGGCTGCTTGTCGTACCGGAGTCCGTGTTCGAATCCCAGGTAATTCTCTTGTGGTTTTTCTTTCTGTCACGTCTCACTAAAGTGCTTTGTATACAGCTTTTTCGAGGTCTAATCCTACAAAACTGTGTTCTCTTTTTTTCCTGCAGAGATTCTTGAAGACTGGATATGTTTGGCAGTTTAAGAACTCGCCACTGTTGAAGAGACTGCTGTCATTCTGAAGGTATACGGGGATTTTCAGTGTATGGCGATTTCCAGAAACGTGTAAATAATCACAGTCAAATGCGTACCATCTCCCTGGTGTAATTTTCAAGAAATAGATTTGTATTTGATAATAAGTGGCATGTTCAGTTCTATTTATAGGTGGTTTGAATGATTTACCTACAGTACTTGGAATTCAAATGTTCATGATCTTTTTTACATGTGCCAGTCGACCTGGTCCCACTTTATATATATATATATACATACATATATATATATATATATATATATATATATATATATATATATATATAATAAGATGAACCTTCCCAGATTTCATGGAACTAAGAACCTTTCACGAGTGTTCAAATCTCTGTCTCAAGAAGTCTTCGGACTTCACATCTGTCAGGTAGTACTTTTTCTCTACGGTAATCACAGCACCTCACCCCCACCACCTTCTTTTTTATAAAAAGAGAAGAAAAAAAAACTAAGAGTTGTACCCTAACTAGTCCAGGTTGTTCCTGGACAGAGAAAGCATTTTTCTGAGTTCACAACGTTCTGCCCGGGCAATGCGACCTTCGATTTTTTTCCATTCTTTGAAGTTTTCTAGTGCGTTTTTCCAAACAAACAGATGTTGTCTAGTGTGTGAAACATGCTGGGCGTCATCTTGCTGGACAATTCCTCACATGGATGATTCTGCCAATGTTCGATCTGTATAGTCGGCCACGTAACACAGCAAAGCAACGTTTGTGCTGCAGTAACTAGTCTCCTTGTGGATGTCTTCATATGTGACCCTCGCTTCCTTCTCATAAGATGCCGGGTCCTTATTTGCAGTCTCCGTCAAGTGACTTGGTCCTTCACAAATTCTTTCGTGGCCGAAAGAAAAGTCTTGCATTGATGACTTACTGGCTATGAATGTGCAAATAAGTTTAATATTTAATATGATTTCTGAAATATACGTTATTATTTCAAGCTGTAGCCTTTGTTCTTTAATCGTGTTATACCGCGTTAAGACGAAATAAAGCCACTATCATCATACTCATTACTACTACTACTACTACTACTACTACTGCTGCTGCTGCTGCTGCTACTACTACTGCTACTACTATTACTGCTACTGCTACTATTACTACTACCGCTGCTGCTGTTGCTGCTACTACTACTACTGCTACTACTACTGCTATTGCTACTACTACTACTGCTACTACTACTATTACTGCTACTACTACTACTAATACTACTACTACTACTACTGCTACTACTACTACTACTACTGCTGCTGTTGCTGCTACTACTACTACTACTAGTACTACTATTACTACTACTGCCACTACTACTACTGCTGCTGCTGTTACTGCTACTACTACTGCTACTACTATTACTACTACTGCTACTACTACTATTACTACTACTACTACTGCTGCTACTATTACTGCTGCTACTACTACTACTATTACTGCTGCTGCTGTTGTTATTACTACTGCTACTGCTGTTGCTGCTACTGCTGCTACTACTGTTGCTGCTACTACTGCTGCTGCTGCTGCAACTGCTACTACTACTGCTGCTGCTGCTACTACTACTACTACTACTACTACTACTACTACTACTACTACTACTACTACTACTACTACACCTATATGGATATATAGCTAATATTTCACAGAAGCTGCAGTTCGCTCAATCCAAAACTGAAGCACTGTTGGAAAGAGAGATGAAGCAGACAAGCCACACAACAGTGTAGAAGAACTCCGGGTCGCATGCCCTCTTTGGACTCGACTGTCTGACATTCTTGTGTTATTCTTCTTCTACCTGGCCAACCCCCCGTACCCCCCCCCCCCCCACCCTCTGTCTTATCACTGCCGTGAAGCTAAGTACGAGTTGGGTCGGGCTGGCTTTAATGGCGTGTGATACAGGAGAGAAAGCGCAAGATTTACGGCGAACAAGGACGACCAGAGGTGTGAACACTTGCACAGAGAAGACAATTTATGACTAGGGCTCCTCTTTTGATCAGAAAAGCGCATTCATGAATTCGAAATCAGCGCCGACTACAGGCAGCTAGCTCTGTTCTAAATCTCCTTTTAATTTAGCCAAAATGGCGGAGATAGAGGCAGGAAGAATGAAAGGTAATAAAGACTGATGTGCTTTTAACTCTTTCATTCCTGAATTATTTTCCGCGCTCTACTAGAATAAATTTCGGTAAGAAATTTTGGTAAAAAGAAATTAGAATTTACTCTATAATTTAAAACCACCAGTTTGTTTAGATATGTGTTACTTTTCATTTTATTTAGATTTTGTGTAAATATCACTCTAAGCACCGATTTACCCAAGTGTGCACGATCTACCAGCCATGTCAGTGTGGTTCTGGAGCCAAAGAGTTAAACCGATTTTTTAAAAAAAATCCAGCAAAGGGTACCTTTGCTTTATTCAAGATTGTCGTACGGTTTGGTTAAGTTCTTCATCACTCTCGTTTACGTGTTACTGATAATCTTGTTTATCTACGTAATGATAAGATCTTAGCTCAAATACAGTGGCTACAGTTGCTGAAGCTATTTCTGTTCCTGATGCTACTATGTTGAAGGAGTTGATTTTTAAAATCAACTGATCTTGCTGAAGCTGCTACTGTTGTCGAAGCTACAGATAGTAATAAAGCTATTGCAGTTGTTAAAGTTCCTGATGATGAGAAAGCTGTTGTTGTTGTTGTTAAAGCTGCTTCTATTGTTGAATCTACTGCAATTGTTAAAGCTACTTCTGGTGTTGAAGCTACTGCAGTTGTTAAAGCTACTTCTATTGTTAAATCTGCTGCTGTTGTTAAAGCTACTTCTATTGTTAAAGCTGCTGCTGTTGTTAATGCTACTTCTATTGTTAAATCTACTTCTATTGTTAAAGCTACTTCTATTGTTAAAGCTACTTCTATTGTTAAAGCTACTTCTATTGTTAAAGCTACTGCAGTTGTTAAAGCTACTTCTATTGTTAAAGCTGCTGCTGTTGTTAAAGCTACTTCTATTGTTAAAGCGGCCGCTGTTATTAAAGCTACTTCTATTGTTAAAGCTGCTTCTATTGTTAAAGCTACTTCTATTGTTAAAGCGGCCGTTTTTATGAATGCTACTTCTATTGTTAAAGCTACTTCTATTGTTAAAGCTGCTGCTGTTGTTAAAGCTGCTGTTGTTGTTAAAGGTGCTTCTGTTGTTAAAGCTACTTCTGTTGTTAAAGCTACTTCTATTGTTAAAGCTACTTCTATTGTTAAAGCTGCTGCTGGTGTTAAAGCTACTTCTATTGTTAAAGCTGCTTCTATTGTTAAAGCTGCTTCTATTGTTAAAGCTATTTGTATTGTTAAAGCTACTTCTATTGTTAAAGCTGCTTCTATTGTTAAAGCTATTTCTATTGTTAAAGCGGCCGCTGTTATTAAAGCTACTTCTATTGTTAAAGCTACTTCTATTGTTAAAGCTGCTGCTGTTGTTAAAGCTACTTCTATTGTTAAAGCTGCTGCTGTTGTTAAAGCTACTTCTATTGTTAAAGCTACTTCTATTGTTAAAGCTGCTTCTATTGTTAAAGCTATGTGTGTTGTTAAAGCTACTTCTATTGTTAAAGCTACTTCTATTGTTAAAGCTGCTGCTGTTGTTAAAGCTACTTCTATTGTTAAAGCTGCTGCTGTTGTTAAAGCTACTTCTATTGTTAAAGCTGCTGCTGTTGTTAAAGCTACTTCTATTGTTAAAGCTGCTGCTGTTGTTAAAGCCACATCTGATGTTAAAGCTGCTGCTGTTGTTAAAGCCACATCTGATGTTAAAGCTGCTGCTGTTGTTAAAGCCACATCTGATGTTAAAGCTGCTGCTGTTGTTAAAGCCACATCTGATGTTATTGCTGCTGCTGTTGTTAAAGCCACATCTGATGTTAAAGCTGCTGCTGTTGTTAAAGCCACATCTGATGTTAAAGCTGCTGCTGTTGTTAAAGCCACATCTGATGTTAAAGCTGCTGCTGTTGTTAAAGCCACATCTGATGTTAAAGCTGCTGCTGTTGTTAAAGCCACATCTGATGTTAAAGCTGCTGCTGTTGTTAAAGCCACATCTGATGTTAAAGCTACTTCTATTGTTAAAGCTACTTCTATTGTTAAAGCTACTTCTATTGTTAAAGCTGCTGCTGTTGTTAAAGCTGCTGCTGTTGTTAAAGGTGCTGCTGTTGTTAAAGCTGCTGCTGTTGTTAAAGCTACTTCTATTGTTAAAGCTACTTCTATTGTTAAAGCTACTTCTATTGTTAAAGCTGCTGCTGTTGTTAAAGCTGCTGCTGTTGTTAAAGGTGCTGCTGTTGTTAAAGCTGCTGCTGTTGTTAAAGCTACTTCTATTGTTAAAGCTACTTCTATTGTTAAAGCTGCTGCTGCTGCTGGTAAAGCTTCTCATACTGTTAAAATTGCTGGTATTGTTAAAAGTATTACGGCTGTTAAAATTACTGTTATTGTTAAATCCTCTGTTGTTAAAATTACTACTGCTATTAAAATTACTGATATTGTTAAAGGCTTTAATCCTGTACAATTACTGTTTTTACCAAAGCTTCTACTGTTGTTAAAACTGTTGCTGTTATGAAAGTAAGTGCTTTCGTTAAAATACTTCTATTGCTAAAAGCATCTGCTGTTGTTAAAGTTGCTGGTATTTTTCAAACTTCTGCTGTTGATTAAAATTACTTCCGTTGTTAAAGATACTGCTGATGTTGAAGCTGTTACTGTTCTAGTGTTATTATCTTTAAATCTCTGCTTCTCCCAGCACCCATTTTCGCATTTCTGTTTCACTGGCAACTTATTGTGTAAGTTACATTTAAAATCAGCCTTCTTATTCGTAAGTTCAGTTCTCGCTATATGTGGAATATTCTGTGTGAGTCTTAGTGTCTTTCCTAGACTTCAGGGTAGTGTTATCGCATGTCATCAGCGTAAAATTTAGAACGTCTACAGCATGGGGCCAGGCACGTCAGCATAGGTACAATACAGGGACCACGCCATTAGACTGTAAGTGCATTAAGTTAAACGGATATTCACGTTCGCAAAGAACCCATAAACAAGGATATCATAAACAAGGATATCATAAACAAGGATATCATAAACAAGGATGTACTGGGCTGTCATAGATCAGTTTAATACCAGTATCTCAGGGAGCAGGTAAGACAGGGTCGTGGATACCTCTGATTGGTCAGTTCATCATTCAGTCAATGTCATCTTTTTTTTTCAGCTGAAGATAGCAAGAAGAAAGAAAGAAGGAAGGAAGAGAAAGAAAGACAGAAAGAAAGAAAGAGAAAGAAAGAAAGAAGGAAAGAAAGGAAGGAAGAAAGAAAAGAAGGAAAGAAGAGAAATAAAGACAGAAAGAAAGAAAGAGAAAGAAAGAAAGAAGGAAAGAAAGAAAGGAAAGAAGGAAGAGAAAGAAAAGAAGAAAGAAAAAAGAGGGAAAGAAAGGAAGAAAAAAAGGAAAGAAGGAAGAGAAAGAAAGGAAGAAAGAAAAGGAAAGAAGGAAGAGAAAGAAAGGAAGAAAAAAAGGAAAGAAGGAAGAGAAAGAAAGGAAGAAAAAAGGAAAGAAAGAAGAGAAAGAAAGGAAGAAAGAAAAAGAAAGAAGGAAGAGAAAGAAAGACAGAAAGAAAGATGTTAGATAGTCTTAATATGAAATAAAACAGTTCATATTCGGCTGTTTCTTTGCTCTTCTTGTGAACCTTCAGGAGAGGAATGTGCAGCACCTACTGAGATAGAAACAAAAATAAACTATTTGCTCTCAAGAATGTAGACCATCATAATCATCATCATGTGCCGTGGCTGGAGGCATCTGTGACCATATCTCTCCACAGTTTCTTTCATGTTTCCCATCAGTTCCGTTGTTGTACTTCTTCCCTGCCTTTGTGTCAAGCCATCTAAGATTTTCTCTCTTGGTTTTCCTCTCCCTTTCCTGCCTCCAGTTTTCCCTGTTGTCGCGATATTTTCAATTCCTTTTCTTCTCATTGTATGGCCATTGAACTTCAAGGTTTGTATCTCATTGACATTTCTTAGGCATTCTTTGTTTGTTGTGTTAGCTGTCCATTGTATTCTTAACATTCTTCGCAGGGACTACATTTTAACTGCCTCTAATGCTCTCGTTGTTGTTTCTGTTAATGATCATGATTCTCTCCTATATACCGTCTCGATATAGAATTTCAAGATTTTGTTCCTAGCATCTGTTGACAAAGATGGACTGTACAAAATAGTTTAGATTTTCTGAAATACTACCTTTAATATGAACCGAAATTACATAAATATCAGTTTATGCGTCTCACATGATGAACCTTTTCAGAGAATAAAATTGCTGGAGTAGATAAACGACATATCAAGGATATCCTATCGCACGTTTTCCTTCAGAGACCCCAGGAAAGATATAAATATCTGGGATGATGAGTTGGCTACTGGGAAAGCTGACTTAGATTTCCAGGTGAGGAATGCCCTAATGATGTGATGAATCTCATACTTGACAATTTTCAAAGGTCGTCCTTGCTACAGGTTCAGTGTCCGTGTTTGATGTCTGCGTAAAGAAATGTCAGGCCAGTGATCGAGAACGTGGTGTCAGGTGTACTGTACACGAGAGAAGAGGGCGGTTTGGTGAGATGAGGGGAGGTGTGTGTGTACCGAGTGACCCATGCACCTGTGCCTTTCAAATTACCTTCTGCAGTTAAGACAGAGGCCTTGCAGATAGAAAGTTGAGATGATGGAATGTTGTCTTGGTAATGTGAAACGCTTGGGGCTTTTTTCTTTTTCTTCGACACAGCTAAACCGGCCTCACTTCTCCAGTCTTATTCGACAGAAAGTCAGCAGGCAAAGTCTCTATGAAGTGAAAAGAACGTTAAATCTCGTAATTAGAGAAGGTGAAACCTCGTAATGAAAGTCAAATTTTGAAACGATAGGAAGTCAAACAACAGAAAATAAATTCTCGTAACGAGAGAAATTTAAATCTCGTTTTAACAGGAAGTCAGATCTTGAATGAGAGAAGCTGATAATAATATTGAAGCTGAAATCTCATAATGAGAGAAAGCGAAATCTCGTAAGGAAGAAAAGTAAAAACTTATAATAACAAGAAGTGAAATCATATAATAATCGAAAGCCGTATCTCGATTACTTGATTAAAGTAAACAAATTAGTTTTCTTAAAATATTAAATAAGTGAAAGAGCAGAAGCTATACCAGAAATCAAGCCATAGTGTTAAATGTTATGTCAATGTTAAATTGATAAGGGGTTATCATTACTGGTCATAGGTCAGTTCATTAAGTGCCGCCGTCTCCTTGTGTGACTGATGTCCTCAGAGCTGTGCAAGTACTTCGTGGTGCTGATGAGAATCCTGAAAGTGGACAGACAGGCTGATTCAATCCCAGGCTCAAAGTCCGAGCTGGTCGAGAAACACCTCACTCCCCCCCCCCCCAACTGCCCCATCGATTTGGCCAATTCTGCTCTATGAAAGTGAGTCATGGATAATCAACGGATCGATGAAGAGATCACTAGAGGCAACAGAAATGTGGTTCATTAGAAGAATGTTAAGAATACCGTGGACAGATAATACGACAACAAAGGAATGTCCAACAAAAGCGAATATAGTTTGAAACCTAATTAAATCCATAAGAAACCGGCAGTCACCATTCTTTGGACATGAACATATAATGAGAAGAGGAGGGTTTGAAAACATCGTAACAACAGGAAAGACAAATGGGAAA